>OZ019948.1:3085516-3448016 GCA_963970385.1 Theonella swinhoei | reverse complement strand
AGGCTTGCCAAGCGCAGCAACCCACCAACACTACCACTCAACACCCACCCAGTACTGATGCGATCACAGAGTCAAGATGATATAGGCAACTCTCCAGACGACACAGATGGAAAGCGGCCCAAAAACCGTGCCCCTCCACCTCCTCCCATGAAAAGTAAAAGCAAACCGCCACGAGGGCTCAGTCACCAGTTCTCCCAACAGTTAGGAAGTGATTCTGCAGCAAAGGAGTCTGGTGAGTATGCACGAGTTTCAAAACCTCATGGACTCAAGAGAAGTACATCTGATCAACCAGACAATGATAAAAATAAACAACAACAAATGCTGAAACAAATACAAGAGTCTAAACAACCGCTCCAGCAGAAACACCCTCAGCAGACAAAGGTCTCGCGAAGTGGACTGCATCCCAACCAACAGTCTCCCCTGGCCAAACACAAGAATGGTGAGACCACTCCTCCTCTTGCTCAAGGAGGTAAAAGCTCTGCATCTGCCAAGACTGGTGAGAAGGATGTGGTGGGAAGATCTGGAGGAGGGATCCGAGCAGAGGGAGGTGCAGTTCGGCCACCTCGTGTAGTTGCAGGGAGAAAAAGGCACTCTGCTACTGAGCTAGAGGAGGAAGGACAAAGGAGAGAGCCTCTTCAAGTAAGCTGAAAGTGTGCAGATGAGTAATAGCTAATACCACATGCAGTACCTGTTTTTCAAATGCACCCAATACCTTGGGCATCCATGTAGAGGCAGACAGTCTACAGTATAAGGCCTTATGCCTGAGTCATCAATAAAAAAATGTCTATAATACCAGGCAAATGTCATAAATCCACTCAGCATGGCTCCTTGTGTAAAGGTATTTCTAGTCGATTCCTAACAGGGTTCTGACGGCGCATGATTGAGTGGTAGATGGGTGAGGTGTGAGACTCCAGCATAGGAGTACCACCTGGCTGTATATGAGAGAGAGTAGGTTGACTGACTTCTAGTTGCGGCTCCATGGTTAGTTCACTGATCCTGAATTCGATTTCGGTGGAAGTCGGTCTTTTCTGCTCTGTCTTTATCTTTTCTCATCAATAAAACTTTTCTATAATACAAACTATGTTGCAGTTACATCAGGAGAGAAATATAAGATTGAAAATAGATGGAGGAGGCAGGAAATAAGTTAATGGTTGTAAATATTCTTAGTTGGCCTGGTAATGGATATGAAGAAGTGACTCAGGCCAAAGAGTGAAAGAGCAAGAAAGACTGACACACTGTCTTCAACTGGGATCAGGCCAAAGAGTGGGGGAGCAAGAAAGACTGACACACTGACTTCAACTGGGATCAAACCTAGGATCAGTGTGTGTGCACTAACCACTGAGCCATGACCCTCAGGCAAAGCCAGTCTCCCATAGACAGTATATGAGGGGGAGTGGGAAGACTGTCTTTTGTCTGGAAGATGTGGCTCAGTGGTTAGTGCACTGGATTTCCAGATGCTGATCCTGAGTTCGATGCCAGTGGAAGTCTTTTCTTCTTTAGTCGGAGTCACCAATTAACTTCTCCATATCCATTACCAGGCCAACTAAGAATATTTCATTGGCTTGCGAAGCGAGCCCACCTAGTCATACAGCTGGCGTGGGATTTCCATATATATATACATGTATCTGACGATGCATTTGGTCCCGGGGCTGCCCACACGCTATGTACAGGCAAACATAACTAGCCTTGCCTCTTCCACTTGCCATCAATGCATAGTATTCAACCAGTCAGCATGCATGGATCCTTCACAGAGTTACCAAGTTGACTCCTAACGGGGTTCTGACAGCACATGTGAGTGGTGTGTGTCAAGTGTGAGACTTTAGCATGGGAGTATATATGTACCACCTGACAGTTTTTGAGAGAGAAGGATTAGTGTTTAATGGGCATAATTCTTTCACCTTGCCTGTATTTTTTGTATATTCAGTCCAACATCAGGAGGAAGGAGTCAGGCGCAGGGGGCTCTAGTGAGGGACAGCAATATGCAAGGCCAAAGAGACAAGCCCCTCCCCCTCCCCCTCCCCCACCCACAGGAAGAGCAGATCAGTGCACGGAGGAGATTAGTAGGGGGTCTCCAGAGGAGACAGCTACTAGTAGAGAGCCTCCACAAGGAGCTGAGGTGAGCACCAGATGCTATGCAATAACTGATGACACGTGTATACTAGGTGACTGCTCAGCATTGTGGGTTTGCTCCCACTCACCCGCCTAGCCTAGCCGGCTTTATGTTTGTGTGTAGTACACAGGAATCCCTAGGTCTCATATGAAGTGTGCAGTTTACACATGGGGGATATACATGTATATAAAGAGAGAGTGAGAGAACCACTCCAGCCGAACAACTAGTGAGCTCACTCAGTTCACCCAATCAAGTGCGGCGGAAGCTATTTTCACTGAGTGGCTGGAGAGTTTCCACTAGCCTTGCATATTTTGTTTAATAAGGTTGAGCCTGATAACAATTGGTGCAAAGTATATTAGAGGCTATTGCCACAGAATGGATATTTGCAGAACCATGAGACTTATCCTCACTTCAGTTGACTACCTATACATACATCCTTACCATCTTCAGGTGCACATTTTTTGAATGCAAAGAACTACAGTACATATTAAAAATTCAATAAAGAAACGCCTGGCACTGTTTCTGGTCACTCTTAGGTACCATCTCATTACATATGTCCTTTGTGTGATTGCAGGCATTACCAGCTGAAAGACAGACTCCACCTCCAAAGCCAAAGAGGCTACATCGAAAGACCACAGAGGGCATATCAACTGAGGCCTCGCCCACCACTCAGGAGAGCACAGAGACAGAGAGACAGGTAATCCATGTGTACCACAATTATATGTACACTAAGGTGTGTGCGTATGGGGCGGAAATGGGGGGGGGCATGTGCCCCCCTTGAAATCATCATACTATATTGTGCCCCCCCCTTCAGTCTTTATTAGATATAATACCTGAGGGAACAGCTCACTTTTCGGAATGCCTTCAAGTAAACGGGGATCTAGCACAACACTGTCCGTGCATTGACACAAATGGAACAAGTCCTGGAGTGAACACGTGCATTGACAATGGAACGAAGTCCTGGAGCGAACGCATGTTCCTCCGTGCACATTTTATGCTGAGCGTGCCCCTGAATGCAATGTGTTCCTATGCACCATTGTTTCAGAAGTCCAAAGGTCAAACCGTGTTTTTGTTACGTGCCCCTCCTGTCGTAGTAATCTATCTTCCTCCGCCTATGGTGTGGGTTATATAACATATAGACCCCATGACAGAATGATGTCATACATACACCTGTTGATTCACTACGTATAGCTATCATGTCAGTATTCCACATACCATCTGTATGCATAATGTACTTAGCAATTTTGGTGGGTGGAGCAACTTTACAATCTCATGCCAGAGAGTCATATGGACAGAGCCGTCAGCCTAGGAAGAGCAGGAAATGAAATCTTTAGTCTGCAGCTGACCTAAGAATGAAGATAGGCTGTGTATGGGTTGGTTGGAGAGCATTTCACCACAGAGACACTGACAGATCGAGTTACAGACACACCGACAGAACCAAATGCTTAACCCCACTACGCACATGCTCATTACAGTATGGGGTAGTATATATACTAAAAAGAGGAATTAGGAAGTGAGGAATGAGGAAACAAGGCAACGAGGAAACGGTTCGTCTACTTGTGAGAACTGGTGGGCAGTGCAGCTGTGCAGCTCCCGAACACTCTAACATGACTGATAGAGTAAGTATCACTTGTAAAATGGCCTTGACACATGCTAGAATCATTCACAGTGACACTGCTAGTTCACTTCATAGGTTGAGTAGTTAGGTATGACAATCAAGGCTTGAATCCTACAGTGGAAGCTGATTTTTCGGTAATAGAATTGAGGTTGTTGAGCAGGAGTGGCCTCAGCTTACTGTATGATAGAATGTTCATTTCACACCATTGGCAATGTCAGCTTGCTGTCTAATCAAGAAGTCAAGCCTTTTACAGCCAGCTAGTCTATATCTCTTGAATTCAATTCTCATACATGTATACCTATCATGCCATACATCCGTGACCTAGTCCCATGGCCTGCCTCCTAGACTCAATCTGCAGTCCAGGGATCAACATCACATCAAACTATTGTGTGTGTAGTTAAAGGAGGAACCCCCGGTTTGCTTGAATGGAGAGCGATTTTTCTAGTGGATTTATAGTGGCTAAGGATGCTCACTGTAGCTACCTACTTTGATTTCCAACCAACTAATTGACCTGCAGTACAGCTTCCCTACAGGTTCAGGGGGTAGAGCTGTAGGTATTTCCTCATTTCCACTTTTCCTCATCTCTCCTTTCCTATTTCCCTGATTCCTCCTTTTAGTGCTACCCAATACTGTGTAGATTGAAATGTGATCACTGCCCACATACATGAAAATAGGCGTCCAGAGCAAACCAGGCATAACATGATCATCCTGATGATGTCACCAAACTGGTGGCCAATGTAGTGATCCTGAAGGCAGTGTGTATGGAGTGATGTTTTCACTAGCACAGAAGTAATGGTCTGCCCATGCACCTACACAGTTAGACTTTCCAAGAACTCGGGATACATAAGGAGCATTATACATACATACATACATGTACTACACATGTAGCCCACCCATACATGTACATGTATTGGGCGTGAATGGTAATACATGTTGTGGTGTATGATGGTATTAGATTGGCATGCAATTAAACAGGCTTTCTTCCTCTGCACCAGTCCTGATGTGGTGCCTCTGACTCCAGTGCTTCCTTTACTCCTGTCCATGTAAGGCCTCCTTGCCTTATACTACAGCTGTATATGTACATAGTACTGTATTAGCGCTTGAGTACTGGTATTTGCATATGAACACACATACCATTGGTAGCTTCATTCACACATCCTGCCCATAATAGAACAGTATATTATACTACACTTCCACTAGTCAGTGTAGTAGTCAGCAACAGCCCTTGTTAGTTGAGTAGGGCACGAGATACAGTGAGTGTTCAAGAGGAGTGCTTACAAGTTTTTCTTGCTCAGTCCAGTGTTAGTGGAGAGAGAAGGGTAGAGAGAGTTGGAACTGTAAAGATCAGAAGTTGACTAAGCTCTGCTGCTGTCTTGAGGACTGTTCAGAAGAAGACAACTGCTTGACTAGAATACAAAATCTTTTGTGTTGGAGCTCGAGCCTAAGGCACTTAATAGACTTCTTCCTTCTGCCTACTGAATATTAGCATACATACCCAATATAGTAGATGTGCATTTGGCAGCAGTAGTGATGACTAAGTGACTGCCATACTTACATAGTTGTGTATCTAGACTTGATTGCTATTGACTGCATATCGCTGATCTGAAATTGGACAAGTATTGTCACGTGGTGTGAGCAAGGGTGTGAAATGATGAGTCATAGTGGAGCTAGGAGAGTTGGCAACAAGCTAGCAGAGGATAGCTTGCCAGTCAAGGTATGTATGCCTGTAGATGGCAAGACATACATGTATATGCATAGCTACATATGTTATGATTCAGCTACTGGTGTTGTGTACATGTACTCACATAGATGTCTCTGTCCAATGAGAGTTATGGATATGTATTTCTAAGTGTGCAGTGTGTGCATACATATGTACCTGTGGGTTCATGGGCAGTAAAGGAGTTATCCCTGTGTGTGCTAATGACTCTCTATCTTCTGAAATATGGCCTTGATTCTCAGAGGGACCTGAAATACAGCTGTTGTAGTCTTCATCACTACAGCTGTAGCTAGTTGAGTCAAAGGAAGTAATCCAAGTATATAGTCTAACTGGACATGGACTTGCATGTATGTATATGTGGAGGTTTTCTTGTAGGGAATATCACTATAGTCACTGCATGAAGGGAGCCCCAAGGGAGGAAGCTAGCAGCTTAATGTCATAGGCTAATAATCATATAGATCATGTACATTTGCCAAATGCACTAAGTGGTGAATATATCACCCCCCTCCCCTCCTCCCTCTCCCCCTCTCCCCTCCCCCCCCTCTCTTTCTCTCTCTCTCTGTGCACATGTGTGTGTGTGTGCAGACACCTTCACCAAGGGCTGAGAACGGGCAGGGTATGAATCGATGGGAGAGACTGCTACACAAGATGGAGTTCTTCACACTAGACCTTATCAAAGGTACACACACTGTGTATGTTTACAATCACATCAACAAAGATCTGAGCAATGGTGGCTTTTAAGTATTTATGTGAGATGGAAAAAGAATTTAAAGTGTAGTGACACATCTATACCTTGGAATAACTTACAGGGTGCTACTGCTCCTTCTTCAAAGCTGTGTTTACTGTTAACAGAGATTGGCACCATATGCATAGATTCATGAAAAAAACCATATCTGGTGGGGCCAGACAAGCTATATAAGCAATCATGTACATGTAATTGTACACATCATAGCATATTATCGGTATGTAATTATGCATTCATAACACTTACAGCAATTGACCTAAAACATGTATTTACACCCAATGTTTCCATACCACTTCTAGTGGACAATGGCAGCCATGAGTGTGTGATTGTAAGTAATGGTTGGGGTACATGGTGGGCACATATCCCATGTTGACTGAACAGATGAATAGGAACAGTCATTTTATATCCAACTAGACAATTACACTATAGGCAGTAATTATAAAGTGATTATAATATTGTAACAGGAGACTACATAGGTAAGATTTAAGAGTGAAGTGGGTAGTGTGACTTTGTGTGAGAGATAAAAAGGAGAGACTGGCATGTAACACAATCATTATACAAATTGCAAAAGGAGACACATGTAGCTTATCAGTGTGTTTTAAGGAAGTGGCTTGCACATGCAAGAAGGAATATAAAGGGAAGGTGTGTACCACAGAGTCACTTATATACACATGTACATCAGCTGGTAAGGAGACTCGGTCATGAGTCTAGGTTCATTTTAGGACTTTGAGGTCTGTTTGTCAGCCCAAATGTGGCCATGAGGACATATGTCTGCTCATCCCTATCTTCCACACAAGGAAATGTGAAGCCTCCCCCACAAGGCCTCCATGCCCCCCCCCCCCCCCCCCCCCCCCCCAGAGGCATGGTTTTCTCCTCTAGTAAGGGTGTTAACTGCCATGTGGCAGGTCTGGGTAGCCGTGGAATGTGTTCCGTTGTCACTGCGTGTCCCAATCTTGGTCAGATAGCATTCCAGCTGCATTGCAAACAATTGTTAGGTTGTTGGGATGTGTACTTCATCATCTATTAATGAAGCGATATAGTGTTTGGCTACTGATGTGGTTTTTGTGTGACAAGTCCATACGGATATTTTCAATGTACATGTATCCATGCGCACATGTATTGCTCCCCTGCACTCACACATACATACATATGTTTACACACCAACACTTGCAGAGGGTGATCGTAGTCTGGGAATGGTGATTGTTAGTGGAAAGGTTCGCAATAAAGATGGCAGTACAGTGGAGGGGATATTTATACAGAAGATACTTCCAGGTTCTCTCACTGATAAAGATGGGAGGTGAGAGAGTACACTGGCACATCTGACTCATTCTCTAGTGCTTTAAGAAACTTTGCCCCTCTCCCTCCTCCCCTACCTTCCTGCTCCCTCCCACCCTCCCTCTCTCTCCTAACTCCTCTCCTGCTCCCTCCCTCCCTCCCTCCCCCCACCTCCTCTCCTATCTCCCTTAGGATCCAAGCAGGTGACATGCTAGTGGAGATCAATGGGATGTCAATGGTGGGAGCCACAGTAGACCTTGCATCCAGGAATCTTAGAGACTCCAAGGACAGTGTCAAGTGAGTTGGCATGTAACAATAAATGATCCATGCCCATATCAAAACTTTTTAAGACAACTGTGCCTACAGTATCATGACAGTGTACCTTGCAGATAGCTCAGCTTCTAGAAGTTCCCTGACTAACGTCTATCAAATCTACATTGTCATGTGACCATTTATCTATGGCCTTAAAAGTAGATTCCACTCCAAGAGCTTGTGTTGCTGCTCTTTTTTGGAAGCCACTAGTGTCATGGACACAGGCCCTTGAATGGAATACACCAGTTCAAGAATCATTCAAAACCTGCCCTAACTCATCTTCTTACTACATAATTGGTCCACATGGCAGGGTTGTGTGTGTGTGAATGTGTGTGTGTGTGTGTGTGTGTGTGTGTGTGTGTGTGTGTGTGTGTGTGTGTGTGTGTGTGTGTGTGTGTGTGTGTGTGTGTGTGTGTGTGTGTGTGTGTGTGTGTGTGTGTGTGTGTGTGTGTGTGTGTGTGTGTGTGTGTGTGTGTGTGTGTGTGTGTGTGTGTGTGTGTGTGTGTGTGTGTGATGCTACATGTACTACCAGGCTCTCAAATTAAGGAACACTAATTTCCATCCATACCTCAGTCTGGCACACCTCCTACCTACATATGTTTCATGCATGTATGCATTATGCTATATATGGGTGGGTACACGTAGCAAACATTATTAGACACAATAGCAGGTGTACATACACCTCGTGATACTTGAAGTATATACATTATGTACGTATATAGATAGGTAGCGTTTTACTTAGTCACTGTCTATTTCTCTGCTTGTGTGTGTGTGTGTATGCATGTCAGGCTGAAAGTGGGTAGACCGGATCGAGGAGCTTTCAAAGTCCCTGGAGATGATAAGGTACAGCTCTACCTATTGTACATGTATGTTTACATACATGTATCTGATGCTATAAGCATGGGCACCAGTTGTTCTAATCATAGTGACCTGTACATGACACTGTCCAGTGCACTGCATGTCTGTGCTTACGGCAATACACTGATACATATGAAAGAGAGCAGAGCAAACAGAATACTGTTAATTCGGAGGGCAAAGTGAGCCCACCTAGTGGTGCAAATGGAATTTTACCTACATACGTGTATATGTATACATGAAATATTCAGACCAAGAGACTCACAGGGCAATACAACACAACACAGTGCAACTCACTCATGACAAAGAAAAATGAGCTGCCTAGGCAGATACTCTACTAACTAAGCTACATGTACCAAGGCAGTTCAGCTGACTGGACCGAATCACACACACACACACACACACACACACACACACACACACACACACACACACACACACACACTGCAACACAAGTCAAGGCAAAGTGTTTCAACCTGAAGACCAGGAGAACTCAAAATTAGATTTAGATACCATAAATGTTACATGTTATTTGTGAGCTTGCTCTCACTTGCCCACAAGTGCTGAAGTATTCACAGTTGGGTGAGCAGGAGCAAGCCAAACTAGTACTGGTATAGTGGTGTTGATGGTGTACTGCACATTCATGTAAATATAGGACCTGAACAGTGATAAATTGGAGGACTCTGAATTTCAGGCAAAACTGGAAGAGGCAGAGGCTAGAGCAGCTAAGGTGAACACTTGTTCCATGTATAGTCATGTATGCATGAGTACTCACAGGAGTGTACATAGCTATACTCGTATTACGCATGTGATTCAGATGGAAGAGTTGCGCAACAAAGCTGAGAAGGACTTGAAAGTCTTCAGAGAAATGGTGAGTGTGTATATGCGTGCTTGTAATGCATATGTTTGTACTACATGTACATGTACATATTGCGCTACATGTGTAATGTATGTATAATATTCTGTAGGCGGACAATGAACAGAAAAACTTCCACAAAAAGTTAGAGGAGAGAGAGGAGAAAGTAAGAAGCACATGTACATATGAACATATACATCATTACTTAGACACTGCCACATGTCATGCAACTCATCCGAGACCCTCATTTTATAATACTCATAAGGTACCATATCATTATTGCCATCACCACGCACCCACAATCATGGACGGAGCCACACATACATGTACCCACAGGTAAATTTTTACCATCTGTTCCTCCCTCACCTGAGGAACGTAACTTACCATCCGCATGCCCCTCATTGGCCCTCGACTCCAGTCAGCTGCAGATCCTCAGCCAAGGACTGAAGTTGACTAGGGCACGAGTCATCACTGTACAGTTTTGTTTACGAGCATCCCAGACACCTACAACATATTCCTTCACTAAGCTGGGTGAATGATCAAAATCGTATTCCCAAAGCTCACTTCCTAATACATATGCAGTTTTCTCTATACTAATTAAGCTTGTCAAAATTTACATATCTGTCCCCTAAAAGCTCCCGAAATTTCTCCCCAAAGATGACTCTAATATTACTATAGGCTGAACACTCCAACAACACATGAACTACACTCTCACACTCAGCACCACACAATGCACATTCAGATTTGCCTTCTACCTCTATACCTGCCTAGCTCTTCATTCAAGCCATGTGTTCCTGACCTGAACTTAAACCTGCATCAAATTGAATTCAAACCCAAAATACTCATTGTTGTAGACAGAATATGCTCTACAACAGTAACTCAGCTTGCTGGGCCAAATAATACATGTACAAAGTTGTACCAAGCAAAATAATTATGCCAAAGTATAAAATGTACATATGTGTGAATGATTACCAAGTGAGCTCCTTTTACACATGCACATTTACCTCTGTTCTCTCAGCATGAGGCCTATAAGAAGGAGACACAAGCTAAGATATCTGATCTCACCATTGCTCTAGCCAACATCACTGTGGAGAAGACTAAGGTTAGCTAATGCATGACAATAGGCCAGTTTAATGGATATATACATGACCACAATGTGTATACAATGTACATATACAGCTGGAGAAGGAGGTGGAGTCCCTCAAATCATCTGAGGCCTCTGACCAGGACAGTGAAATATCCTTACTTAAGAGACAGGTACATGTATGATGTATGACAATGTACACTGTACATGTGTTAGATACGTATTTCACTGTACTGTATAGCAGTGTGTACAGGCATACATGTAACACATACTGTATGTATGCATGTATACATGACAAATCACCCCAAGAGATGCTGAGAAAGGCAAGACAAGGCACACACAAAGCAACATCAAACCCATCCAAAGCAGTCACTTTCAAAGGGTGGCTGCCTCGGGTGGGATTCAAACCCATTTTTACCAACTAAGCTACAGAGGCAGCTCAGCTCTCTGGGCAGAATCACACATACAAATAAGGGGAAATAGCCAAAGCATCTCAACCTGACACGTATATACATGTATTGTGTAAACTGTGACTATCACAAGCGTTGTGTGTGTGTGTGTGTGTGTGTGTGTGTGTGTGTGTGTAGTTGAAAGAGTCAGAATCCGAGCAAGAGATGGCCGAGAAGGACCTGCAGCAACTGAGACAAGAGGTAGGGTCATCATAATACCATACACAGCAGCTGTTGTGAGATCATATTACACATACATCTACACTTGACAAATGGTGCTCTGTCATCACATGCATCATCATATACATGTACATATATGTACATTTAGTGTAGGGAGTATACAGATTGCTTAGACATACGTTTAGTGTAGTGTGTATATGGATTGCTTAGATGTACAATTCTGCATGTACACATGCACTTATCTATCTGACAACTAGATAAAGGGAAATGCAGGTCTCCAGTCCAGGCTATCAGAATTGGATTCGGACCTGGCACACGTACAGGAGGAGAGAGATGCAGTGAGAAGGCAGCTGGAGTCCACCTGCCATGAGCTCTCTGTAGCCCATGCCACACTAGAACAAATGCAGGTAATTATGATCATATACTAATGTCTCTGTGTTTTACAGGCCATATGGGCACTACCCCCAAAGATACTACATTATGTGTGCAATAGCTATCAACTACATTATGAACTCACAGCTTTGAAATCATAAATTCTAGCATGTGTTAATGGCCAGTACAATAAAATGACAAAGCTTACAATGTACATGCAAAAAAAACGTGTGTGTGTGTGTGTGTGTGTGTGTGTGTGTGTGTGTGTGTGTGTGTGTGTGTGTGGTGTGTGTTATTCTGTTAATTCATTGACTGTACCACTACTGCCGTGACTACAGATGGAGAAGAAGGTGCTGGAGGAGGAGAATGAGAGAGTTACTCTGGAGCTGGAGAGAGAGAGGAAGCCTTCCACTGGTCGTTCAGGTGTCGAGGCAGAGCTCTCTCAGAAGAAGAAAGAGCTGCTGGTAGTACAGAGAGAGGTGCAAACACTGAGAGGTGATAAGGAAAGGCTAGAGAAGGACATGGCAGAGGGAAGGAAAGAACTGGACAAGGAAAAGGAGAAGAATGTAGAGCTTGAGAAAAAGTGAGCAAGTTTTCGTGTATGGCATGCATGTTTACATTCTTGACTGGCTGCCTAGTATCTGGATAGTTGACCTTCAGCCAATGTGCCTGATTACATATGTATAATAATATTATGAAAGTGGCTCTTGATTTCCACAGGCTGGAGTCACTGAAGAAGGCAGAGAAGACCGGCATGTCTGACCTGCTAAATCGACTTCAAACAAAG
This sequence comes from Theonella swinhoei, assembly GCA_963970385.1. Taxonomy (NCBI): domain Eukaryota; kingdom Metazoa; phylum Porifera; class Demospongiae; order Tetractinellida; family Theonellidae; genus Theonella; species Theonella swinhoei. The sequence continues at coordinate 3,435,656 of OZ019948.1, read as the reverse complement.
GCTCAAGAGGTACACTGTGTATCTCCATACAGTAATGATAGCTATATATATCAGTGAGCCCCTCTTGTACAACCCTCAGTCAAGATGAATGTGTATAAAATCAAAGATGTATACGAAATTCCTTACTTTGTAAGGTCGGGATAAAATTGGTAAACAGGCTGGTGATGAGCACTGCTAGAACACAGATCTTGAACTCTTCAACCCTCTCAGATTCATAATCTGAAGAAAGAGTTGTCTGAGGTGAGGTCTCAGGCCTCGGCAGGAGGTGTGGCTGTAGTGAAGGAGGACCAGCCACAGCATGCGTGCACAGAGGAGGAGAGAGAAGTGGAGGATGCTGAGCCAGAGATAAAGGTGGAGGGAGTTGCAGGAAAGCCAATGGAAGCAACACCAGTTGAGGATAAACCTGAATCAAGCCTGACCAATATAAAGCGTTCAAAGAGGTATATGCAACATACACAAATTGTACATTGACCTCTGGATTATCCCAGCTACACATACTGAGATATTATACAGCTGCATACACTATAGGTCAGATGCTGTGGTATTGCATCTACATTGTACATGTAGTACTGCACAATCCACATAAGCATGTGTACATTCAGTAGCTACTATTTAGCTCTAAATTAGTTATGTGTTGAGAGTGTGGCAATACAGGCCCTTAGTAGCATACTCGCTACACTCGGATGCTACAGCCCAGGGCCTGAGGGTTCATAATTCCATGCTCTCAACACATAACTTATATTTAGGAAGTTCTTGTAATCACGTTAGTATTGTATGATCTACCATCCACAGCCCAGTTCAGTTTGAGCCACAACCTGCTGTACTACCAAAAGCAGGTGAGTACATGCACTAAGTAGTAATATATCACTCCCACTGTTGTCTGACAGTGGGAGTGGGAGCTATATACATGTATATGATTTGGGGAACTCATCTCATGTTCATGGACTAGTGTTCTGGTGCGCCTTGGATATATAAACCGGTGGTGTGCTAAACAAGTTGCACGCATTCCCTGCTGATGAGAGCTAATAAGCGCTGTCCAGGGATCGCTTAGCTTGTCTGACCCCACCAGATATGTGTTTCTTTTCATGGAGGAACTACACATGTATATATCCATAGAGTGTATACATATTCATGTATTTGTATTACCAGACAAGAGCATTGCTGGAAAGAACAAGTCTCCATCCACAAAGCCATCAAAAGACAAACACAGCATCAATACAGAAGAGTCCAGTAAGCCAAAGTAGTTGTAGAAAATTTAGAGTAGACTGGAGAGCTGTTGGCAGTGTCCACATCTCCATGCAACAAAAGTCCACCACATCACTCCAAAAGCTCTAAGGGTAGAGCTTTGTTCAGGCAATAGAAGGTTTCTCCCATTGTAGCTCAGTATAATTTTTAATTTTTGAAACTGCCTCAGTTGAAATGTGCGATGTATGTCATAGTAGTTTCTCATCAATGTGTTGTGTATCAATTGCTGAGGTGCTGCTTCAAGCATGGTGTCTAACTTTCCCCCCTCTCTCACTTTTTTAACAGTTTCAATTGATGCATTTGATGATATTAAGCCTTCAGGTGTGCTGGACAACACACATGCCAAGGACAAGTCTCAGGCAGCATTACGTAGACCCAGGAACCGACCATCTCGAGAACATATCCGAAGCATGAGTGCTGAGAATCTTCTAAGTGGCCCATTCCTGGATGAAAACAGTGAATTGTCCCCGACTGAAAAAGTCCCCGTCCCGCGGCCCAGAAAGCACACCTTGGAAAAGGACTCTCAGCCACCCAAACCCCAGCCCAGCCCACGCCACCTTCGCAGTCCCCTTCCCCTTCCCAACGATCGTCCCCCCAAGCCAATGGACACTGAGAAGAGCCCTGACAGGAAGGCAAGGGCACCTAAATCTGAGCCCCGCAGTGGTCGAATGTCACCACCACACACACGTGCTCCTAGCCCCAAACCACAACTACCTTCCTCGATCCCTCCAAAACCCATCCCCAGGAGAAATAGACGTACTGAGGACATCCAAGGAGATGATATCCAGACAAAGGATCCCTCACAACTCTCTGTCAAAGAGAGAATGGAGTTGGCACAGAAGGCTATCAGAAAACCACCGCCTGTCTTCCCTAAAAAGCCTCCATCAGGTCGTACCCATGCTGACACTGACCTATTTGGTCCTAAATCTCTCTCTCAACCAGAAGGAGATGAGAGTGAACTTCCCGAGATGCGGTACACTTCTGAAAATGATCCCAGCCCTCGCCATGTCAAGAAACTCCCCCCGGGGGCTTTCAATATTGGACTTCTAGGAATGACCCCCTATGGGGCCCGGCCACGGAGCCACACCGTTGCAACAAGTCGAGAACACAGTATGGAAAGGGAAAATGCGGAAGAGTACAGAGAACTGATGCAGAAAGAAGCAGCTGCAGATATTGATATCAGCTCAACAGAACCACTTGAGACTGACGATGCAGAGGTAAAGGCTCCACCAAAAAGGCCTCCTCTCCCACTGACAAAACGGACATCCTCAAATGAGAAACCTAACTATGAATTACCCAATGATCCTCCTCCTCACAGTGTAACCACTGAAGCCCTTGACGAGACAGATGATGGAGATAGCTCTGTACTCCTTGCGGCAGAGCACGGGACCTTACCCAACCCATCGGAGCTGGACTTTGACCAAGTGCTGACATGGTCACCTGCACAGGTTGCATCCTGGATAAACCGCATTGGGGTCAGTCAGTATGCCAAATCCTTCTTAGACAAAGGACTGCAAGGGAACAAGTTATTTGATCTGGATGGAGGAGCACTCAAGGTAGTTTTAATCAGTAGCCTGGTTTTCTCTGTTGTACATAATATATATACCTAGTAAGAGTCAGTACTGGTAACTGTGTACTGGATTGATCATTAGTGGTACTGCATGGCAGGCACAGACACCACAGAAATTAAATTTATACGTTAACATTGCCTTTTTCTCTAGCTTATTGAGAATTACAAAATATTATAATGCTTCTTCCCCATGTGTGCAGGCAATGGGTGTAAACTCTCCAGATGACCGAGCTCTCATCAAGCGAGAGATCAAGGCTCTTCGTCCACATGCCGAGAAGCAGAAAAAGGTGCTGAAGAAAGAGAAAGATGATAAAAAGAAAAAGAAACGGCATTTTGTTTAGTTCTCAGAAAGTTATCGGCACATCATTTTTGATTTTGTTCACGTACTATAATCTTCGAATTCAGTGGTAATTAATTAGTATCATAGTTATTTCATGGTCATGTTTCTCTCACTACATTTTTTTAACACATCACCATCGGAGCTTCGCGCGCATGCGCACGCATCTTCCGTCACCTCCGCGCTTATTAGAGCAACCAGCCCCGCCCCTATGCACTTATATGCGTATTTATGGTGCAAGATCTGCAAAGCATGACGTGGCTATATTTCACTTGAGCAGACGCTGGTGTGTTGACATGAAAGGCACGCTCAGAGAAGGCTCTAGACACATAGAAGACACGCAGGTATGGAGTAGATCTCTTTCTGAGACCCAAGTCATCTGTAAACAAAGTTTTGTGAAACGGGAGCGTTCTCATAAAGTACCGTTTTTTCTCTCCGTAGCAGTGCGAATGACCAACTCTCTCTGGTCGTCTTCATGTCCTTAAATCACCGTAGAAAAGAGGTGAATAACATAACAATAGCACTACGTACACTTGTTATGTACATCGTACGCGTATAGTACACACATTTGCCAGCGTAATGAAGCATACATTTGGGGTATTGAATAAACTACCGACTCCATAGCATCCTGAACTACTTTGTCAAGTGATGTCGGTAATTAGAAGCCCTGTACTAATAGGATTAGACATCTAAGTCAGATGTTTTATGATTAGAGGAATTCTGAAAACATTTACTTGAGAGAACATAAATGAAAACGCCAGACAGTAGAGTATACATACAACTAAACGTTTGAATAGTACATTTGAAATTGGAGAAGTCTTAATACACTTCTTCAACTTTGTCATCTTTGATGTTTTAAACTTCAAATGTATGTATCGTCTAGGATGGGATTTTCCCACTGTATGATGCATGTCGTCAGGGCAACTTGCTGCAGGTCAAGCACTTACTGAAGAGTGGATCTAGCCTCACAGCCACTGATGCAGTAAGATAAACCAGTGACATTAACCTATGATATTTATAGTGTGGTGTTGTACCAGTTTCATGGTAGCCTTGGCCCCAGGCCTTCTCCAATACGTGTAATTATTGTGTGTGTTAATTGTGTGGGGAGGGAAACATTTGAAATTGGGAGAGTCTTAATTAGTCCATCCCGATTTTAAAAATGCGCACAATTACGTGCAACAGGGAAGGCCTGGGAACCGAGGCTAGTTTCATGGTGTACTAGCAACTATCTAAGTAGTTACACACAAATAGGAAGTATAATGAGGCCTACTTGTACTTGAAAAAATGTACAACGCTTCCTTACATAGGATGGCTGTACACCCCTTCATTGTGCGTCTGCCAGCAACCAAGAGTCCATCATCCGACTTCTCCTCAATCCACCGCATTCTTGTTCTGTTGACATTCATTCAACATACTACGAGACTCCTCTCCATTTGGCATGTCTTAATGGCCACAAGGACACCGCTAAACTGCTGCTGGAGAAGGAAGCTAATCTAAAGGCCAGAGATGGAAAGGGGAACACGGTACTGCATCATTCAGCAGCAAGTGGCACATGTGACCTCATTCATTGGATAGTGACCGAGATGAAAGGCAGAGATCTATTAGATAGTCAAAACATGGTTAGTTCCCTCACACACACACACACACACACACACACACACACACACACACACACACACACACACACACACACACACACACACACACACACACACACACACACACACACACACACACACACACACACAGTTGTGTGCATCATGTATTAGTTGTGTATTAAGTTAGCAACAGCAATGGAGGTGCATAGTAAGTAGTTGTGGGTCTCAGTATACATATGCTCCCTTACAGACCCAACATGTGTTACATTGATCACATGTTGCATCATCTCTAACCTGTGTTGACATGTGTAAGCCGTGCATCAAGTGTGTTTTATCTAATTTTGATGGAATGTGACATGTCAGCACTCTCCAGCTTAGAACATGCTTGCACATGCTTGTTAGGAATGAGGTCACACAGTTATGAATGTTGTAAACAAGTCCATTTTTGTTCCCTCCCTCCTACTCACCCTTAGGATAGTGACACACCACTACACCTTGCAGGCCGTCTGGGCTGTCACAAAGCCTTCTCCACCCTTTGCACACTTGGTGCTAACTTAGACCTCAGAAACAAGTGGGATCGTACCCCCCTTGAAGAAGCCTCCCTCTATAACAACTCTCAAACCTTTGAGAAGGAAGAGGAGACTCGGCGAAACAACCTTGAGGGAGATTCATATAGTAACCGTGTAAGGAGTCAGAGTGAGCCAAAAGTGGGGAAGAAAGCTAAGAAGGGGAAGGAGGACTGTAGTAGCCAGAGTGCAACATGTGTCATGTCAGAAAATGGCGATAACGTCAGTCCAGATAGAACTGGTACTAGCAACTCAGATCACAAACCACAGGGCATTCCTCAGATCAGAAAAGCCACAAGTTCACTTGATAGCAAGAGTGCATCACATATTGGAATACAGAAAAATCAGAGTTCTGCTACGCCTGCCAGCAGGAGTGCAACAAACATGGAAATCAAAGGTAGCACACAGGATATGGGTACACCATCATGTACTTACAGGGGCACTCGGAAAACGGGCAAGTATGAGCTTCCTCCAGCTGATCGGGTAAGTCAACTACGAGGTCTGCAGAAATCACACAGTGAGAAACTACATCGACGGAAGGATGGGATGCGGGAGAAGGATGGGGTGACTCCTAACCACATGACCAGAGATCGAACACACTCTGACAAATTCCAAAGAGAATCTCTTGTTTGAACCTATCTGTTGTCCAATCTGTGACCCAGTCAATATGTCTAAACACTATGCCTCCACTGAGAATACATTGCATACTGTACACAGAGACATGCAGTGTTACTCATTCACTTTCCAGTCTGTGTATACACATGTAATGCAGGTAATTTTTGTTTTTTTTTTACAATCTCCACTTCTTCCATCATGCATATATACATACTTTTTATGTGGCTAATAACTTGTGTTGTGTATATAATGTATATACCTACACTCCATGGTGGTTGTTTATAAGGACTCTGTGTGCAAACAGTAGCTATATATTCTCAGTGTAGCGGTGACATCACAGCAAGCCTAGACCCACCCTTGATCACAGCATGACCCTATACAGGACACTCTATCATACTACCCACAGCAGAGCAGTTTGACATTATAATTACATCATTATGACATCATTACATAATATAATACATAACATCAATAGTAATGACATCACTAAATCATAATAAGTGAAAAGTAGTCATTAGGCTTCTGCAGTGACTTCAGTCTATAGTGAAATGGGAGAGAGAGGGGAGAGAGGGGAGGGAAGATGTGGCAGAGTAACTGAATTTGTGCATAATTATTTCTATGCTCTGGTTGAGCATACCTCTTGTGGTTCAGCTGTTTTTCCCTGGAATGTAGAGAAAGAAGAATGTACACACACACACACACACACACACACACACACACACACACACACACACACACACACACACACACACACACACACACACACACACACACACACACACACACACACACACAGACACAGACACAGACACAGACAGACACAGACAGACAGACAGACAGACACACACACACACACACACACACACACACACACACGCCTAGCTTCTAACATGCCAGTGAACTTATACAGAGAAGATTGGACCAGAGAAGTTTGGACACGACTGACCTTTGCTCATAATGAAGACCGATTAAATTCCTTAACACTTGCATGATGCATTTGGGGATCAGAATGGACAGAAACGCTGCAGGGAACTTTCAAGACCAACGGAAGTTAGCCCTAGGCTGATTGTTAAGCGTACCACATTGTATACTAAGCATACGACGCAGTATATTGGCCAACTCTATCACATAAGTGTTAAGGAATTTACTCTTAACTGGTCTTCATAACGAGAAAAGGTCAACCGTGTCCAACTTCCTCTGAACTTATACATATCACACCCACATATGCAGGAAGGTGCAATACAAATGACCACACATCGCTATATTGTACCTTCTTCTTTTTCTTCTTTTGCTTTCGACTGGTTGAAGATGCTAGTAATGTCTGCAGTAGAGTTAATTGTATAAACACTCGGAATAGCAAGTAACAAGTATGACTGGGTTAAACTGGTGTCACAAACATGTTTCCTCTCTATACAAGCTGTTGCCCAACTAGGATACAATCTCCACTATACTGTACAAACATACATATTGAAAAAGGAGCCGAGCAAGGCCCACATAGTACATACACATGCACACGTGCATGCATGCACACATGCACGCACGCACGCACACACACACGCACGTACGTACACACACACACGCACGTACACACGCACACACACACACGCACGTACGTACACACACACACACACACACACACACACACACACACACACACACACACACACACACACACACACACACACACACACACACACACACACACACACACACACACACACACACACACACACAGAGTAGCAGCTAACCTTCAGCTCAGGGTCCTCCAATGAATGTGAGGACTGGAATATTTCAGGATCCATTGGACCACTAGTAATCCTGATAAACATGTTGACATCACACTATTAACTACATAATGCCGACTGCACACACACTGAAAGCTGTATGTATGTCTAAATGCATACCTCAGTGGCCCATTTGGCATTAACAAAACTGTGAACTTGAACTGAGCAACAAATTCTCCTGAAGTGAATGAAATACATAGCTTGAATGAAGACTACGTAGCACTTTTTGACTTTATGTTTTGCTGAGTGTTGTGCTGGCATAAACATGTAGTAGACTGCCTGCTAGGAGATGGGTACTGTAGAGAAAATACACTGAGTGTTGTGCTGGCATATACATGTAGTAGACTGCCTGCTAGGAGATGGTACTGTAGAGAAAATACACTTTGTGTTGTGCTGAGTGTAAGAGTGCATGTTGTGCTGGTATAGTACATTGTACATTGTACATTGCCTGTTAGGAGATGGCTACATGATATACAGAGAAGAGAAAACAGCATACATGTGCTAGGATGTGAGCTTTAGGAGAGTGATTTTGGCTCTCTAAACATTCCAGGAGGTACAAAAACAAACATTGTGAGGACTTGTGGCACACTGAGTTGAGCCCTCAGCTGTGGATCTGGCAAGTGGAGAGGGACTAAGGAAGCTAGGTGTAGCTACATGTATATTTGTATGTTTGGATCTGACCATGTTGTATAGTAGGGGTGTGGTCAGTACCATTGTAGCCTATTGCGTATTACATGTGTTTGTGCTCAACAGATATCACAATGGACATTAGTATTACATGAACTGGCATACATACATATATATAGGTGAAGACCTAACTGCCCATAGCACTCATACTTCCCTAGTGTGGGTATGTGTACGTATAACATTAGCCTTGTATACAGAGCCTCACAAAAGTGGGGAAAAGCTTCACTTTTGGGGAGGGTGCTGTGTACGAGGTTAGAATAACATCTGCATCCTTACCCTCTTTCTCATAGAGGACATTGAAAGGCTCCACTAACTTGTGATTCAGACACTCGACTACACCCATTCTAGCCTTACTCTCCTCTTCACACGATCTAATTATGAGAAGTGTGAAAATTCAAACACAAGTGGAACGTGACACACATGCTTGCCTTAATGAAAATGGCATGACTGTAAATTTGCTACTAACTTCACTGTAAAATGCTGCATGGGACAAGAGAGGGGGAGAGAGAGAGAGGGGGGAGAGAGAGAAGAATTTAAACAAAGCAGTGAAGCATAGAGGAAGAGAAACATGAACATAAGGAAACAGGTACCTCTAGAAGCTTTCATTTTTAGCTGATAGAGGTCGTCCGTCTTCCTGAAGACAGTGGTCCTAGTGTCCAGTGTTTTAGTGCGACCCTCTCCTGTACTCACTATCAGGTCAATGGCATACGCCTCATAGAGGTTGAACTCACAGCTCTTCTGCTCACGTCTACACAGGCAAAATTTGGATTTGTTGTGGTTGTGAAAAAGAGTGTGTAACGGCATGATAAGTTATTGTAATGTCTTTACGATCCTTCACCAACAAACACTAACTATAGACTGTGTAATATAGTAACATACATGCACACACAAGGCTTCACACAGGATTTTAAGTTGGTGGGGGGAGTGACATCATAACCAGTATATATGTAATTAAGTCCAACACATAGGGAGGGAGACTCATGACGGGATGATATCCCCTTTCCCATTCTCTATGAACATCTATATACACCACACCCACTCAGGCCACGTTAGTTCATGGCACCTCACCTCTGCTGCTCATTAGGATTGAGTATGATAGTCTTCTCAGTATTGTAGTTGTTTCTCTTTAACTGATAGCTGAGGATACCTTCACATGCATTGCACTCAAATGATCGACACACTTTCTGAATGGCATCAGTCACTGCCATGTTCTGTGGTGAGAGAGGGACAGAGAGGGAAGTGGGGGGGAAAGGGAGGGGGAGAGAGGGAGAGGGAGGGGGGGGGGGAGAGGGAGAGGAGGAGGAGGAAGGGAGAGGAGGAGGAGGAAGGGAGAGGAGGAGAGATAGGAGGAGCACACGCAGCATGTGTGTGTGTGTGTGTGTGTGTGTGTGTGTGTGTGTGTGTGTGTGTGTGTGTGTGTGCGTGCATTCTTCTTGGTACATACAATCACACAACGTCCCTCCATACCTCTCCTCCAGGAACAACCATGCGGTGTGCAATCTCTGATGCCAGGTAGGCAGCTTGAATAACATCAGCCTTCCTATCAGTCACTGGGGAGTCCTACATCCACCCACACATACACACATAACACATTAGCACACACACGGATACAGGCAAGCATCACGTAATGAGGACTTGTACACACATCAACATGTACCTTTGTAGCTCCCACAACTGTTGTGTGGCCGACAACAGCTATAAATCCATCCACATGTACACCTAGCTCCCTGTTGAGACACGTGCAGAGAAAGATGAGAATCAGCACACCCCCATAATACTGCACACCACGTAATGAATGCAGTAAATTAAAGGGACAACCATATATCTGGTAGTATAGGATTAGTGACAATATATGTAGTTCCAGGCCACTCCTTGCTTACAAGACTAGTGTGTTTCCTTCACCTTGAACATATATGGGGAGGTGTGGAATTGAGGCTAGTGAGCACAGATCTCGGCAAGCATGCTCAGTGAGGGTTACAATACTTGGTCTGTGTGTTGTGTGTGAATGTGTGTGTCTCTGCTGCCACTGTGAGAAATGCAGTGCCTCAAGACAGATATACCAATGGCTTCAGCATGACATGTGATGAAATGGCGCTATCTAAAAATATATCTATGTGCCTACACATGTAGTTTCCTGCATGGATACAGATGGCATGGGCAATGTGTTATCAACCTATGATGTAATGTAATGCCAATTCGGTCTTCGGTTCGCACTTCGGTGCTTTCATTAGATCAGGCACTTGTGCTAAATCTCTGATACTTCCTACCACCTACACTTTGAGGAGGTCTCCAGCAGCAAGTAACACTGGAGGGTCTGATCTCAGTGGACTGAAGTGGCAGACACAGTGGTTGAGAGACACACACGTGGGAAATGCAATACCTACAGTGAGGGAGACAATGGATGATAGGTACAATGTTGAGAAATCACTCTCTGGATGGTGTCACCTTTCTTCATCTCTTTTTCTCTCTTGTAGACTTTGCTGGTCTCCTCTAGGATCAGCCTGTCTCCCATCTCACACAGTGTCAATACATTGCATCCTTCTACTGCTGCATCTAGTACTGAACGTAATACACCTAGACAGTGTAGAGGGTAGAGATGAGTGGGTGTGTATGTTGCATTAACCATGCTATTCACATTTACAAAGAAACTAGGTAGATGTATACCCTGGCACAGCCCACTACTTCTAATGGTTTAGACTATCTAGTGGTGTCTCTTCCTGCTATACAACTGAAATTTATGCTAGTAAAAAGGAGTACAGTAAGAGTATTCGAACACGGGTTGTATGATGGAAGCAGTGCACAAAAGGCACACAACCATACAATGCCGAGAGGTGCGGTATAAATAGAATAAAAGAGTAACTACTCACGGTTAGCCATGTCCCCAGCCATTTTGTATTTAGTGACGACCACATCCTCTGCAATGGTAGGATCCTCATCAGATGAATCTATACGTTCAGCCATCATAAGGCGTCGTGTTCACTCCAATATTAGCGGACCACGTGTTTGGAAACTGCGCATGCGTGTAGGCCTAACGGTAGACTCGAGAGATGCTAAATTTAGCCTCTTCACTTGTCATTGGAGCTCTACTGTTACCTAAGGTAACAGGTTCAGGTAAGCTCATAACTGCATTAATAAGCTACCAATATAATTATGTCTCCAAAATATACACCCATCTTAGATCATTCATTGCAAGCTAAATGTAGCTATCCCTCACGTTTGACGCAAACGCTATTGGTGGTACTGTAGTATGGGTGCTTGTTCATTTATAACTATCACTATAATGAACAAATAACGTATACGTAGTGAAGAATCTTCTGATCTTATTTCAAAACAAGACGTTTCGACCTCGAAGGCCTTCGTCAGTTGTTAGAGCTAGTGATGACAAAAAGGAAAAGGAATGCAATGAATTATCCAGCATAGCAACCAGAGATGTAATGGATGCCTTTGTAAATAAAATAAGGAAAACTACTTCACTGCCCTATGCCAGCTAAACACCTTTGACATGCTTTTTCTTATTGACTTATTGTGAAATAAGAACTGTATATGCACAGTTAGTGTGATTATCTTGAATTGGTGGGTATTTCATTTGTCCAGATTCAAGTTGTCAGTACAGATACACAGAGCACTTGAAACTGAACCCATACTGTAGTCCATATTATACCACTCCTGGACTCATTAAGTTACAATGTTCTATACAAATTCCTCTCAATGCCACTAATATTTCCATTGGATGGTTCCTGAACTGTATGGAGTTGACTAATGACTCACGTGTGACAATCCTCACTCAAGACATGTATACAGCTACTGATCACTTGATCAGATCTCAACTGACAATAAATTATATTACTGATGACTATGCAGGTGGTTATACATGTAACATACTGGGAGATGAGAAGTATATACCAAGTGACCGCTTCACATTACCTGATCAAACATACCTCGAGGTGGACTTGTCACTTGGTCCATGTGTAAATGGAGATGTGTTTGGAAATGGAGGTACTGGTGAGAAATGTGCTGTTATTACAGAGGACAATCCTATTCCACAGTCTCTGATCTGTACAGAACCAGTTGCCACCTCCTCTCATGACATTCCTGTGACTTCAACACTAATAATCCTTACAACTCCATCCTACTTCAACAACTGTAGTCCAAGCCACTTCATCTCCTTCTCCCCCTCCCATCCCCTCATCTCCCCCACCCCCTCCCATCCTCTCACCTCCACACCACCTCCCACTTCAAATGTCCCAGTGACCACAGATGTACCTGGAACATTCTCAGATGACCTTACCTCTAATCACCTCATAATAGCATGTGCTGTTCTGGTCGTGATTACAATACTATTGACCATCATCATTGTGTGTGGCTGTGTGTGGGTGTTTCTGAGACAACTGAGAGTCGACAAACACACTTCATGTGAGTCAGTACATCTGTAGTGTGTAGTGATACTACAACACTTGAAAACAACATCCAACATTAGTATTTTTAATAGTTATGTAGTAGTAGATAATGTATAGGAATGGCAGTGCCAAAAGTTGGAAAAACAAGTGCAGTATGTGTGAAGCAAAACAGCGCAAAATTAGGGTGTGTGTGTAAAAGGCATATAACTGATCAGTGAGCTCAGGAGTTCTGAGTACTTTCAAATGTTAAGGCAAATGAGAATGTTAGCACCATTCCTACACAGTAAGTCTACCAACTCTGACATATGTTATGTAGGAACATAATTAACCCTCGGCACGCATGCGCAGCGAGGGTTACTGTACTTGGTCGTGTGTGTGTGTGTGTGTGTGTGTGTGTGTGTGTGTGTGTGTGTGTGTGTGTGTGTGTGTGTGTGTGTGTGTGTGTGTGTGTGTGTGTGTGTGTGTGTGTGTGTGTCTAAGTCACATCTCACTTCTGGAGCGTCTGTTCGTCCTGAAAATACTGTCGCATACTCAGCGGGCAACGGAGGTCAAAAATTTGTGGGGTTTTCTTTAAAACCGCTCCGTTCAAGAGTTATGGCATGAAACACAAGCGAAAGAGCCAATATGCTAATTAGATCTAGCCTACTCTGGCTTACCCGCGGTCAGGTATTCCTGTTCGATGTACAGTGAAGCACCAGCGGTTACTGCATGAGGGAGTACAGGCATGCGTACTGCTCCGGTAAAAGCTATAGCGCTTCCAACAGTGTACAGAGCCAACCTCGAGTTTCAATAGCACGTGCCTTTCCAGCATTCGCGCATGCGCGTTATATTTCTAGGATTCGCGCACGCGGGACGCCGAGGGTTCTGCACTTTTATATAGTGCATTCATTTGTACATGTATATGCCTATTCAAGTGGAGCCAGCCCACCTAGTCATGACAATGGGCTGATATTTCTCTGGTACACACACAGTGTTTACATACAGTAAAATTTTGCTGTCACACCTAAGTGTGCTCACTCCACTTGCCAAAATGCACTGCATTCACCTAGTATTTTATTTTCAGCATGCTCTACTGCTGTGAGAAATCTTGGAGAACCAGTGTATGATTACATACCAGATGAACCAGTGTATCGTGTTATTGATGAACCAGTAACCAGTGCGTTCAACTCTTCTTTCTATGAGATAACAGATGAACCAATATATCGTGATATTGATAGACCAAGTACACCAGTAATCAGTGGGTCCAACCCTTTCGATGAGATAGCAAATCCTGATTATGGTATCAGTGCTAAACTATATGATAATAGTACATAAAAACTGGAATAATATAGGGCTGGCCAAAAAGGTGCAGGATACAAAATGTTTCCCAATTGATTACACCGGATTTCAGGTTTGTTGTCTCAAGGCTGCCACACATGCGCATTAACCTGCTAGTGTTATTCCTCTTGCAGTTGAAACGTTTTGTATTCAATGGTGAATTGCCCTTAGCAGGTTGATTAGCCCCTTTACAGTATACTCTGACTGACACATTATGCTATCTGCCTATAGATGAGAGCAAATACGATCAGCCTAATGCACATGTGCAATCAGCCATCAATGGAAAAACGAACCTGAAATTTGGTGTACACGGGACTACATTTACAATGTGTTGAGTTTCTTGTATACAAAGGTTGTGTGAATGTGTGTATGTGTGTGTGTTTGTTATGTGGGTGAAAATAAGAAAGAGAGGGAAATTAGGGGAGAAAGAAAAATGATTGCAGATTGCGGGAGGCTTTTGTCCATTTCCAAACATGCGGCTGCCCAGGTGTCCATGCAGGCTTGGCCTAGTTACAGTCCCCATAGGCCCCATGATATGTTGAATGTATGTGCATGTACACTGCATGGTGTGACATGCACTGTATTGTTTCAACGATTAGATGTTTTCGTAGCAGCTTTGTCTGTGTATTAACACCGATCATCAGTGGAGTACCCAAGCTACTCTATGCTAGCCATGAGTTTCAGTCCCGCTCCTGACTCGTGGCCAGCAGCAGCAGGGGCAGGACCACTCCCAAAGAGCAAGGAGTCTGGCAGTTTTTTTGTGCTTATTGCATACATATCAGATATACATGTACATATGCCAACCTGTGACTGGTGTTTTTTTTTTAATAAGGGGCCTATTGCTCTAGGCGTTGCAGGCACTACATAAGTAATGACGTGGCTTCTGAAACTGCTGAACCACTAGTGTTCTGGTGCGCCTTGCATGTATATAAACCGGTGGTGTGCTAGACAAGCTGTGTGTATTCCCTGCTGATGTATATATATACCATGAAGAATACACCTTGGTATTGCAGTTTCTTTGGCAACCTAAAGGCTAGAAGGTGGTGTGTAGTTATTTATAGGGCAGGCACTTGTGTCATGTGGTCTATGGAATGCCATGTTACTACATGTGTGTTAATCAGATGGATGTGGTTAGGTGGAAGGTTGTATTGTGTATGTAGGTTAGGTGTATGAAAACCTGTTCATTACTACTGCTACCTTTGTGACTGTAGTGTGTGTGTGTGTGTGTGTGTGTGTGTGTGTGTGTGTGTGTGTGTGTGTGTGTGTGTGTGTGTGTGTGTGTGTGTGTGTGTGTGTGTGTGTGTGTGTGTGTGTGTGTGTGTGTGTGTGTGTGTGTGTGTGTGTGTGTGTGTGTGTGTGTGTGTTTGTGTGTGTGTGTGTCTATTGCTACCTTTGTGACTGTAGTGTGTGTGTGTGTGTGTCTATTGCTACCTTCCTTTGTGACTGTAGTGTGTGTGTGTGTGTCTATTGCTACCTTTGTGACTGTAGTGTGTGTGTGTGTGTGTGTGTGTGTGTGTGTGTGTGTGTGTGTGTGTGTGTGTGTGTGTGTGTGTGTGTGTGTGTGTGTGTGTGTGTGTGTGTGTGTGTGTGTGTGTGTGTGTGTGTGTGTGCATGTCAGAGTTTTACAGTTGTTGAAGACAAGCTAGCAATAAACATGGGGCTATTGGACAATATTCCAAGTGCACAGTGGGTTTGCTCCCACTTTCAAATGGTGTGCAATATTTAGTGTGAATGACTCATGTTGACTGCAACAATAGTAATTTTGGATCTGAAATATTTTCTACTTTGTGTAGTTTTCTGTCTAGCCGTATACTTATTTTGGTCACAGTAATGATAGTAGCATGTATTTTATATAGCCTCAATTTGTGTATTCTAAGAGAGATGGCTGTGGATGAACCATCATGTGTCAGTAGGTGTTTGGTAGATGCACTATTGTACACCTCATATGTGGTGCCTGGGTTTTTGTGGTGTTTATATCTTCCAGAGGGTGGCATCAGCAAAATGATTGGTTGCTATGGTTAGATACTACTTGTCAAGTTGTCATGTGGTAAGAAGCTTCATGTACTATTGTCAATTCGCGTTGACCTTGCCTCCTTAAAAAATTCGATAACTCACGCAAAAAATGTCGAATTTTAAAAATTCCTGTACGCGCTTACAGCGCTTTAGCTCGGATTTACGAGGATATGCGCCATTTGTCTCCATTCCGACCCGGTCCAAAGTTGCCTGTAGGGTCCATAAGCAAAGTATGTCATACAATTGACCGCATGGAATCTGTCCCGTGCATGCAACTACGCGCGTATTTAATTTACGTACTCTTCGTTCGCATATAACTCTATACCAAGCTCGTGCATTAACGCTACGTGCCATAAACCACAAGCATTCTTGGATTGCTAAGTGGCTCTTGCGTAATCAGCTACTTCTGCCGGCAAGGTCAACGCGAATTGACAATATTTAATGTGTACACAAGGCTTCTTGTTGGTAACATGTGTGCAATGCTCAATGAACTATCATTCCTCTAGTCAGTGTTGGTACCAACTTTTGTTGACATTACACACGAGCACCTGTTGTGGTTTTAAACATGGAGTTTTATCTGTCATGTTTGTTAAGGCCCTACTTTGTGAGACATGAGTCACAAGTTTACCATGGCCGTCCCTGTATACACAGTACTACTGATTGTGTGACATAGGCTAGGGGAAGTATGGTTGAAGATTCAACTCCTATATTTCATCCTTAGGAAAGGTACAAGACAACACAAGGAATGATGTGATACATGAAGATAGTCATACTGAAATATCTCTGGCATTAGTGGAACCAGGCAACAGAGATAGTTACAATGTTATCAACATGACTTACGGTGCTCTGGAGGCAGAGGCAGCAACATAGAACATCCACCTAATTACAAACCTAATAGTTTTGTGAATAATTATTAACACAATCACTATATAGACTAGAAAGTGAATCAGTCTCACACTAATCACAGGTACCAATCGATCAATTGATCGCTCAATTGAATGGATATGATGAGCGGATTTTTCACGCTCTACTAGCAATATGCATGTGCAACCATGCCTTGCACTGATGCATGTAGGTGTACTAGTGTACTTAATGCAACCATGGATATAGCAGAAAAACATAACTCCTAATAAGGTGCACATTGGTATATAGTAATTGTAGTTCATCCCACACAGACCAGACAGGGGAAGGCCCTGGGAATGATCTTAGGAAACATAATAGGTCTCATTAGGCCTAACATGGAATGAATTTGTAGTTTAGTGTCTGCTAGCTCTGCTGATGTTTGTAGTAAATGCCAGTGTGGACATGGAAGGTTTGAAGAGTCTCTATGTAGGGATGGCACCGACACACCCATCAGCCACCTCCTTAATGAGTGTTTCAATACATGGTAAGACTATCAATGTAATACACCACTACATGCAATGATACACAGAAAACTGCTAAACCACCGATTTCTTCAACAGTCAACCTCAGCATAATATACTGTTATCACTATTATGGTCGTTCTATCTTTCATGAGATTTATCACGTTTGACCAGACTTTCTGAATGGCATTACTGTCGTGCTTTATTTGGGAGAGAGTGAAAGGAGAGGAAGGACAGATATATTCCTTATCTTCATGGTTTGAGCATATACTATGCACATTGCCATTGGATAGACAACGACTCGTGTGCTAGTACTGTACTGAGACCGTATATATATATGCGTAGGGATATACAGCAACTGATCACTTTCTCATTTCTCAACTGATGTAACTGCATGATGATGACTATGTAATTACACAAGTAACATAGCTACTGGGAGACAAGGAGTGACTTATCTGACATTGCTGTTTTGATAATGGAGATGTGTTTGGGGGTGTCGTTCCTCGAAAATATGCCGATGTTACTGAGGATGTACTCTGACATGATATTCCTGTGACTTCAACAGCTACAGTTACATCACCCTCTCCCCCCACTTTTCCCTCCCCCCTTGTAACTCACCATCAACTACCACATCACCTCCTACTCCAAATGTCACAATGACTAGCTACACTTGGAAGTCCACCATCCGAATACTTTACCTCAATATAGCTACTATTATGATCATGACCAAGTTATCACATATAGAATATAATGTGCTATCTTGGTCATAATCACAGTAGCAGCTATATATACTTTGTATAGATGTGTGTGTGTGTGTGTGTGTGTGTGTGTGTGTGTGTGTGTGTGTGTGTGTGTGTGTGTGTGTGTGTGTGTGTGTGTGTGTGTGTGTGTGTGTGTGTGTGTGTGTGTGTGTGTGTGTGTGTGTGTGTGTGTGTGTGTGTGTGTGTGTGTGTACTGTACTGTACTATATGCAGTAGTAGATAGTCCAAGATAATGCAAACAGCAACAAATACATCACAGTATATTGTACATGTATGTGTGTATGTACATCTGTAGTATGTATATACGTCGACAAGCATTGTTGTACCCAACACTACTACATAGCAACGTAGTTCCCAGGGGAGGATTGTTGTTTACGTCGACAAGCATTGTTGTAACCAACATTACTATATAGACTCAGGTATTGTTGTTTGCGCATGCTCCCCAAATGCGCATGCGTCACCACGAATAGTGCCACTTGCTCCCGCTCGCCGACAATTTCAAATCTTTTTAATACTAGTATAGCCTATTATGCCACTGATTTCCCCCTATTATTCTCCACTAATAATGCGGTGTTCTCATTAAGAAATCAACGTCAGACAAAAAAATTACTTATTATACTGTAACATCAAAAATGACTCTATATAGTCCTCCATTGAGTTTCCTCTCGCTTGTGAAACGAGTTGTTCAGAAGGGAAAAGACACCTTTAACCTACTATGTGCCCGCGCCTTCCCGGGTATGTCTGTATAAAGCCTTTTGTATTATTCAGGCATAATCCAAAAGTTGACTATTATGCTCAAAAAATGCTGGCATAATGGCCTACTTCGGAGATGGAAATTGACCATAACTGTAGATTCCTCAGCTTCTTCTGAGTCTGCTGATATTATACTTTGATAAATATGAATCCTTTACCAGTCAGAAGTTACCTACGTATTTAATAGCGTATGCGATGGCTCCGAAACACTATATGTTCATTACAGCCAGGATGTTCTATATGTAGCATGGGTTATCAGAGGTTCGGATTGAGGTTGGGCTTATAACTTATTGTCTTTGTACGTAGGTTACAAAACTATTCTTCAAAATGCAGCGTGCAGTTGAGTGACGCACTGCATGGAATATCTGCGCATGAGCAAACAATAATAGTAGGATGTACGAATGGCAGTGCCATGAAAACAAGTGCAGCAAGAGATGAGATGATGGCAAACAAGCATATTATTCTTTATTTTTTATACATACTATTTACTCTTCTTTCACTTGACAAGTAGATCTATAGATCACAGAATTAATTAATGTTAGATCACACGTGCGTGGGGCGTCCACATGGAGTACAGTGCAGTCCACTGAATTTGCAGTGAGACTGTCGTGCACGCGGATGTCATTTACGTATAATGCGTACTGCATTCTAGGAAGTATGTCTGTACGGGCATATCCCCGATATCGCATTGCGTGCAGGTCTATATAATTATAGTTGCATCCGATTCGTGCTATTTGCAGCCCGTTGTAAACATGGCTATGCGGACTGCAGCGCTGTTCTCTTTGGTTCTCTTTACCGTTGCTTGGGGACAATGTAAGTTAACCAGGTAACCTGCAATTGCATGAGCATGTTACGTACTACTACTACTACTACTACTACTACTATAGGTGCATTGCGCAGTCTATTTAGCTTAGCTAAACACTGCAGTTTGCAGTGTGTGCCATAGGAACCCTCCGCGAAAACCACTGTAAACAAAACAGATAGCTACGTACAAATATTATGTCGCATGTCACAGGTGTATTTGTTTACCACTAATTGCAATCAGTGTCTAAAATATTTTTAGCTTGTAGCAATTTTTTTTTCAGCATAGTGTTGAGAACTGCTTAGTAAATGATGCAGTGATAGAAGCATGAATTTTCAGAAGTGAATACATGACAAAAAGGATTGACAAATTGCAAAAAGGTTAAATGATGATGATGGGGAGTGAATATTAGCACACTATAAGTGACTCAATGGTAGAATGTTGCCTAGATATTACTCTAAGCCACTACCAAATAATATAATATGCTGGTTTACATAGTATTGCCCATTTAAGCACAGCATAAAGCCTGTATCCTTCTGGAAGTATAACGATAGTGTTCATAGAGTGTTTAATAGGAGATTTATTATGGCCCCCAGTGCTTCTATCTGAAAGAAAACAACGTAGCTCCCTTTAGCAATATCCCTGGAAGTAGGTAATGTCTTACTTCTTTCTTGTTTGCACGCAAACGTCACTTTCTCCGCAATGTTACTATTCTGGGTTCGTGCGCATGTTATTTTGACAGAGAGCAGCAGGGTCTGCGCCGTCGGTGGTTATGGTTTGGTAAACGTCACTTTCTCCGCAATGTTACTATTCTGGGTTCGTGCGCATGTTATTTTGACAGAGAGCAGCAGGTCTGTGCCGTCGGTGGTTATGGTTTGGTAAACGTCACTTTCTCCGCAATGTTACTATTCTGGGTTCGTGCGCATGTTATTTTGACAGAGAGCAGCAGGTCTGTGCCGTCGGTGGTTATGGTTTGGTAAACGTCACTTTCGCCCGCAATGTGACCATATAGTCCAGGTTCGCGCACATATTCTATGTTGTTGATGGTTAGATCGGCAGAGTGGTCCGTTATGGAGTCAATATAATATATCGGATGTAGCGTCCCGAGCGTAGCGTACTATATATTATATAGTACGCTACGCTCGGGACGCTACATCCGGGCCCACGGCTTTCTAGTTCCACCGACTCGGCGTCTAACTTAGACTTTCCGGCCCGTGGCGCTTGCACACATGTGAAGAGTAAAAAGTAGGTTTAATTCGCAGAATTATAAACAGCGCTCGCTACAGAGTCAGCAAGTTCAGCAAACAGTATCAACACCCAGCAAAAAAGTTTGCTTTCGTGTAAACTAAAAACACAGCAAATATGTGCTTGTTACGTAATCACAACTATTATCAATAACAACCGTAGACATTTCCTCTAGAATTGCATAATTGGAAGAGGTCCCTGGTCATATACTACTGCTTGGCAAGGTCCCTGTGATATATGCCTATGAATTGTAGATGACTTAATCCTCCCAAATGCCCTCATTTTATACGTAAAGATGACATAATGCTCTCTAGCTATATATCTCATCTCATCTGAGTGTAGTAAATAATATACTGCTCTATAGCTATATACACACCTAGTCTAAGTGTTGTAGGTGAAATAACTGTTATTACAGTAGATAACATGATGTACACATGTAAGGATATCATTGTCTATAGGTAGTAGGATACTGTAGTAGCACACATGCAAAGGTATAGTAGATCTTGTCATTGTCTAGGTTAGGATATTATAGTTTCACACATACATATATGGTCTCAGTACAGTAGTAGCACACATGAGTCGTTGTCTAGGTTAATAGTACAGTCTATAGTATCACATAATGAACTGATGCAAGTAACAAACCGTTTATGTTATTACAACAAAATATAGTGTTGGAAGCTCAGCGTCAAACATGATCAATCACAGCTAAATTGCATTCCTGTAGCTACCAAAAAAGACAGAAATATGCAGCCTCGGCCCAGGCCTTCCTGTTGCGCTGCGCGTTGATTGTGCGGGGGAGGGAAACATTTGAAGGCCTGGGAATGGCTGGGAATGAAACATCACGTGAGGGTAGACGTTGGGTACGGGTAGACGGGCTAGTGCTGACCTCAATCCAAATTTGTAGTTACTCGCGAGATCTGAGACGTTCGACGTACGTCGCTTGTGATTATGTAGTATAAATAGGCTACGCTTACACTACTGGCGTAAGTCTAGCTCTATTCTCGAGCGAGAAGCTTAGGTAGTTATTTCCGTCAGACCTCTCAACCTGTAGAAGTAGCCCACCGTGAGATTCTGACAGTGTATACTATATAATGATCGTAAATCGCCACACCCTGACACCTGCGCATGCGCATGATTCGCGATCAAACGACACTGACTGCATACAACTGCAAAGGCGCTCGCGTGATCCCTTAAACGCAGATCTACGGCGCAACGAGGATGGCCTGCAGAAATATGTGAAATACGTTTTCAAAGAGTTATATAGTGTATTTCTGCATGTCAAGCTATAGCTGCAACAGTTTGATATATTAACATGTGTTTCTACAGCTAACCAAGGTGTGCGTCTTGCTGACAGTCCACTG
This sequence comes from Theonella swinhoei, assembly GCA_963970385.1. Taxonomy (NCBI): domain Eukaryota; kingdom Metazoa; phylum Porifera; class Demospongiae; order Tetractinellida; family Theonellidae; genus Theonella; species Theonella swinhoei. Next base: position 3,413,241 of record OZ019948.1, on the reverse strand, counting down.
GGTAGTCATGCTGGTAGAGTGGAAGTGATGTATAATCAGCGCTGGGGAACAATCTGTAACCTTGGATGGAGTCCCTTTGATGCCAAAGTGATTTGCAAGTATGGGTACTACATTTTCCTTATACACACTAGTGTTCCATGGTGGCGTCTGTTATACTAGTGAAACCCTTCACTTTGCACAGTCTGCATGGGAATGTGGGCACTGGATAGTAAATACCAGCACAAGTAGTCTGCACTTTACTCCTCTACTACAAGACTTACATATCTGCATGCACAGCCACCAACATTCATAACCACAGCAGTTTCCCAAATTTGTGTGTTGACAGACTGAGAGGGTGGTTAGGAATGACATCCAATCTGTGTGCATATACGTAGATACCGCATATATATCATGTTACTTTTATAAGTTGAAGGAAGTAGAGGCTGTGCCAAGGAATGTCTAATGGGGTGAGAGTCACACCTACGTATTTGTACGGCTGGAACACGAATACATATGTATGCATGTATGTAGAGTTTGTTGCCAAATACTTTGACCTTACATGTACTTCCCATATTTCGTCATCATGGACTATGGTAGTTTCGTTCTAGTTCAGTTGCTAGTTGCAAGCGAATTTTATTTCCGCTACACATACATGTACAGACTGTATTATGGCGCGAGTTCTAATTTTACGCGCGCACTCGTAGTTGCACTACTATCATAATAATAATAATAGATTTTATTGACAAGTTACGGCCAGAGGCCCAAAGGTCAGAGTGTATATATGTCAACAAAAACCACAAAGACATACCACCATAAAATAACTAAGTAATAGCGTCTTCCAACTCTGCTTGTCTTGTCTGAAAGGAGATTTTGATGAATCTTGCCAGTGCATATTGTAACGTTTCACTTTTAGATCCTAACAAGAACAAAAACTTGTCTGCGGTACTAAAATAGACAAAGGACTTGTTCAATGTTACACATTCTCTCAGAAGAACTTGTCTATTCTCTAAATAAAGAGGGCACTCTAATAGAAAATGCATTTCATCCTCCACAGTGTTCTTACAAAACCAACATAGCCTTTCTTCCAGTGCTAGCTTATGAGGGCGGTTATATCTTCCTGTCTCAATTCTTAGTGCATGTGCACTTACTCTAAACTTTGTAAGTGGTACTCTGAGGTGAACTGGTAAATTTAAATATGACTCTATTTCAAAATGGCTTTTAAATAGCTTATAGGTGCGAAGTTTACCTGCTGTTTCACTAAGCATTGTTCTCCATTCCTGAATGAATTGATCCATTAATCTCTCCTTGACATTCTGCATCAACGTAGAAGTCTCAATCAAATCTGTCATTAACCAACATTCGGAAAAACCCAGACTGTCTAGAAGTGATTTAACCTTCACTGCCCACTTTAGAGATGAATTCCTAGCCATACAATATGCATCATAAACAAGAGAAGGGATTTGCCAATTGGTAACAATTCTTAGCCAATACTTCAAAATCCTAAGTTTTCTCTTAAGCAACAATGGAGGCCTTGCTAATTCACCATAACATGCCAAGTTAGTTGTGGATGAGGGTACACCCAGAGCAAACTTACAAAAGTTTCTATGAACTATCTCCACACTCTCTACTTGGCTGAACCCCCACACTTCACATCCGTACTCCAGGACAGGGCATACTAGTGAATCAAATAAATGACACATGATTTTTGGGTTGGGGTAGTTCAGATTCTGTAAGGCACTTTTTAAAGAAAAAAGGGCTTTCTTCGCTTGGCCAGCCAGTGTTTGTAGGTTTATATCACCACTTTCCTTCATCACTAGCCCTAAGTATTTATATTCTCTTACTGATTGTAGTTCACAGCCATTCAACACAAATGAGTTATTTCTAGGACTTGCATAAATCCTGTTAAATACAACAATTCTTGTCTTGTTTGCATTAACCTTTAAATTCGAAGTCAAACAATATCTGCTTAGGGCAGCCAAAGAACTATTCATATCTTTTGCTGTCTCAGCTAACAGCACAACATCATCAGCAAACATTAAAATGTTGACCCTCAAATTGCTCATGAGAATACCCTTTGCACCCCATACTTTCATATGCTCCTCTAGGTCACTTAAAAAGAGGATGAACAGTAGAGGGCTTAGGTTGCATCCTTGCCTAACTCCAGTACTGCAAGAAAAAGGATTTGACACTTCTGTATCAATCTTGACTACTGCAGCTGCCTTACTGTACATGTCTTGAAGTAAATTCAACATTTTAGTGCTTAAACCAACAATGAATAATTTCTGCCATAGTATGGAATGATCGACTGTATCAAATGCCTTGGCAAAATCCACAAAGCAGGCAAAGACCGGCTGTCTTCTTTTCTTATTCATTTCAATGATATTAGACAACACAAATATGGCATCTATTGTCCTCCTATTTGATCTGAACCCAAATTGTGCATTATTTAGTTTATTATGGTCCTCAGCCCACTGCTCAATTCTGTCTCTTATAATTTTGGTAAAAACTTTACCCATTATTGGTAATAGAGTTATCCCTCTGTAATTGCTTGGATCTTGCCTGTCGCCACTTTTATAAATTGGTTTAATAATACCCACACTCCAACTTTCTGGAAATAGTTGATCTGTTAAAATACGATTGAAAATTGTTTTTAAGGTCAATAACAATTGTTTATCAAATAACTTAAGTGTTTCTGTAGGTATTCCGTCAATTCCGGGTGCTTTTTTACATTTAGATCTTCTAATAGCCAACCTGATTTCATCTTCGTTTATTAACTCATCAAGTGAATCATCTCTATTATGTGAAGGCAATGCTATAGTTGGTGAGAGGCAGGAGGGTCTATTCAATAGTCCTTCAAAATACTCTTTCATTATCTCAGCAGGTATAGGGATGTGGTTATCTCTGTTAACGTTCCTTGCTTTCAGAATGATGTTCCAAAATTTCTGATGACTCGTTTTTCTGAAACCCAATATTTGCTTATGAAACCTGTCCACTGCTTTTTGCTTGGCTTGTTTAGTTAATGCCTTATATTGCTTTCTTTTAGTCCAATACAGGTTTCTCATCACAAGATTTTCAGGTTCTTCTTTCATTTTAGCGGCTAGATCAGTGAGTGCTCTCTTGAATTTCTTACAATCATTATTGAACCAATTGTTAGCAGGAAATATATTGTTGGCATGTCTTTTCTTAAGTTTGGTAATAGCAAGTTGTTGTAGTAAATTCCTTAACAATATAGTGAAATCTTTGACACCTTCATCTAGGGGGGACTGATAAAAGTTCTTTATAAGGTGTTCAAGTGTCTGTCTAAACACTGCACTTTTAAAACCTTTCCGAATTCTCTCCTCGGCATCTGTAGTTAAGATGAAATTTAATGGCCTTTGCTGTGTATGTGGTACATTTTTATGTACTACAAAATGATTAGGTTTGCTTACTATTTGGATTCTAACTTTTAACCTTAATTCAAACAGTAGAGGGCAGTGATCAGAGACTTCTGATAAGGCACCCACTTCAAACAGATAAAATGACTTAAGAAACTCCGAAGAAGCTAGAACATAATCTACAACACTTTTTCCTCTTTTTGTGAAACATGTGTACTTTCCAATTCCTTTGTCCAGACCAACTCTTCCATTAACAATTCTTAATTTACTTCCTTGGCACAAATTCAATAGTTCTCTTCCGTACCCATTTAATATATTGTCTTCTGAATATCTAGCCAGGGGACAGTCTGGGATATAATCAGGAGGTAATTGTGTACACTCGAGAGAATCATGCAAAATGTAGTCAGGCATTGATCCAGTCCTAGCATTAAAGTCCCCAGTTAAGATTACTGGGCCTTTTTGGGAGAATTTGGTTATTTCCTCCTCTAAGAGACCCCAAATACTATCTCTGGAAGAAATGTGAGTTGATCCTTGTGGAGACACATATAAACAACATAAATATACATCTGTTTTCGTATCAAAGAATCTTGCACACAATTTTAGCCATATCCTATCATCTGATTTCAACCGACAGCCAATTACCTCTATTCCTTGTGCAATTTCTTCCTTCATAAAAATAAGCAATCCTCCTGAACCTCTCTTTGCCCTTTTATTGGTTTTTAATCGACAAATATTTATTTTGCTGTAGCCATTCAAATTTGCAAACATCCCCTGACTATGCAGTAACCAAGTTTCTGAAAATAAGATAATATCGTAAGTGTTCAATTGGTGTGACAGAGTATGAAATTTAGCTTCAGTTAATCCATTAATATTCCATGAACAAATTTTAAGTGCTCTATATGTTTCATGTTCTGTGGGCCTCTGGCCTGTATTCTATATAGTATAGCCAGCAGATTTGATCTCATCATCAGTAATCTGCACTCTGTCTGCCCAAAGTTTGCCTTTGAATATTGTTATTTTCTTTTTGGAATAATCTGGGTGCCTGATTAAAAATTGTTTCTTTTTTAGTGATTCTCTCATACCAATTTGCTGCTCTTTAGTTAAATCATGGCTAATATATATATTTGATCCACGAAGCTTCACCTTGGCTTTCATTACTTTTTGTTTGTCTTCAATGGATTCAAAAACAACAAGTATTGGTCTAGGCTTTTTCATTTCACTGTTTTTTCTTCCCAACCTTCTTGCACTAGAAACATGGATATCATTAATATTCAACCTATCCTCAAGCATACGTTGAACTTCAGATTCAGCTGTCTCGCTTCCCTCTCCTAGACCAAAAATAACCACATTCTTATCTCTCTTAGATCTGTCATTGATTTCCATAATTCTCTGCTGATTTGTTACTTGAGCTGAGATATGATCAACTTGGGACTGTATAGACTCTGTCCTAGACACCACATTTTCATATGACTTAGAGCCTATCTCAGATTGAGGAGAACAGGCGTTGGAAGGTAAGTTCTGTACCTCCTTCTCAACAACCCTCTCTAATTGGGACACTCTTGCTGATAAGCTCTCAATCATGGCAACCATCTTATGCAACTCCTTATTTACATGTTCTCTAAGTTGCTCAAGTGCATTGTTGATACTATGTAAAATCGTCTCCCTCAGTTTCTTCTCCAGTTCTATAAACATAGCTTCAAAGCTAGTGCCCAGTTGGACTGAAGATGGAGGTGCTATACTACCCTCCTGATTAGGCGATTGAGAGGCTACACTAAGCTGAGTGCTATTCAAACCATAAATTGTATGCTCACTTCCTTCTACTTGTCCTTGACTCTCTAGATCTTTGTCAGGGGATGAACAATCACTTGTAACTTTTCCTAAGTGCTGTACAAGTAATTCATTGTCATTGGGTGTTGATTGAGCACCAACATGTCTCTGTTGAGTGTGGTTATCACCATTAGGTGTAGATTGGCTATTATTCTGACTCTCTGTTGTCAAGGGCTCAATATTTTGAGAAATCCATGCACCCAATGGTTTCCCACTATATTTAATACTTTGCTTCCATTTCTTAGCTTGTATACCAGCTAAACTTTCAAATTCTATGGGACTAATCCATTTGCCCTGAAACTGTATGCACTTTCCAACTGATTTCCCTGATTTTTTACATTTTCCTGGGTAAAACATGGCAGTTTTATTCCCACATTTGACTACAAGCGCTCTCTCTGATATATCTGTTGCGCCATGTTCGTCCAATTGTGCTTCAAAACTCATGTTATATGCATAGATTCAAAGATTACGCTTCTTTACACTGTATTAGTAACTCACTTTGTTCCGCTCAAATATACGAGTATATTGCTCGAACGATGAACGAGCTCGAGGGTCGAACGAAGAACGAAACGAACGAAAGAACGAAACGAGACGAGACGAACGAACGAAACGAGACGAACGAACGAACGAAACCCGACGAACGAACGAGACGAACGAACGAACGAACGAACGAACGAGACGAACGAACGAGACGAACAAACGAGACGAACGAACGAACGAAACCCGACGAACGAACGAGACGAACGAACGAACGAGACGAACGGGTTTCGAGATTCTCTCTCTCTCAGTGTGCCACTTTCAGACTTGCAGACTTGCAATAGTCACATTTCTTCCAGACTTGCAGACTTGCAATAGTCACATTTCTTCCAGAGATAGTATTTGGGGTCTCTTAGAGGAGGAAATAACCAAATTCTCCCAAAAAGGCCCAGTAATGAATGCACTGAAGTGCAGAACCCTCGGCGTCATAAGTTCATGCCGCAGACCTCGCTTTGAGGCATGACCAACGACACACAGGGCATCGGCATGTACGATACAATACATACACAGCACATAGTTCTTAAATCAGTCCAAGAGTCCTAAGAGACCCAAAGTACTCGCTCTGTTCCATATCAGACTACCAGACCAGCATGTAGGCATGGCCGAAACAGACCTGACTGTTGGTGTGCCTCGAACTGGTACATCGTCGAGCGTAGTTAGAGCGTAATGGAAACTGCGGGGAGGCTCTATCAAAAGAACAACAGAGAGTGACATGGTGCTGGCAGACCATGCTGTATTGACTATAATGCGCATGCGCGCTTTACGCAGGAAAATGGCCGACCATACATATGGCTTTCAATGGAGCAGTGCTGGATCTCTGCAACGGAGCGGTTTCAGAGAAAACCCCACAAATTTTTGGACCTCCGTTGCCCGCTGAGTACGTGACAGTATTTTCAGGACGAACAGACGCTCCAGAGGTGAGATGTGACTTAACAGACAGACACACAGACACACAGACACACAGACACACACACACACACACACACACACACACACACACACACACACACACACACACACACACACACACACACACAGACCCAACTACCGTAACCCTCCTGCGCATGCGCGCCGAGGGTTAATGAAAGCACTAAAGTGCAAAACCCTCGGCGTATATACATGTACGTATAACGTAAATTATGCGCATGCGTAGGCCTATGACGTTAACCCCGCCTCCATCTATAAAGTATACGGAAAATAGCGAAGAATATACTGGTCCCGATTCAGCTGGGCTAGAAGAGCTCACTCTATCAGTTGGCGTTTGAAGCAACGCTGGACTCGCTGCCTATCCATAGTGAAACTTCTGATGCCTCCACGGTGCATGAACCGAGCAAAAAGTAGTCGAGATAAGCCGGTACTAATTAACATACTGGCTTTTTCGCTTGTTTTCAGGCCATATCTCCTGAACGCCGTCGTTTTAGCAAAATCGCAACATTATTTTTCAAGCCCCTGTAGCGCTGAGGCCGTTGGTATCGCTCAATGGTCCTCTTGTAGCCTGTAGCGCGAGAATAGTCGTCCACACACACACACACACACACACACACACACACACACACACACACACAAACCAAGTACAGTAACCCTCGCTGCGCATGCGCGCCGAGGGTTAATTACTTTACACCGGATTTCAGGTCCGTTGTCCCAAGGCTGCCGCGCATGCGCATCAACTGCCAATGTTTTTCCTCGCTTGCAGTGGAACGTTTTAGTATTCAGTAGTGAATCGCCCTTAGCAGGTTGAGCAGCCCTTTTACAGTATACTCTGACTGACAACCTATGCTATCTGCCTATAGATGAGAGCAAATACGTTCAGCCTAATGCGCATGTGCAGCCGTCAATGGAAAAACGAATGACAACGGACCTGAAATCCGGTGTACTTCTGACCCAGAAACCCTCTGCAGAAGCACTAGCGACTCGCGCACACATACCGCAATGTTTTCAGGAGTTCTAATTTTACGACAGGAGGGGAGAGTCAGGCCCGTAGCGAGGTGTGGTTCGAGGGGGTTCGGACGAACCCCTTTTCGCAAGACAATCCGCAAAACGCGAGCTTACATACGCCACACGGTCACGTATGGATCTAATAGGGCCGGCGGAGACGGTGGGGCAGGTACCTACCACTTTTTGGTGGTCCATACAGGAAATGACTTGTGCTATGATTTTATCCGAGATAATGAAGTAGGCTAGCTACGTTCGCAGTCACGCGAATTAAGACCACTATAAGCCAGGGTGACTTATCAGTCATTAAGTCTGTATTTAAAGGATTTATATTTTATTTTATTTTAATGCTTCACAGTACATGAACACAAAATAAAGGAGAAAATGGTGACAGGCATACTTAGTACTATCATGTACTGACGGAACACCAACATAAGATGATGTCCTAGTTGGAAGAGTAATTAGTAACTACAGATAAAGGAACACACTTAGCACAAGGGCAACAATAGTGTAATGAACAGGGATTAGTACTTTGAAAATGAGATGTGAAATGTAACCAGAAGACTTGAAGAAGTTGGTTCTTAATTGTAGGAATAGAATGATCAAGATTGATTGGAGGGAGAGAGTTCCAGAGTCGTGGGAGCCTGTTGAAATATAGATGGCTAGTAGCATTCGATTTAAAAAGGGAATGTCTCAGTTTCAGGTGAGTCGAAGACCGGGTATTACCTTCACAGAAATGAATGTAAGTTTGAAGAGGAAAGGTGTTAGAGGTATCAGGAACTTTGAGGCTACAAATGAAGAACATAATGTCATACAATTCAAGTTGCATAGCCAGAGGTAGAAGTCTAAGTGACAGTAGATGATGCTTGTAATCAGACTGGTAGTCATTCAAAATATACTTTGTAGCACGTCGCTGAATTCGTTCTAGCAACATGAAGTCCTTGATAAGATGTGGCCTCCATATCTGTGAGCCATAGGTAAGTTGAGATCGAACTAGAAGGAGATAGAGAGTCTTTTTAGCTCTGATATCAAGACTAGAAGAAAATGAACGTCGAATGAGACCAAGCACTTTGTATGCTCGAGAGGTAATGAACATAAGATGGTTGCTCCATTTCAGGTCACTTGACACTAAAATTCCAAGATCTCGATGGCAGTTGAAAACTTGAATTGCAGTATTGTTAATGGTATAGTCAAAAGGGACACGAGGAAGTTTGGAACAGAATCTGAGTACAACACATTTGTTTTCATTGAAGTGCAGATTCCACCGTAAGCTCCAAATAAACAGGCGAGAAAGGTCATCTTGGAGTGAATGGCAGTCAGAGGAGGAAGATATTTTCTTGAGACATTTAGCATCATCTGCAAATAGGAATACATGGGAGTGTTTGATAGAAGATGGAATATCATTGACAAAAATTAAGAACAGCAGAGGACCCAAAATACTTCCTATATATTATAAACATATAATGCTACTGAGTTGTTAACTTGTGGATGTGATGACTGTAGTAGGAACAAAAACTTCTGATCTGTGTTCAAAACTGCATATCCTAGGTAATATTGTCGTACTCGTACTGCAGACTCTAAATCTTCTCTCAAAGCAGAATACTTAGGACATATGCATAAAAAATGAAGCTCATCCTCTATGGTTTGGCAACAACTGCAGAGGTGTTCCTCAACTGGGAGTGGTGATGGCCAATGATATCGACCCACCTCAATCTCCAATGAATGAGAGCCAATTCGTAGTCTTGTGAGAGCCACCCATAATGCAGTGGTTTGAACATTGGAGAGATATGGCTCTAGTTCAAAGACATGTTTGAATAATCTGTAGGTTCTTAGCTTATTACCTCCTGGACCTTTCATACTGTGCAGGGAGTTAGTCCAAGTTTGTAGAAATTGGTCCCTGAAGGAACACATTAGCAAATTCCTGAGCTCAAGATCACACCCACTGATCTCAGAAAAACATGATGAATAACCGGCCCAGTCAAAGATGTTCATTACATTCTTAACCCAACTTTGTTTTCCACATTTTGCATTGAGCAGTGAGAGACATGCTGTGTCACGTAGTATTGGGGGGATATCACCCACACATAGTAGTATTCTCTATTTCCACCATAGGTAAAGAGGTAATTGACCCAGTTCTCCACGAACTGCCATACCTACAGCTGAGTTAGGAAGATGAAGAATGGATCTTAGAAACCATAACTCTATTCTCTCCAGTTCTTTATCTTCTTTGAATCCCCATATTTCAGACCCATAACACATTATTGGTTTTATCATAGAGTTTAAGCATAACTGGAATTGGGGGATGATTCAATTTCTTCATTATGGCAATCAGTGCATATGCAGCCTTCTTAACCTGATTTGCTAAGTGTTTTCTGGCCATTCCAAACTTTCTATTTTTGGACATCCAAGTTCCTAGATATCTAGGATTTAAGGATTGTGCCATTCCATAGGAAAGGTTGACATCCTCTATCTCTCCCAAATACACAAACTTTCGTCTTATCTGTATTTTCGTCTTATCTGTATTAAGCCTGCCAATGTACCGGTACGCGGTATAGCCTAGTCCGGAGTCGTCCGATTTCACTTCGTACGCCGCGGCTGCTGTTTGTGGTAAACACGTGCGCGCGCGCATGCGCTTCCTTTAACCCGCACTGCAGTTGCCCTACCACCCTTTGTGGAGCTGTTCAGGCCCTGACTATACATGCCTTCTGTCAACGTCGATCTTGCTATCACGATTGATCGCATAGCGCCAGCCTAGAGAGATAGGGTATATGCCGTGGCGATCGCGAAAGAGAGAGGGTGTGGCTACGCTAGGCAGCGCAGCATGCCCCCAGACCACGCTAGAGAGGTGTGGCTTCGCACACCATTTACAATAGGGACATGTGTAACCCCCCTTTCTTACAGGCTGGCTACAGGCCTGAGAGTTGTACATAATACCAGTCTTCATGCAGATTTTCTACTCCAATTTGTACAGCATGCTTAACTTCACAGACTACGTGTGTGCTGTTGGCTCAAGTGGGATAGGAGTGTTTGGAGAAGGTACAGGTCCTGTGTGGCTCAGTGGATTAAGCTGTGGATTCTCAGATGAAACTTTGGATGACTGTAGGGGAAGTCAGCCGCAAAACAACCCTTGTAGCCACTTCCGTGATTCTTCTGTCATCTGCCAAGGTTTCTGTCACTCAAGTAGACTGGTTGCAGATGTTATTGTAGGCTATATGAGCTGTATGCAACAATAGGCTACCAAATCTTTGGATATGTAATGTAACATGTTTGTCATATTTTCAACAGATTCCAGTGTCATGCCTGTGCCCGTTAACATCACACAAGTTCAAACATTAACTCGTCAAGTAACAATTCAATGGGAGGTATGTATAACGTACATGTATGTGATACTAAATGGCAACATGCATCAGAAAGTTGTGAAGGGATTTAATAACAGTTTATGCAGTATACGCAGGAATACACATAGCAGTAAGCTAATACTGGGTGTAGCCCTAGTTACTTAGAGCGCATAAAAGTAATTGGTGATAAGCTAGTGATGGGTTAGGTATAACCACTTAATTACATCAGCAGAGAGGAATTGGCATGTTGTTCCATAGTGAGCATGCAGGGGGTATGAAGGAATGTTGGAATGAGTTTGTTTGGGCAAAGGGCTGGCAGAATAGCATCTGTTGTGCAGGTCTTAATGGTGTTACTCAGGGTACAAAAAACCTGTGGTAGAAAGAAAATGTGGCCATAATCTACCATCTATAGTAGTTAAGTAGCCAGTTGATGTGTTCATGTACTGTTTGCCATACCAGTCTGAAGAAGATCCCACAGGATCGAAACATTGCTGTTCTGTATATATGAAGTTTGTGCAGTCAAAGACTGTTTCCTATTCACGTGAATAATAACCCTAGAACAGACCACTACAGTTTTCAGCCAAAAGGATTGGTTGTTTAAGAGATCCAGACTAATATATTGTACATAAACCAAGGTACTTAGGACAGGTAGCTAGGGTGAGTAAATCGCAGATAGAGAGCAAGGATGCATAGTCTTGGGACCATTGCTTAACACACAGGAGCAATGCAAATTTCTGTACATTTTTGATTTTATTGATGTCTTTTAGTAAGTGAGGGCTCCAAACTTGGCTTGCATATTCCAAAGTGTGGTCTAATAAGACACACATACAGACTGAGAAGAGTAGTTGGATCACAGTTCTTATAGAATTGTCTGTAGAGGAGACCAAGAAGTTTTTTTTTGGCTTTAGAACATATACAGTGAATATGCTCTGACCAGGTAAGGTTAGATGTTAACACAATTCCTAGGTACTTGTGTGAGTTTGTTCTCTCTATCAATATGTTGTCAATTGTAAGCACTGGAGGATTTTTCGTAGGTTTGTTTTTTTGGATAACAACATGTTTATGTATGCTCAATATGTGTTGTAGCTTACTACAAAACCCTTGCCTCTTTTTGCCCAATCACATTTAATTTGAACTTTAACAATAATATGATGTAGAGATGGCACAGTGCCAAAAGGCGTATGGGAATAAGGTGGTAGGCACAGCAACATGCAGACAGAGCAGAGATAATGACTATAATTATACAATAGTAAGCATTTTCGTGTAGGATGTAAGGATGACAGTGCCAAAAAGCATAAGACCAAGATGCAGCATGCATGCAGGCGAATGAAGTGATGATGGCATGACAAATATGGAGCAGCATGAAGGCAAAGGCGATGTGCATGCAAACAATCCTCCCTACATTCTGGATTGTTGCATGTCCATCTCCTACCTTTACCTTCATCCTGCTCCTTATTTCTCATGCCATCATCAATTCTTTTGCCTGCATATGCTGCATCTTGGTCTTATGCTTTTTGGCACTACATCCTTCAATATCTTAATGAAAATGCTTTTAGTCTTGTCTCGCTAGTTTTTCATTGCCAAATGCTTAGCCGTGCAAGCCCCACCTCTTTTGCTCTTCACAGTCACATGAAACCACACATGCATAGTAATGAGGAAATGGTGTTTGTCTATATAGCTTTACCTGTGCAAGGAAAGGCCCTACAAAGATTCTGTTGGCCAAGGGCACTGCACAGGAAGCCATTATATAAAATGTACATGTAAAACATTTCACTAATATGTTGAAGGATGTAGGGGGTGAAGTGCTAAAAAGTATAGAAACAAGGTCAAAGTGCAGCATGCATGCAGACAAAGGCAGGGGATGATAGAATGCAACAATCATAACACACGTAACCCCTTTTAGTATTTACAGATGTAGGGATATGGGGTTACGCATGTTATGATTGTTGCATGCTATCATCCCCCGCCTTTGTCTGCATGCATGCTGCACTTTGATATTGTTTCTATACTTTTTGGCACTTCACTCCCTACATCCTTCAACATTTTAGTGAAAATACTGTGTGTAGCAAACACGTATAACCTACTGACTTTCGTGCAGAGTTCTACCTCCCTTGCATAGCTATAAGCATGATAGCTAGCAATTGTCAGTGACTCCTGCATCCTGTCTTGTATGACTGAGTACAACAGCGGGTCCAGTTGCCTGCAACAGTTAGTCGTTCAAAGAAACAGACACAAAGGAGCAACGTAGCTAAAAAATACGATACAGCGCTCGAAACAACAGCAGTGTGACGAACTTGGATGAAACCGCACAAAACTAACTTCACATGTTTGGCATGTGAGAAAACAAGAAAATAGCGTCTAAAACTAGCACTTGTAAGGTTGCAGACCTGGAGTTTGACGGCTTTGGGCTTTGGGAGAAGGTATGAAGATTTTGTGCGTCAAGGATCATGTACACTCCACCGGCATGTCGGCACCATCCCTATGTATAGAGGCTACTGACTCTATGATATACTTACCATTTATGAGATAGGCTTTTCTACTGAAGAAGACCAGGGAGAAATGGCATTGTAGTGGTAGTAGAAACACCCGTATAGGCCGTGTTTTGTGTCTAAAAAGGCTTATAACTGCAGTGTTCAGGAGTTCTGAGCAATTTCAGATTTGTCCCTACATGGAGAGTCTACCCATTAACTCTCTGATGTAACAACAGCTGTTGGCTAGTATTTACATAGTGGTATTTTAGGTACAGAAACATTCAAAGACTGCAACAAAATAGCCTAATTAATGTCTGCATTCTGAAGCATCGTCCCTTCATAGAATCTAAATTCTCTGCATCTTGTTCACATACACTGTGGGCTCAAGCAAGTCTCTAAACTATGTTGGTTTGCACAGTTGCAGTTCAACTTGCAAAACTGCCATTCTCTTATATACACCTTTCTTGTTTCACTCTGTAGATTTCTCAGAGACCTCCCTATATACAAACCCTTCTATTCAGGCTGTATGTAAGACAACTGGGCTACTTTAATTTATACACCTACCGCACAATTGAGGATGCAACAGTTTTCAACTTCACTCTCAGAAGCCTATCAAGAAATGAGACATATGAGGTTGAGATTAGAACTGATGGAGAATACCGATGGTGCTCTAAGGATATTGTAGGGGAGGCCTCAGAACCAGTCAATATCACCACAGCTGCTAGAGGTACAAGTAATTAAAAAATTTAGAAAATTTGAAGTGTAATATAGGAATTGCATAAAAATGAACAGAGACAAGATTGGGACACAGACATGCTATGTACATCAACATACATGTACCTTTTAGTACATTGATGTATATAGCATGTCTGTGTCCCAATCTTGTCTCTGTTCATTTTATGCAATTCCTATGTATGTGCATGGGCCCCATCCTTTTGGTCACATGTGACCAAAAGGATGGGGCCCATGCACATACAAGGGAATTAGCCTCATAACCGTAGGCTCCCAGAGGTGAGAGCCTGTATACAAGGCCTCATGCCCTGACCTTTTCTGGGGAGATTTCTCTACCAGAAATGGCCTGGGTACACAAGGGAGTAGCCAAGAAAAAGCAATTAAACAAGGATATAGGGACCGCACTGGCATTGTTATCCCCACATCTTTAATGAGTAATTATTGCCTGACAGCATAAATATAATGTTTGACATTTCCACCTCCAGTTCCGCCATCAACTCTACCAATACGACTGGTGTCATCAGATACTATTAACCAGCCTCACATTGGGAGACTAGAAGTCTACCACAATGGACGGTGGGGAACAGTGTGTGATGATTCATTTGGACCAGAAGAAGCAGACCTGGCATGTAGAGAACTCAACTACACTGAGGGAGCTATCTGCTATGCTAATGGTCCATTCCCTCGCAGTGGAGGTAGCCTTGTCATTCATGAGCTGTATGGAGAATCTTATCTCTTAATACTTCTTCTTGTATGCCAAGTTATTAAAGTGTAAAAACAATAAAATGCTGAAGGGTGTAGGAATGGCAGTGCCAAAAACTAGAGAAACTAGGTGCCACAAGACAAAAGATTATTGCATACAATAATAATACCCCATATTAAGAAGAGATGTAAGGAGGGGTTACACATGGTATTGTTGCATGCCATAATCCTTTGTCTTGTGGCACCTAGTTTCTCTGGTTTTTGGCACTGCCATTCCTACATCCTTCAGCATTTTAATGAAATTTTTTTACACTTAATTGTTTCACTGGTTTTTCATTGCAGTGTATTTTGAAGCTAATGCTACAGCCTCTTTCCATCTGCACTCTGTATGTATGGTTTTTACTTGGGCGCTTACTGGAAGCCATGTTTACTAGTACTATATTAATGTCTGTTGAGATCCATGACCCTTCTTCGCTAAGTTCTTTTGCTTTTGGTGAACTTCTGTCGCACTGATGCAGGTGTAATTGAGCGAAGTGAGCCTTCCTAGTGATCTCAACCGGCGATTTTTCTATAATACTGCACATACCATAATGTTGTACGTGCTTCTAATTTTGCTTGCTTCTGATTTGCGTAGTGCAATGTGTAGTTATTGTCTAATAGCGCATGACGGCCAAGGATTCTGCATGGGAGAGAATGAAGTCGTTTTATGCCAAAATGTGAGTGTGTTTGGCAATTTTGAGGTAGGCCGTTTGATAAAGAAGAAGAAGCAGAAGAAGAAAAAAAGAAGAAGAAGAGGAAAAAAAGAAGAAGAAGGAGAAGAAGAAGAAGAAGATGGAGAAATCAGCAGTTAGCAATTTTCTGTATGTCATTGTAGCGGTTGAATTTTACCTATTTTGGGAGTTTGTGTATAAAAACACTCGTAGGCCATGTAATGTGTCTGAAAAGGCTTATAACTGTCCTGTTCGAGAGTTCTGAACTGTTTCATTTGTTAAGGCTAGTGGGCGTGTCGGTGCCATTCCTACATATAGTCTACCAACTCGATGATACCAACTTTGGCAGAACTTCACAAAGTTGTATGCATATATTCATTGGCAGGTCCCATATGGTTGGATAATGTTGACTGCAGTTTAGCAGACAGGTTCGAGGATTGCACTCACCCAGGGTGGGGTGTCCACAACTGTGTTCATTCAGAGGATATTGGTCTCATATGTAACCCTGGTTCCACAGGTACAATGTATGTGACAATGTAATACTTGGTAAATATTTGAGGTGCACAATCCTTGAGAATTGCCAATTTGAAACATTTTGCAGAAGCAATTTTATAGAATCCTGTTAGCTCATTAGGCACAGTCCCATGCTGAAGGATTTCATTTTTGCCATTTTAGGTCTATCCATGTAAACTGTGAAAACTGTGTGCCTTGAAAATTTGGTGCTGTATAGTGAGCTTAGAATGGAATTATGGCCATTCCCTTATGTGAATATGACTTTGTATACATACTTGTGCAGATATACCTACTGTTACTGGACTAAGAGTCACTCAACTTTCTCATCAGTCTGCCACCATTGAATGGGACGTAAGTTCAAGTTTACATGTATGAGCATAAAATCGGAGATAACATATTGATATAAATACAGATAAGAAAAGCAAAGCATTTCGTATAAACCCACTCCCTACATAGGGGGTTGTACATGCCAGGGGTGGATATGAAATATAGCAGGGGGCACCATCCTACGGATGTCTGGAGTGAAGTCTGTTCCAAAGAAAAGAGTGACTGATTTTGAGAGTGTTTGGGGCAATGCTAATACCCATTTACATGTACCTACAACTTTACAGGCAAGGATTGAGCTCTCAGTAATCCCTTGCATGCAGTAGTACTAGAGGAGGATTTGGAAAATGTGAAATGGAAATGAGAAATATGTACACCAGAATCGAACTGCAGAGTCTCTGCGAGTCGGCTGGTTGGTTAACTTGTACTATGTAGCTAGAATGTATTGTAGACATAGTGAACATCCTCAGCAGCCAATATAGCTACATATACTAAGTCACACACCATTCATTCGAGTAAAACAGGTTCCTCTTTCAACTGCACACATGATGGTGTCCTGATCCCTGGATTGCAGATGACATAGGCTAGGAGGTGGATCTCATGCTCATACATGTATGGCATGAGTTTAATGGTAGGTAAAATTGTAGGGATGTCAACCTAAATTAACTCCTGCTTCAAAAACACAACAGACTCAGTCAGAAAAATCAGATCACACAGAAAACTGAACCACTCAAACCTACTTGTCTTTTAGCTTGGAATTGAGTATCCAAGCTTTGTAGTGTCCCAACAGTATCACACCGAATGATGTTAGCACTGACAAGGCTATTTACCTTGTGACATACTCTATGAGTAATGCTAGAGTGTACCAGAGCTATGCTGCCACTCACTAATTCCCCAATTTCTTGTACGGACAAACCCATACATATAAATTACTTGGTATTTGGTATAACTGGATATTTCCCTCCAGGCTGTATTGACAACCAGTGGAAGGTATAGGATACGGTATACAAGAGAGACTGGAATCAGTTTTACTAGTACTGTATATGTGTCATATCTTACCACTCAATATACTTTGTCGAGGCTAATACTTGGCAACAACTACAGTATTAGTGTCTTGGCAGAAGTTTCATTTGGGACTTACTATTATGGAGGAAACTGCTATTCAAGCGGATACCTGTTTGGAGAATACAGTGATCAACTCATGGTTGAGCCTCGAGAAACAGGTAAATTGTTACTAAGTACAACACATTCTATGTTGTTGCTTGGTAAATTGAAACCATGTGTAATCTGATTAGGTTCTATTTATCTGTGAAGGTTCTAATTCTTGTGTATGTGTAAATCATAGCTCTAAACCTAAACATGCTATGAGAGAGATAAGACCAAAAAAATAGTCTGAAATGGCATATATGCCGTCACTTTAGAAATAGTGCCAGATGGTTTTGGATCTTGAAATAGAGCAAATGTACAGGAAACTTTTCCTGCATGTGTCTGTAAAATTGTATGTTCAGGCAGGCATAATGCAAGAAATGATCCATTTTCCAGCATTAATGCAGGGAGAATAACCTCATTTCCCTATATGTCCTACAAAGACTTTAAAAATAGGTAACCTCATAATAAAAGAGATGTAGGGAGAGGTTATGCATGTTATTATTGTTGAATGCCCACATCCCCTGTCTTACTGCATATATACTGCCCACATCCCCTGTCTTGCTGCATGTATATTTCTCTACTTCTTGGCACTGTCATCCCTACATCCTTCAACATTTTAATGGAAATGCTTTTACTCCCTTGTGTATACATGAAGAAGAAGAAGAAGAAGAAAATGATGATGATGATGATGATGATGATGATGATGATGATGAAGAAATCTGCGTTTTAGGAATTTCTATGTACCATTGTAGCGGTGGATTTTACCTACTTTGAGAGTCTTACTGTGTCTTACAGTCGCGTTCGAGAGTTCTGAGTTGTTATTTTGTTAAGGCTAAATGGGTGTGTCAGTGCCATCCCTACATAGGGAGTCTACCGACTCTCTGATTAACAATTGCTCAGTCAAATAGCAAACAAATGAACTATTTACCAACGAGCATACGTAGGTGGTGTTAGGGTGTATGCCTAAGTAGGCAGAGACTGATGAACTGCTGAGGTAAGATAGCCATTTTTTGCTCCCATGCCAATATCTGAGGTTGGTTTCAGTATCTGTGTCATTGAGGTAGCTCCTGTATATTTTGCCATTTTTGAATGCTATTGTTTTTTAATTTACATCACTATGACAGTCTTTGAATTAGCCATGGATGCATTGTGAAGCCTGCATGTGTGTGGGCACCAGCTCCTGCAATATGCAATCATGCCACGGGCCGAGGATCAAATTCTGCAGCCTATATATCTTGTATATAGATCTATCATCTTTAGTGCATAAGTAAAGAATGTTATATAGTAGCCAATTTTCAGCACAGTGGTCAGAAAATGAAAGCACATGTACATATAAATGGAAAAACCACACAAATGTAGTACTGGCTCTAAAAGAGTTCTGAGTTGTTATTTTGATGAGCACTTAGTAGCATTTCAAGGTAGACCGTGATTAGGCTCACTGCCAAGCTAATGTAGAAGGCTTTTAGCACTAATTGTAGCACTTATTTACATTAATTTGTCACAAAGTAGTTAGTGAGTGTTCTCTTGCATACTGTATGCTTAATTAATCAGGCAATACTGGATTTAAGGGAGGTATACATCACTAATATTTGGTTATAGTCTATCTTACCATACCAAAAGGCAAGGACATGCAATCTATTCCTAAATTCTCTCACTACAGCTCCCACTGTGTCAGTTTCCAGATTCCACATTACTCTACTAAATGGAACTAGTGTTGAGGCCACATGGTTGCTACCACGCTCAACTATTGGTGTTAATGGGATTATCAGGGGATTAAAACTCTTTATTGATAAAGTGAATGGTACTGAGAGATTTATAAATATATCTGACACTACTCTTCGATCCTACATAATTACTGACTTGGAAGGTTTTGCTACGTACACCTTTAGTATGCTAATATATACAGTAGCTGATGGACCGAGGAGTATCCACCTGTCACTGACTATGCCTGATCCAAGTGAGATATATAATATCCAACTTTGACACTCAAATAGAATCAACCACTATTAATACACTAACTTGAATTAAATACTTGTAAATTTCTTCCATCTTAGGTTATGTCCCACTCATAGCACAGTTTGGAGTTTATGGAAATGGTCTGGAGACTGTGACTTACTACACTTATCAAACTGGTTTTGATGTTCTCTGTGGTTCTTACGTAAATGACACAACAATTTTTTGGCAGTTTGCCAATGGTAGTCGCATTGGCATTAGCAACCCTGGTTTCCGTGCTGGTCATTATGCAAATGGTGAGTGCATTTGAAGTGCATTTGACTGTATGTCAAATGCACTTCTTTTTTAAGTCTTATGTTTATTATCAGGCTAAGGAATGTCCTTCTATTGTAATATATAGTAAATGATTCAATAATGTATTATTCTGTAGGCACTGCAGTGATTCAGATTGGAACTGCCGTTCCTTTTCGTCGTCTCACTGTCTGTGATGGAGGATTCTATACATGTATAGCCACTGCCCCGGATGGTCGTGTTGAAACAAGAAACTTTACACTTTTCATTGGTTGTAAGACTCACATACAGTAACTACATGTATACAATTTAGACAAGTGTAAAAACATTTTTACTAAAATGTTGAAGGATGTAGGGATGGAAGTGCCAAAAAGTATAGAAACAAGGTCAAAGTTCAGCATGCATGCAGACAAAGGCAGGGGATGATAGCATGCAACAATCATAACATGCGTAACCCCATATTTACAGATGTAGGGATATGGGGTTATGCATGTTATGATTGTTGCATGCTATCATCCCCTGCCTTTGTCTGCATGCATGCTGAACTTTGACCTAGTTTCTATACTTTTTGGCACTTCCATCCCTACATCCTTCAACATTTTAGTAAAAATGTTTTTACACTTGTTTCACTGGTTTTTACTGTGTGTAGCAACGTGTATAAACCGACTGGCTTTCGTTCTACCTCCCTTGCATACCTATGACGATAGCCAGCAATTGGCAGTGACTCCTACATCCTGTCTTGTACGAATATTGCACACTGAGTAAAACTGCGGGTCCAGTTATGGCAACACTTAGTCGTTCAAAGAAACGGACACAAAGGAGCAACGCTGGTAGCCAAACAGCGCGACAAATCACAACCACGACCAAACTTCTAAACGTCACATCTTCGGCACGTGAGCAAACCAGCAAATGGCGTCTAAACTAACGCTTCTAAGCTTGCCAAACTGGAGTTTGACGGGCTTTGGGAGAAGGTATGAAGATTTTGTGCATCAAGGATCATGTACGCTCCAGTATAAATGATTTTCGTGAAAGAAATAGAGCGATTACTAATCCCAGTTTCGCGGTAGGTCGTTTGAACTGAAGAAGAAAGAAGAAGAAGAAGAAGAAGAAGAAGAAGAAGATGATGAACAATCGGCGTTTTTACAATTTTCTGAGAATCACCGTAACTGTATATTTTACGGAGTTTGAGAGTATTATAGTGTATAGAGGCACTCGCAGAGCACCATGTTTGTCTGAAAAGGCCTATAACTTCCGCGTTCGAGAGTTCTCAGCCGTTACTTTTGTATGGGGCTAATGGGCGTGTCTGCGCCATCCCTACATATAGAGTCTACCGACTCTATGATATGAGTATGCCTTGGGAAAGTTACTAACATACTTGGCTTACTAATTACATATAATATAACTTTACACACAGCCTCTATACCAGCAGTCAATCAGCCCAGACTGATAAGCAAGGGACCCACATGGGTTCAAATAGGATGGGAGTCCTTGGACTGTGATGGTGGTTACCAGATTGATAGCTATGATGTGGAGTATGGAGTAAGAACATTCTACAGACTTATCTACACCACTGCAGCAAGGGTTTCAAGTCTCAACTACACAATACGTGGACTCTCTTCCAGCACATTGTACTATTTCCGAGTGAGAACAGTTAGCTCTGTGTCTTCCATAACTTCTCCATCAAGTACCCTTCCAGTGACCACACAAGTCTCAGGTAATGATATATATGTCAAAGGATGTAGGGATGGAAGTGTCCAAAACTGTAGAAACAAGGAGGTCTCTATGCAACAAAACAGGGAATCATGCAACAATAATAGCATGCATAATCCCATAAAATAGTAGATGTAGGGAGCGATTGAATAGGCTGGGCCTAAAGGGTGAGCCTGCTCTGCACTTAGTTTTCATCCCTGTTCAACCATTGACCAGACGGAACACATTTCCACACTGCCATTTTTGCGATGCCATCTTTGCTGTATAGGTGTCCTTGTTTCTATACTTTTTGACACTTCTATCCCATCTTTAAAGATTTATAATGAAAAATGTAGCTTCACTGATTTTTTTCATTGAAATGAGTCCCACGTACTTCCTTGTACCCCTGTGTGCTGGAGTCACACCTCAATGTGCTTGTGCACAAGTAATTTTCTCGATTTACAGTTATGCATAAAAGATAAAGGAGTTTTGGTCAATTTTGTTGGATAATGCATGCAAGGGAAAGTCATTTCATGTAGAAATATGAAGGTGAGGACTTGTGCCGGTATTGTGGTAGGCTGTTTGATAGAAGAAGATGAACAAATCGGAGGTTTGGCTAATTTTTTTATATCATTGCAGTGGTGTATTTATGTAATTAGAGTTCTTAGTGGGTATAAGCTGTTTTTTTTTGTGTGTGTTAAGAAGGCTTATATACGTAGCTCTCATTTGAGAGTTCTGAGCCATTTTATTAACTCTCGGCATGCATGCGCAGTGAGGGTTACTGTCTGTCTGTCTAATCAACATCTCACCTCTGGAGCGTCTGTTCGTCCTGAAAACGATATCATGTACTCAATGGGCAACCAAGGTCAAAACATTTGTGTGTGTTTCTCTGAAACCACTCGGTTGCAGAGATACGCCACTTCCTGCATTGTATGGCTATCCCCAGTCGGCCAAATCGTGTATGCCCATCATTAGAGTTTGAATAGCATGTGCGTTTTCAAGGATTTGCGCAATTGCGCATGTGTGGTGCTGAGGGTTCTGCACTTTAGTGATATATCAACGTAAGAGTGGTGAAAATGCATAGTATTGTGGGGTGAGCATGAGTGTGAAACTGTTGCTTGAAATGTTTTATCTTCATTATGCACAGTCGGAAACAAAACACGAGTAGATAGAGTTTTGTGGTGACATTGAACATATACAAATTTCAGTATTGCTCAATATGCACGTACTGGCGCAGAATGCAGAAGTGCTCTAGATTATGGCTTCATACGTCTCTTTTCAGGTATTTCTCTGGCACGTCTATCCCGTTCCTGTTGTCTTTGTCACTAATTACAAATCAATAACTACAACTGAATATTCATAGCCTTGTATGGGGCACAAGCACAAGACAATAATTATAATGAGCCTAAGAAAATCTAAAAAGTTTCCATCACGTGATTTCGCACATGCGCAGCAGGAGAAGTATGTGGTCGGATAGACAGACACGAGAGCCATTGACATCATCAATGTAGGGGGGTTCTCACACTCGCCCCAATTATAGCTACATCAATATGCTAGTGAAATGTATGACATTGTGGGGCGAGCATGAGCGAGTAATATGTCCTGATGCGCTACTCGCTCTCAGCAAATTACACATATAGCAGGTTTGCATATTAAATGATCTAGCTGAACACCTCCTGACTTTGAAAAGGCTGTGTGAAACACAACGACAAGGTGATGATAACTGGAAAATGCACCGATAGCAAAGTTAATCAGTTTGAACTCACAGCCATGACAGATAAGCTATAATCATTACTGCCTAGGGGAAGCACAGACAGCAAGCTCAGCAAACCATTGTCACGTGATTTCATGCATGAACAAACAGGAGGATGTACATGGTCAGATGGAGTGCCATTGACATCATCAAGGTAGGGGCTCACACTCACCCCAATCATAACATGTCTGTGTCTCAATCTTGTCTCCTTTTCTATTTATGCAATCCCTATATATAGCTATTTCCTTTCAATTTTATATGTTAATTTAATGGGTATGTGTTGGTGCCATCCCTATATATAGAGTCTACCAAGTCTCTGATGTATACTATAGCATACACATATATAGTGCATGTATTTAATGTATACCAATCATTCATTTGAAGTTAGGGGAGAGTTTGTCCTCAATGTCTATTGCTTTTAATGCACGCACTGAAGACTGGTACTCTCCCTTTGTCCACTACTGCACGCTATAGGTGATTATAGGTATATTTCTTACACCATATACATTGTACACCGCCAAGTGTGTATATGTGTGTCCACGTATTGTTACGATAACAGTATTGTGAACAGTGTACACATGAAACCTTCAGAGCCACACATCCCTTCTTTGATCTACTGCTTATACAGGTCCATCTCCACCTCGTAGTCTGACTGTGACAGTGACCTCTAATTCAGAAGTGTGTGCCAGATGGAGACCTCCAGCCAGATATACTGGAGTGGTCACACTCTACAGACTTTATGCAGAGATCATTGACAGCTCTGCAGATATAACTGAGGCTATAGACCTTCCAAATGGCACTGCAGTTAAGGTATGTTTACATGAGAATGAATAAGGTACTGTAGTATGTAGGAACTATCACGGAGTCGGTAGACTCTATATGTAGGGATGGCGCCAACACGTCCATTAGCCCTATACAAACAAAACGGCTCGAAACTCCCAAACGCTGCAGTTCTGAGACTTTTTAGACACATATCCATCTCTATGAATGGTTATATACCCGACAGTACACTCAAAGGACGTATAATACACCGCTATATCATCCCCTGCCTTTGCCTGCATGCATGCTGCACTTTGACCTTGTTTCTATATATGCTTTTTGTCACTTCAATCCCTACATCCTTCTTTTATACTTGTATATAATGGATTATCCATGCAATGTTTGCCTATCATAGAGTCGGTAGACACTATAAGTAGGGATGATACAGACACGCCCATTAGTCCCATACAAAAGTAACGGATCAGAACTCCCGAATGCGGCTGTTTTAAGCCTTTTCACATGCTCTGTGAGTGCTTCTATACACTATAATACTCTCAAAGTATGTAAAATATACAGCTACAGTGATTCTCAGAAAATTGTAAAAACGCCAATTGTTCATCTTCTTCTTCTTCTTCTTCTTTCTTCTTAGTTCAAACGGCCTACCGTGAAACTGGGATTAGTAATCGCTCTAATTCTTTAACAAAAATCATTTATACAGGAGTGTACATGATCCTTGATGCATAAAATCCTCATACCTTCTCCCAATGCCGTCAAACTCCAGGTCTGCAACCTTACAAGTGTTAGTTTTAGACGCCATTTTCTTGTTTGCTCAAGTGCCAAACAACATGTGAAGTTAGTTCTGTTGGTTTCTTTGAACAAATAACTGTTGCAGGCAACTGGACCTGCTGTTGTACTCAGTACTCGTAATATTCGTACAAGACAGATGTAGGAGTCAGTGGCAGTTGCTAGCTATCCCGCTTATAGGTATGCAAGAGAGGTAGAACTCTGCACGAAAGCCAGTAGGCTTATGCATGTTGCTACACACGTAACTTGAAACCAATGAAACAAGTGTAAAAACATTTTCACTAAAATGTTGAAGGATGTAGGGATTGAAGTGCCAAAAAGTATAGAAACAAGGTCAAAGTTCAGCATGAATGCAGACAAAGGCAAGGGATGATAGCATGCAACAATCATAACATGCAACTTTATATAGACCTGAGTGGCTAGGAATATGCATAGCTAACGTATTATTTTGATAACTCTAGCCCAGAATTGACTTAAATTCCAACGTTTCAACACTCATACGAGTATCATCATCAGGGAATGGAAATGACAAGAAACCAAAAACTATAAATACAATGATGATGGAGACAGCAGTCTAGAGACTGACAAGCATAACTAACCAAAGACAATATATATTAAGTATGCAACAGTACAAGGGGGTTTACAGTAAAACATATGGCAACAAGAATGGGTAAGTATACTGGTTAACACGGAACAAAAATTATGTTAATAGTGAACAATAAACAGACGGTAAGGCACCACGTTCTCTGTTGATGGTGTGATGTTTATGTATGTGCCATGACTCCAACAGACATCTGGGGTACAAATAATTGCATGTATCCAGAACTCTTGCTGCTTCCCAGTCAACTTGGTGGCCTTCATTCCAAACATGCTCAGCCATTGCAGAGGCATCCACATTTCCACACCTCACAGCTCTTTTATGTTCTTTCAATCTGCACTCTAAGGACCTCCCCGTCTGACCAACGTACACCTTATCACACGTTGGAATTTAAGTCAATTCTGGGCTAGAGTTATCAAAATAATACGTTAGCTAATCATAACATGCGTAACCCCATATCCCTACATCTGTAAATACTAAAAGGGGTTACACATGTTATGATTGTTGCATGCTATCATCCCCTGCCTTCTATTTCATTCCACACACAATATATGACCCTGAGCCCCACCCCCTAGGGTTTACCTATTCAATCCCAATTAACACAACAGATATAGTTATTCATACTCATGCTATTCATCCATGCTATATTACACCCTGCTTTTTTAATTTTTGATACTCTCATTCCTACATTCTCTTGTACAATGTTCAGTGGATGTGAAATGTCTATACATTACTTACAGACATTTTCTGCCAGTGTGCTGTCTGGATGTATGGAACTGAGCCACACAGATGTGATCTACCACTTCCAGATGAGTGCAGTCTCAACTATTCAAGGAGAGTTAGTGGAAGGCACTCTCTCTTCAATCGATGCACGTACAACTATCTATGTTCCCAGACCAGGTAAATGCACCCTACAATACCCTTTGGATCTCCTGATATATGAATATCAGAGCTGGGGATATATGCTCATTACCTGTAATACACAAAACTGCTCAGAACACCTGAATGCTGCAATTACAAGATTAAAAGCATAAACTGTTAAAGATGTAGGGATGATAGTGTCCCAAACCAGAGAAACAAAGGCAGTATATATATGCAGCAAGACAGGGGATGATGGCATGCAATAATAACATGCATAACCCTATAATGAAAATGTAGGATGCTTCTATACTGATAAAATAGAAATCAGATTTGCTGTATTTGCAGGGATACCTCAGCCAATAGATCTGCAAGGTAATGCAACAAATACAAGTGTAACTCTTCAGTGGCAACTACCTGGCAATGTTCAGCAGGATGATTTATATTTCAATGTAAGTTATATGGACTGTTAATTATGATAAGAAAATAAATCTTCTCTTAAAATTTGGGACTTCATTCACTGTTTTTGTCCATCATTGTCTATTGCACATTAGTCTGTCTACATGGCTGGGTAATTGTTTTACATACAGGTACCATATTTACTGCATACAGTCATATGGCAGTACAAAACTGACCTTCCACCTTACTTATTACAGGTATCTTACTCTGGGGTGGTGGACTGGGTGTCTAATGAAGAAGTGTATATAAGTTTCAAGGAACAAGGACAGGCAACTGCAGATAACACCTCTCTCGTCATATATCCCCTCACTCCATCCACAGAGTATGCTTTCAAAGTAGCAGTGGTCACCTCAGAAGGCCAGGGGGAGGAAGCTGTTGTAGTAGTTACTACCAACAAAGAAGTTGGAGGTATATAATGTTTATATCTAAATAGCTCTTTGCGCTCAAGGAGTTTTATTTGTTTTACAGATAAACTAGCTTACTTCCAGATACGTATTTTAAACATCAATGACTGTGAAAAGTGGCATGTAAGTTTGCTGCATATTGTACCACACTTTGTTCTTCATTAATACGTTTGCTTTCTTCAGAATGAAGACACAAAACAAAAGCTAGCTGATATCCGCAAGTTTCTTGTATCAATTCTCAATGTCCAGTGTACATGTGATATAACTACCTCTCATATAAGCCAGGGAGAGTTCAGCTGTCGATCTGATCCCACTGACTCTGTCGTTTACCGAGCCAGAATCTCTGGTACTCCCACTGTTAGTGCCTCTGACTTGGCAACACTGATACACAACTGGGTACAGGATGGAAGTGCTTCTATTAAAGTTGGATCATCCCGATTCGAATTGGACCCCACTTGCAATGCCACATTGGATAATATTCATGCCTTAGACTGTGACCGAATAAAGCAAACTGAAAAACCACCTGAGAAAGTGAGTGAAACACCAACTAAACAAATGACTGAAACACCAACTAAACAAGTGACTGAAACACCAACTAAACAAGTGACAGAGGAAATTAGGGGCAGTGATAGTGAAGAAAATTCCAACACTGGTCATACAGCTGGTATCCTGGCAGTTGCATTGATTACTGGAGTGCTGCAGTTGGTGGTGTTCATTATACTCTTAGTTATCATTGTCCTGTGGATAAAGAAAAGGAAATCAAATTCGTAAGGATTATGTACCCTAACATACTCATACCACTATAAATTACAACAGTGAGTGTATAGTAAACCACAGTAGGGGTGGGGCACGCAATTTACATATAATACATTTTTTTCTCTAAACTGTCATCCCTACATCCTTCAGCACTTTCATTAAATCACTAGTTTTATATGCAACAAGATGTAAGTAATGGCATGCAACAATATGCATGCATAACCCCTCCCTACACTTATTGTTGCATGTCATAATGTCTTGTTGCATACTAGTAGAATTGACATTGTCGGCAAGCAGGAGCAAGTGGCAGTATTTCTGTTTTTGGGTATTTAGAATTACATAGTGACACATGTGTATTTGGGGTGGATGTACGTGTGTTCAAATAAATAAATAAATAAACAAACAGAAAATTTCTCCTGTTGAACCAATAAGGTTATACTTGCAATAAATGTTTCCAATCAACATTTGACAAGTGTAAAGAGACACATTAACCCTAGTGACTTTGACCTATCTGTTCTCTAATTGCAGCTTCAAAGCCCAGAGTGACTTTACACAGTTAGTTGATGAACCAGCGTAAGTAATAATGCACATACACAGGCTCCACCATTTTAGTATAGCTCTTTTCATCATGTCATTTTAATCAATTGCAAAGTGAGCCTACCTATAGCTACAAGTAAATAAAAAATTTATATAGGAAATTTGAAAGGAAATATAGGGATTGCATAAAAAAGAATGGAGACAAGATTGGGACACAGACATGTTATGAAATATCAACGTAACATTATGGTACGTCGATATATCATAACATGACTGTGTCCCAATCTTATCTCCGTTCTTTTTTATGCAATCCCTATATTTCCTTTCAAATTTCCTAAATTTTTTATTTACTTGTCTCCCGTCATTTTTTTTCTGGACCTAGGTACATGTATTTTGCTATTTTGCAGTTTACTTGGTATTAGCTAATAGAGCTTGTAGCTATAGCCTGAGGCTATCTACCATTTTTATCACAACATCAATTGTTTGTGTATTATATTGTACCAAATTTTACTTTTAGTGGAGCTTTTGTTAATGAAATATAGCAAAGTAGTGCCTGGGGCTACTATTTACAATATTACATCAACATTAACTGCTTTAACACCACACCAATTTCCACATTTAGTGCTACTTTTTATAGCGAGATTTAGCTAACTATTGCCAGAAGCTATTTTGTTGTTATATTACAAGATTTACATTGTTTACAGAGATTTTATCACAACATTTATCATTGGGGTATTAAGCTTTACCAACACACCAATTTAGTAGAGCTTCTGTTAGTAAGATACAGTAATGCTAGCCTGAGGCTAGTTTTTACAAGATTTACATGGTTTACATAGATTTTAACACAATGTTGATCTTTGGGGTATTAAGCTTTACCATCACACCAATTTCCACATTTACTGGAGCTTTTGGTAGTGAAATACAGTAATGCTTGCCTGAGGCTATTTGTTGTTATATTACAAGATTTACATTGTTTACAGAGATTTTATCACAATGTTGATCATTTGTATATTACACTTTATCATTATACCAATTTTCACATTTAGTGGAGCTTTTGTTAGTGAGATACAGTAATGCTTGCCTGAGGCTATTTATTGTTGTATTACAAGATTTACATTGTTACAGAGATTTTAACACAATGTTGATCATTGGTGTATTACACTTTACCATCACGCCAATTTCCACATTTAGTGGAGCTTTTGTTAGTGAGATACAATAATCCTTGCCTGAGGCTATTTGTTGTTATATTACAAGATTTACATTGTTAAAAAGTTTTGTTGTCAGTATACTCAGGCCCAGATGATCAAGAGGGAATGAGAAAGACAGACTTCTGTCCGGAGTCGAACCCAGGTCTAATGACCAGCAAACCAGCACACCAGACACTGAGCCACGATCACCAGACAAAAGTCCGTCCCCTCATTCCCTCTTATAGCTGCAGTGGTCATTGCCCAACTGGCAATCTCACACTGCAGACCACCCAAATCATGTGCCGTCAGAACCCCGTTAGGAATCGACCGGTAACACCTTCTCATCAGAGTAGGAGCCATGGTGGGTGGATTTATCTCAGATGGTTGTTAAATATTCTTTGTGACCTGGTAAAGATGTATTAAGTTTTGTTGTCAGTATACTCAGGCCCAGATGATCAAGAGGGAATGAGAAAGACAGACTTCTGTCCGGAGTCGAACCCAGGTCTAATGACCAGCAAACCAGCACACCAGACACTGAGCCACGATCACCAGACAAAGGTCCGTCCCCTCATTCCCTCTTATAGCTGCAGTGGTCATTGCCCAACTGGCAATCTCACACTGCAGACCACCCAAATCATGTGCCGTCAGAACCCCGTTAGGAATCGACCGGTAACACCTTCTCATCAGAGTAGGAGCCATGGTGGGTGGATTTATCTCAGATGGTTGTTAAATATTCTTTGTGACCTGGTAAAGATGTATTAAGTTTTGTTGTCAGTATACTCAGGCCCAGATGATCAAGAGGGAATGAGAAAGACAGACTTCTGTCCGGAGTCGAACCCAGGTCTAATGACCAGCAAACCAGCACACCAGACACTGAGCCACGATCACCAGACAAAAGTCCGTCCCCTCATTCCCTCTTATAGCTGCAGTGGTCATTGCCCAACTGGCAATCTCACACTGCAGACCACCCAAATCATGTGCCGTCAGAACCCCGTTAGGAATCGACCGGTAACACCTTCTCATCAGAGTAGGAGCCATGGTGGGTGGATTTATCTCAGATGGTTGTTAAATATTCTTTGTGACCTGGTAAAGATGTATTAAGTTTTGTTGTCAGTATACTCAGGCCCAGATGATCAAGAGGGAATGAGAAAGACAGACTTCTGTCCGGAGTCGAACCCAGGTCTAATGACCAGCAAACCAGCACACCAGACACTGAGCCACGATCACCAGACAAAAGTCCGTCCCCTCATTCCCTCTTATAGCTGCAGTGGTCATTGCCCAACTGGCAATCTCACACTGCAGACCACCCAAATCATGTGCCGTCAGAACCCCGTTAGGAATCGACCGGTAACACCTTCTCATCAGAGTAGGAGCCATGGTGGGTGGATTTATCTCAGATGGTTGTTAAATATTCTTTGTGACCTGGTAAAGATGTATTAAGTTTTGTTGTCAGTATACTCAGGCCCAGATGACAACAAAACTTAATACATCTTTACCAGGTCACAAAGAATATTTAACAACCATCTGAGATAAATCCACCCACCATGGCTCCTACTCTGATGAGAAGGTGTTACCGGTCGATTCCTAACGGGGTTCTGACGGCACATGATTTGGGTGGTCTGCAGTGTGAGATTGCCAGTTGGGCAATGACCACTGCAGCTATAAGAGGGAATGAGGGGACGGACTTTTGTCTGGTGATCGTGGCTCAGTGTCTGGTGTGCTGGTTTGCTGGTCATTAGACCTGGGTTCGACTCCGGACAGAAGTCTGTCTTTCTCATTCCCTCTTGATCATCTGGGCCTGAGTATACTGACAACAAAACTTAATACATCTTTACCAGGTCACAAAGAATATTTAACAACCATCTGAGATAAATCCACCCACCATGGCTCCTACTCTGATGAGAAGGTGTTACCGGTCGATTCCTAACGGGGTTCTGACGGCACATGATTTGGGTGGTCTGCAGTGTGAGATTGCCAGTTGGGCAATGACCACTGCAGCTATAAGAGGGAATGAGGGGACGGACTTTTGTCTGGTGATCGTGGCTCAGTGTCTGGTGTGCTGGTTTGCTGGTCATTAGACCTGGGTTCGACTCCGGACAGAAGTCTGTCTTTCTCATTCCCTCTTGATCATCTGGGCCTGAGTATACTGACAACAAAACTTAATACATCTTTACCAGGTCACAAAGAATATTTAACAACCATCTGAGATAAATCCACCCACCATGGCTCCTACTCTGATGAGAAGGTGTTACCGGTCGATTCCTAACGGGGTTCTGACGGCACATGATTTGGGTGGTCTGCAGTGTGAGATTGCCAGTTGGGCAATGACCACTGCAGCTATAAGAGGGAATGAGGGGACGGACTTTTGTCTGGTGATCGTGGCTCAGTGTCTGGTGTGCTGGTTTGCTGGTCATTAGACCTGGGTTCGACTCCGGACAGAAGTCTGTCTTTCTCATTCCCTCTTGATCATCTGGGCCTGAGTATACTGACAACAAAACTTAATACATCTTTACCAGGTCACAAAGAATATTTAACAACCATCTGAGATAAATCCACCCACCATGGCTCCTACTCTGATGAGAAGGTGTTACCGGTCGATTCCTAACGGGGTTCTGACGGCACATGATTTGGGTGGTCTGCAGTGTGAGATTGCCAGTTGGGCAATGACCACTGCAGCTATAAGAGGGAATGAGGGGACGGACTTTTGTCTGGTG
Source organism: Theonella swinhoei (assembly GCA_963970385.1). Classification (NCBI taxonomy): domain Eukaryota; kingdom Metazoa; phylum Porifera; class Demospongiae; order Tetractinellida; family Theonellidae; genus Theonella; species Theonella swinhoei. The sequence continues at coordinate 3,380,891 of OZ019948.1, read as the reverse complement.
ATCGTGGCTCAGTGTCTGGTGTGCTGGTTTGCTGGTCATTAGACCTGGGTTCGACTCCGGACAGAAGTCTGTCTTTCTCATTCCCTCTTGATCATCTGGGCCTGAGTATACTGACAACAAAACTTAAGATTTACATTGTTTACAGAGATTTTATCACAACATTGTATTAAACTATACTATCATACAAAATTTCACATTTAGCAGGGCTTTCATTAGTCAGATATAGGATTGTGTGGCCTCCATTAATAATACATTGCCTGAGGCTATTTTTGTTTATTTTACAAGAAATACATTGTTTACACAAAAGTTTTAACATGACGATGCACTACCCACAGTGGAACTACATCACTCTACCGAGTTTCATGTTTAGATGTGTTACCATTAGTGAGTTACGCTTGTTCAAGCAGAAGAAGAAGAATTTACAAAATAGACTTTTGTTAATTTAACATCTTTCTCATGCATCAAATTATACCATTATAATCACAGTTAGTTTCTGGGTATAGTTACACACTCATGTTAACAGAAGTCCAGTAAGCAGCAAACTGAAAGTGAAAGTGATGAATGGGGATAGACCATAGCAATCCATATATACACAGTACTACCGTACTGTGTGATAGTTTTTACAGCAGGCTGATTTTCTATGCCTTCTGTGCAGTAAGTACATGTCAGGATTTGGCATATGGCATCTTTAATTATGGGTTTACACATGTTATGATTGTTGCATGTGCATTCCCCTTCATGCTGTTCCTTATTTCTCATGCCATCATCATTTCTTTTGCCTGCATATGCTGCATCTTGCTATGCTTTATGGTACTATCATCCCTACATCCTTTAACATTTTAATGAAAATCTCTTGTATATTTTATTCTTGTGTTTTGATGAATCTTCCACACAATGGTGAAAAATAAGTTTCCATCACAAGATTTGCAGCAGGATGTTATCATTGTGTTCTGCTCGTTATTTCTGTAGTGGTCGTGATACTACTGAAGATGAGAAAACTCAGAAGTTGTAAGATGATGGACTTCAGTTAACAGTAACAATATTCTTTTGCTGTATATAGCCCTCATACAATGACTTTAATGTAGCTAGGAATGTACATACGCATATGTAATGTCTTTACCCATCTTGCTGCTTTAAATGTAATAGCCATGTGTGAATTTTCATAAGACCCTCAAGCTATTTTGATGCACGTGCTCCTGAGGATACTAAACAGACCCTGGAGGCATATTGCATGGGCTTGAGTCAAAAATATAGAGCAGAAGGTAGTATCGTGTGAAAGACTGTCCTACATCTATATTGTCTCTCCTGTGTTTACCATGTACATGTGGTCTTGCATTGGCATGAACAATGACGGGGAAGAATTTCCAAACAAGCACCTTTTTCTTGTTAAATTTAAGCTAACAGACATACGAGTGGACTTCAACAACAACCTACTAGAAAAAGCCCATCTTCCAACTCCTGAAAATCAGAGACTACCTAAACCTTAAACTCAAGAGCAATTTCTCTCTTGGAAGCTACTTGACACTGTCAGAACGCGAATCGGAACCCTCGGTTGCATACATGTATCTTTTTGTTATCGGGCTTTGCATGTTATTATGGTTGCATGCCATCATCTCTGTCTTATTGCAGCCATTATACTACATTTGTTTCTTTGGCCTTGTCATCTTACAACATTTAATGAAAATGTTGCTACACTTGTCACATAATGCATGTACTGATGCAAGTATGGAATGAAACTCATGCAACAATTTTACAATCTTATTGAAGCTCAGCAACAAACCAGTCTTAGAGCTATAAATTAAAGGGAGTAAAAACATTAAAATGTTGAAGGATGTAGGGATGACAGTGCCAAAAAGTAGAGAAACAAGTATATGCAGCAAGACAGGGGATGAGGGCAATATATATGCAGCAAGACAGGGGATGAGGGCATGCAACAATAATAACATGCGTAACCCCATAATAAAATAGATGTAGGGAGGGGTTACGCATGTTATTATTGTTGCATGCCCTCATCCCCTGTCTTGCTGCATATATATTTCCCTCATCCCCTGTCTTGCTGCATATACTTGTTTCTCTACTTTTTGCACCCCATTTTGCTTCTCGTGGTCATGTGGTATGCACGTGTGTAATAACGAGGAAATGGCGTTCAACTACACGGAAGTGCTAGTAGATTCTTGCTGTTCTCGTTCGAGAAGGATCCTAGGAAGATTCTGATGACCAAGGATCATGCACGGGAGAGAAATAAGCCGTTTTATGCCAAAACTAAGGCGAACGCGTTTGCCAATTTTGAGGTAGGCCGTTTGATAAAGAAGAAGAAGACGGAGAAATTGGCGGTTTAGCAATTTTCTGTAAGTCACTGCAGCGGTGCATTTTACCTACTTTGAGAGTTTTATTGTGTATAAAAACACTCGTAGGCCATGTTATGTGTCTGAAAAGGCCTATAACTGCCCCGTTGGAGAGATCTGAGCCGTTTCATTTGTTAAGGCTAATGGGCGTGTCGGTGCCATCCCTACATATAGAGTCTACCGACTCTATGATACCTATTCCTGCATCCATATATATGGCCAGAAAAACAGAAATGCGTGCATGAAAATCAGCTGATGATTGCTCAAGGATTTTCCTCCATATGAGTGTTCTCTGATTTGTGAGGTGTCCTGATTTCAAGGATTGAATTGTACTCAACAGTGGTATTTGGGACAACATAAAGCGTCCCGTTTATAGAGGTGTCCGATTAGAGGGGTTTCACTGTATACTCCCAATATTCTATCTCTGAACAGAGGCTCTAAAGAATGTGTCTGAAGGAGAGATTCCACCTCAAATTCAGCAAATGTTACTAGTTTTGCAGGGCATCCATCGTATTCCACCCTCTGATGATTACTTCTCGCTGGTCTCCATGCTCTCACATGTCCTCAAACCGTACCAGTGTCTGGTTCCCAGGATTAAAAGAATCACAATGAGCCAGAATGTGAGAATGACCACAGCTAGTATTCCTAATAGAGTCTACATAACTGCTAGACTGTCTCAAAGGACATGTAGAGTGTACTAATGTATGGGGAGCGGTGACAGTGGATTGTGTATACTAACCACGCCCATTCTCTCTAACCACACCCACACAGCTGGGCGTATTTCTAGATCTGGTACGGTGGGAGGCAGGGACAGTCCCTCTATCCAACGGACTGATTCTCCAGTCGCACGACGACACAGCTTCAGTATGGCCGTGGAAACACACCCAGAGGATTGCAGCCCAGCCAACCAAAAGTCATCTCTGCCTTCATGATGTCATTATAGTCAACAATCTTTTTGCTCTAATAAATTGTAATTTTACATGTTTTGTCCAATATACATATATGCGTATCTGATTATCAATCTGCTCCTTGCATGCAGTGGATATTGATGCTTCTGTAAGTAGATGACAATGCATGTAAATATAACCTGCACTGTGCAGTCATCAGCCCCTCCCACTGTTAGTTACTCAATAACTGATCATAAGCCTCACTCACTATTAATCTGCTCTGTGCTCCACAAATAACGTAGTATTTAGCTATACAGCCCCACCTATATCCCACAATAAATTCAGCTGCAGATTTATATAGTCTGGATCAGTTCAGATACTCTGCTGACAGATAAGATATCTCAGTACATTATTTATACAAAACAAACATGTGTGGTAGAGTTCTAGAATATGTCCCAACTAAGTTCTCTGATCTAAAGTGGTATCAACTATTATATAGCTCAAGTTCTCGGATCTAAAGTGGTATCAACTATTATATAGCTCAAGTTCTCGGATCTAAAGTGGTATCAACTATTATATAGCTCAAGTTCTCTGATCTAAAGTGGTATCAACTATTATATAGCTCAAGTTCTCTGATCTAAAGTGGTATCAACTATTACATAGCTCAAGTTCTCGGATCTAAAGTGGTATCAACTATTATATAGCTCAAGTTCTCTGATCTAAAGTGGTATCAACTATTATATAGCTCAAGTTCTCTGATCTAAAGTGGTATCAACTATTATATAGCTCAAGTTCTCGGATCTAAAGTGGTATCAACTATTATATAGCTCAAGTTCTCGGATCTAAAGTGGTATCAACTATTATATAGCTCAAGTTCTCGGATCTAAAGTGGTATCAACTATTACATAGCTCAAGTTCTCTGATCTAAAGTGGTATCAACTATTACATAGCTCAAGTTCTCTGATCTAAAGTGGTATCGACTATTATATAGCTCAAGTTCTCTGATCTAAAGTGGTATCAACTATTATATAGCTCAAGTTCTCTGATCTAAAGTGGTATCAACTATTACATAGCTCAAGTTCTCGGATCTAAAGTGGTATCAACTATTATATAGCTCAAGTTCTCTGATCTAAAGTGGTATCAACTATTATATAGCTCAAGTTCTCTGATCTAAAGTGGTATCAACTATTATATAGCTCAAGTTCTCGGATCTAAAGTGGTATCAACTATTATATAGCTCAAGTTCTCGGATCTAAAGTGGTATCAACTATTATATAGCTCAAGTTCTCTGATCTAAAGTGGTATCAACTATTACATAGCTCAAGTTCTCTGATCTAAAGTGGTATCGACTATTATATAGCTCAAGTTCTCGGATCTAAAGTGGTATCAACTATTATATAGCTCAAGTTCTCGGATCTAAAGTGGTATCAACTATTATATAGCTCAAGTTCTCGGATCTAAAGTGGTATCAACTATTACATAGCTCAAGTTCTCGGATCTAAAGTGGTATCAACTATTATATAGCTCAAAGAGCATTATTGAAAGATATAGCAATAATATTTGAGTTTGTTGATAGTTACGTACATGACTCAATCATAATACTTTTACTTATACCTTTTACAAGCTATGGGTAGTCTATCATGGCAACCGTAGCTAATGAAGTTACATGATGGTTCAATGAAGCAACTTGTAGGTGATTACAAGTCTTTGTTCTGTGTAAGTCCCGCGCGCGGGAAGACTTTGGGCGGCAAGTTAGAACTGAAGATGATAAAATGGCTTTCCCGAGCTGTGTAGTTCATTTCATCAACTTTTCTCCAAGTCGCCTCTCCGTTGCCACGCGCCGCCTCAACGACGCCACAACTTCAGCCATCTCTCTCCTCCGTCTTTGCAAGGTACGTAAGTGACTGATTTGGGAAGATACTGTGTATTCCGGTATGCAGTGGTTCGCGTGACGTACGTACGTTGATGGTCCTACGTAAATTGTCTATGTTCGTAAAAAAACGCTGGCTCACCGTTACGCGTTGGTGTTGGTTATGTAAATTAGTCATTTAGTGTTTTCTCCGTTCTGTAAACGTTGCTGTACTGGTTTTCTTGCATATTATTATGGGCCTGTAGTTCACAATGTATACTCTTTCAATCCCCACAGTTTGGAAACCTGCTTGATTGCCGTGGACAAGGAAACGAGGTAACAAAGTACGTATGGAACTCATGCAGTTCAACAGGTTTTATGTTGGTAATTGTGTTTCTCTCTCTAGTCGCATGTGTTTCTGACTGTCACGTAATTGGTCAGATGGTCTAGTGTTGTATTCTGAAGTGCAGGGTTGTGATGCGCGAGATGGGTAACATGCAATGGTCTGTATTATGTAGAGCTGTGTTACGTGATGGTATTTCCTTGTAAATGTGCGATATTTGTATCTTGTGTATACGCACGCAAATGGTTACGTTTACTAACTGTTATATGATGCAAAACGCAATGGCAGTGTAATATGAGTTGCGATGTATATTATATTTTTAATGGTATTGGTTATTTGTGCGCGATGGTATTGGTTGTTCATGCGCGATTGTTTTTTTATGCGCGATGGAAGTTTTTATGTGATGGTATTATGCGCGATGGTATTGGTTTTTATGCGCGCGATGGTATTGTTTTTATGCGCGATGGTATTATTTTTATGCGCGATGGTGGTTTTTATGCGCGCGATGGTATTGTTTTTTATGCGCGATGGTATTATTTTTATGCGTGATGGTATTGGTTTTTATGCGCGCGATGGTATTGTTTTTTATGCGCGATGGTATTATTTTTATGCGTGATGGTATTGTTTTTATGCGCGCGATGGTATTGGTTTTTATGCGCGACGGTATTATTTTTATGCGCGATGGTATTGGTTGTTTGGGAAAGAGGGTGCATGGGGCGTGCGCGACGTTAAATGCGCGATGTGTATTATGCGCGATGGTATAAATACGCGATGGTATTTTTTATGCGCGATAAATACGCGCGATAAAATTTGGTTGTTTTGGGTAAGAGGGTGGGGCGAGCGCACGCGCTTTAATCTTAACGTGCGGCGTCTACTTGGCGGGCGTGGTCGACGTCGCTGGTTGCGCTGGTTGATCGCTGGTTGACTGGTCATCTCTTGCTTGGTGCAGGGTCGACGGGATTGGGCGCTTGGTGTGGACAGGAAGCTTGTAGCTAGATGTGGGGAGTTCGGCGCTTAAAAGTGTGTTTATCGCGTTTTAAATATTGATTTTTCAATTTCTCGTGTGTAGTTACCTCGTTTTATTCTGTCCTTGCAGGTCTTCATGCAGTTAGGAGTCCCTAGGCCCAGCTTTGCATGTGTTTAATCCTTGTCCCTAGGCCCAGCCTTGCATGTGTTTAATCCTTGTCCCTAGGCCAGCCTTGCATGTGTTTGAACCCTGTGATGTCTCTACCAAGAAGATAGGTAACATTTCTGGTTTTTTTTTGTAGTCTGTCTTCCTTTCAGGATGCCATCTACTATTTCATGTATACTAATAGCTATCCCTTTCACCCCCAGCAGGTCTTCTTGCAGTTAGGAGTCCTTAGGCCCAGCCTTGCATGTGTTTAATCCTTGTCCCTAGGCCCAGCCTTGCATGTGTTTAATCCTTGTCCCTAGGCCCAGCCTTGCATGTGTTTAATAATCCTTGTCCCTAGGCCTAGCCTTGCATGTGTTTTAACCCTGTGATGTCTCTACCAAGAAGATAGGTAACATTTCTGTGTTTTTTATTCTTCCTTTCAGGATGCCATCTACTATTTCATGTATATTAATATCCCTTTCTCCCCCAGCAGGTCTTCTTGCAGTTAGGAGTCCCTAGGCCCAGCCTTGCATGTGTTTTAACCCTGTGATGTCTCTACCAAGAAGATAGGTAACATTTCTGTGTTTTTTTATTCTTCCTTTCAGGATGCCATCTACTATTTCATGTATACTAATATCCCTTTCTCCCCCAGCAGGTCTTCTTGCAGTTAGGAGTCCTTAGGCCCAGCCTTGCATGTGTTTAATCCTTGTCCCTAGGCCCAGCCTTGCATGTGTTTTAAACCTGTGATGTCTCTACCAAGAAGATAGGTAACATTTCTGTGTTTTTTTATTCTTCCTTTTCAGGATGCCATCTACTATTTCATGTATACTAATATCCCTTTCTCCCCCAGCAGGTCTTCTTGCAGTTAGGAGTCCTTAGGCCCAGCCTTGCATGTGTTTAATCCTTGTCCCTAGGCCCAGCCTTGCATGTGTTTAATCCTTGTCCCTAGGCCCAGCCTTGCATGTGTTTTAACCCTTCTAGTGTGATGTCTCTACCAAGAAGACACCAGGTACATTAACTAATAATATATGTATGTAAAAATTTAAATATGGATGCCTTTTAAGGCGGGAATGAGGATGGGACGTTCGCGCACGTGTGGCTAGAGCTGGTTCGTTGTCAGGTCACCCGGGGTCGTACTCCTCTGGCTTCTTGATGGGTCAACGGGTATCGGGCGTCGGGTATATACAGGTTGACTACCAGTGGGCGTGTCTTCTTGCTTGAGGTCCTTGTGTCTTGATGTGGGTCCTTGCTTCTTGATGTCGTCTCTTGCTGCTTGATGCGCGTACGCAAAAATTCGGACGCCCTTCGGGGTGGGTGTGAGGGTGGGGCGCCAGCGCGACGTCTTTTTTTATTTTTTATACTGCGGATACTTGCTTGTAGCTAGGCGCATTGCGTATATATATAAACAGTGATTACTGTGTTTTTTTGATTTTTAATAAGCTATTTTCTTCCCTCCAGGACGTCGACAACGAGGACCCCCGAGGGGGGTGACGTCATCACTGCGGACTCCGCGCACGTGTAAAATGTGCCGCTAGTTTTCTATTTTTCCCGTGCTTTCGTTCCTGTTTTTTCAGCAACGGCCTCCCGCTAAAAGCATTTTCGAAGCTGTAGAAGCATTTAAAAAGGGAGCTCTAACTTTTATGGCAATAAAGGTTAGAGCGTGGGTAGGTCGTGGGGGCCAACTTGCGACAAAACCGTCACGAGGTGTTGGCCGTTACGCTTGGCATAGTATGTTGTATGAACTATAGTTTATTGAGCGAGCTTGACCTGCATGCAGAGTACATCCAAGGGCCTTAGTGTGAAGAAGAGCAGCTCAATGCACTATAGTCAAATGCCAAGCAACCAAAATTGTCGCACTGAACACAATGTTGTGCTCAGTAATCCATCCATGACCTATCCTTCTACCTCTTATGTTAGAAATTAATTTTACAACTAGTATTCCACCTTCAGGAAAGGCATTGGCAGTGATGCTTGGAGCTATCTCAGTTACAACTGGATCTGAACTGTGAAGGTGGATTTGAAACTCTATATGGAGAAGAGGGTGGATCTGGAACAGAAGAGGGTGGATCTGAAACTGTGTATGGAGAAGGGGGTGGAGCTGGAACCGTGTATGGAGAAGGAGGTGGATCTGGAACTGTGTATGGAGAAGGGGGTGGAGCTGGAACTGTGTATGGAGAAGGGGGTGGAGCTGGAACTGTGTATGGAGAAGAAGGTGGATCTGGAACTGTGTATGGAGAAGGGGGTGGAGCTGGAACTGTGTATGGAGAAGAAGGTGGATCTGGAACTGTGTATGGACAAGAAGAGTTGAAAGACATCTGTTGGACTGATACAGCTATAGTCTTAACTGCTGTTTGTCATTGAGAATTTGATGTGTAGTTCCTGTATTGATTCTGTACGTGCATTGACTTAAATGACTTTTCATATTTTAAGTCTAAGTGTAATACACACTGATTCAAAAAGGGAGCCTCCAGCATTAAATAGCCAGGTTGTGAGAGTCTCATAGTCTGTTTCACAGCTCATTGCTAGATGCATGCATGAGATCTCTGTATATAATAGATCAGCACATATGTAGCTATATCTCACACAGTGTGGTACGCAGTAATGTTGTGCCGCATTACATAGAATCAGTACACTTGCATGCATGTGTGGATATATGACCAGGGATGCAGCTGGGGGCTGTATACATACTGATATATGTGACCATGCAAACATAAACCCACCTTATGCCGCAAAAGTATAATTTTCAGCACAAACAAAAATAGTTTGCACTTTCCTATTATACCCTATACAAATACAAAACACAAAACTCTTCATAACTTTGGAATAGAAAGTCCGATCAAAAATCTAAAAAGATCACTACAATCAGCTTGAAAATCGTTATTCAATGCTCTGCTTATCTCAAAAATGATAAAATGTGGCATAAGGTTGGTTTATGCATGCATGCATGGTAACATATAGCTGAGTCACTTGCTATTTGGAGCAGATAACTTTCATATGTCAAACAATACATGCTGTATACTAGGCACCATTACTATGTATACTTACAGTACGCGCAGAACTCAAGTGCTGACATGTTTTCCCTCTGCTGTATTTGTATAACTTTCTGTGAGGTTATGGACTGTCCAAGTGCTTTTCATCAAAATTGTGAATCTCTTGCAAAACTGAACATGTATATACATGTGATAAGTATGGTGGTTAGTGTTTGCTACTCAGTTCATTCCACAGAGCCTTTTGGCCCTGTAGGCTAGCAGTTCTGATTTCCTCGATGACAGGTTTGAGAAGATCCTCCATTCTCTGCCTCACTCCACTCGCCCTACTGCAGAGAAGACTGTGTGTGTGGGGTGTGGGTGTGTGGGTGTGTGTGGGTGTGGGGGGGGGGGGGAGGGGAGGGATGAGGAGCCTGAATGTATTATCCCTACAAATACTCCAACCAGTTGAAGGTACTCTACACCTTCCCAACACAGAGATAAGAAGAAGGCACTCACCTGCAAGTTACAAAGGCACCTCTGTTGGTTGTAGTCCATGCTCGAATGTCATCTGCCGACACACGATGAAGAATTTTTTCAGCAAATGAAGCACCTCCTTCTCAGCAAATGAAGCACCTCACTCTCACTGTTCAGGAGTCTCTTTACGACCCAGTGGCCACATGGATGAACTACAAGGTGATCGTTGGGGTCAAGCATGTCCAGTAGTGGATCAAAGAGCTGTGAGTGGGACCCTAACAATCATGAGGATAAAAAAGAGCTCGTGGTTCCACCTCCTCCTCACCAACATGCTCCCGGAGGCAGCTACCTGGAGCAGTAGAGGTGAGTGAGGCTTGCTCAAGGCCCACTCTCCGGCCTTCTCCCCAGCTAACTGCAGGAGGGAGATGGCCACACCCTCCAGTAACTCCTTATGACGAATATCACTCGACTTCTTCCTAGATAAAAAAGTTAGAACACAACTCCTCAATACACTACTTATCCCACATACGTGTGTTTGTTCCCATCTCCAGGTTGCAGGACGCTCTCAAGGAATTGAGAGCTGAAGTGTTGTCTGTTTCGTGGACTGAGAAGATACAGGAGCACACGTCGACCATAAGGATCATCACACAGCTCATCCAGGCAAGATGACATCTCCTATATATACATAAAAATGGCTATCTTCCTTTGCTAGTGAAAGATCTTATTGCCTTACTGAGAGAAGTGTCTTCTTTACTAGCACAGTGTCGTCAACTGTGTCAAACACACCCATCATCACCACATGTCCATTCTCCTCTATACATATCTTCCTTACATACAACTTGAAAGATTTCATGATCACTTTACGGTTCTAGAGGGTACAAGGGGATAGCATTCACTATACAATCCATCATGGTCATTCAAGATTTACAGTGCAGTGCAATACATGGAGCCTTTGTATTGAAGTTCCATCAGAGGTACATGTAGCTATCTGTACACCTCTGGTTATGGTAAAAAAATCATCTGTTCTCCTTATAGCTCGGTACATTATAAGCTCCCTTCTTTACCTAGCAATACCACCTTCTCCCTCTTTCGACACACACTTTCTCATGACAGACCTTGGCTGTGCCATGCCAGAGGCAGTGAAGAGCTACCCTTGAGCCGTCTCTAGTGTGCAGAATCTCTACCACCACATCCTTCAGCTGATCTATCAGGTCCTACAATGAACAGTGACCATACGGAGGACACGTATGAATAATGGTTGGAGGATGGATGGATGGGGGACTTACTGATCTTGAGGTCTCATCACATTGAGTGAGGAAGTCCAACAGAGCTTTGTGTACAATACTGTGTTTCACTACTGACCTACAGCACGTGCACACACACACACACACACGCACATCACACATTGCTAACCTATTCCCCACACAACTCACTTGTCAAGCAATTTCAAAAGAGCTTCTTTCATATTCCCAAGGATATGCTCTCGGTCCTGAGCATTGCTTGCTAAAATATCCTCCAAACTCTTCTCCTTCTCTTCTTTACCCTTGAAAAGAGCAAACTTACGTCTGTAAAACTCTTGCACAAGAGCAGCTATCTCAGAGGCATTGGCATAGTCATTATATGCAGTCTCAACCACCTCAGCAGCCTCCTTATGTCGTGCCAGTCTGTGTACATTACCATATAGGGCTGAGATGAGCTGGTGACGCTGTTCAGGAGTGCTACAAGAAGAGGGCGGGCAGAGAGACTGAGGTGAGGGAGAGGGGCACTAAGGGTTCTTACCATACTCTCATCATAGCCTTAACAGCAAATTTGGCATACTTTGACTTGGACAATTCTATGATATGATCTGTAGGATAACAATATTATGTATCGTGTGACAAAATTCAAGGATCATCTAAGGCTTATTGGCGAACGTAGCAAGCCCTCCTAGTGATGTGAACAGGCAATTTTCTCTCTCTCTCTATGTAGCCTGCACTGTACATATGGTGTGCTGTACGTGCTTCTAATTTTGCATGTGCACTCTCTTGCTCGCCAACAATGCTGGGATCCGCCCACTAGTCCATATTATGACTCCGTACACCATTTGAAGTGTGTTATAGTATTCTGTTGAATCTGACCTTTTAGTTCAGTGAAGATGGCTGTGTGGTGTCGTGGAGTGCCATACTTGAGACAGCACTGGATGATCCGAGCTGTGTCGTGCTTCAGAGAAAACTGAGAGAGACAGAAGAACATACAAATTGATATGAAGGTACAATGCAATTATCACACGGCGCTATGGGTATTAGGTATGGGCAATGGAGATAGAGACTGCTCTCTCCTCTTTCAAAAGCAATTTCCTTTGGTGTGGTTACAGTATAGGTGATATTAACTTTCTATTGAGGCTACACTCTGAGGGGCAAGGTACCTCATGTATATCACACAGTATGGTAGTACTGTGTATATAGGGATTGCTATGGTCTATCCCCATTGAAAACCATATATAAGGATATTCTTCATTTTCACTTTCAATTTGAGGTTGATTTCACTTTTAATGATATCAAGGTAAAAAATGTGTGAAATATAACTAGTATGCAAAAATTGGATGTGTTGTGATGTAAAATGTGTGTAATAACTTAAAAAGTGCTTTTCACATTTTTGCCATGTTTTCCATCTTCTTCTTCTTCTTCTTCTTCTTCTTCTTCTTCTTCTTCTTCTTCTTGAAGAAGCGTAACTCAATAACCATAAGTCAATGAAGTTGAATCTTTGCATGTGGAAATGTATCATTACGAACTGGGGAATAGAGGGTTAACCCTACTGATCGTTATCTCTCCCAGCAATGTATTATGAATGAGGATAACTAATGAGCAAAACTCAGCAACCATGGTAGCCATCAACCTGAAAGTCAGCATGTGTAGAGATATCATCGCTAATAGCAACATAACAAAAGCATATGTTGTTAACCCTTGTGACTCTTCTAATACTGATGTAAACACTCCTCTCAATGCAATACATGTATACATGTGTATAGTGATTACGTAATATCATATTGAATGTACGTGCAGAGTACATACATTGTACGCATATAAAACCATGCGTCATATAATAAGCCGATTACGTAATGACAGAGTACTCGTTAATGATGTCATTATATCTGCCGCGCATGCGCAAACGCTTTTTTTTTTAATAACAGTTTATGCAGTATGCACAGGAATACACATAGCAGTGAGATACTTGGTGTAGCCCTAGTTACTTAGATTACATAAAAGTACATGATATTAAGCTAATGATAAGTTAGGTACAACCACTTAATTACGTGAGGTTTGAAAGTAGATATAGAGTCTGCTGAGCGAAGAGAAAGTGGCATGTTGTTCCATAGTGAGCATGCATGAGGCACGAAGGAGTGTTGGAATGAGTTCGTTCGAGCAAAGGGCTGGCAGAATAGCATCTGTTGTGCAGGTCTTAATGGTGTTACTCTGGGTGCAAAAACTTGTGGTGGAAAGACGTGGCCATTTATAATTTTGTACATGGTACATAAGCCAAGGTACTTACGACGGGTAGCTAGGGTGGGTAAATCGCAGATAGAGAGCAAGGATTCATAGTCTTGGGACCACTGCTTAACACACAGGCGCAGTGCAAATTTCTGTACGTTTTCAATTTTATTAATGTCTTTTAGTAAGTGAGGGTTCCAAACCTGGCTTGCATACTCCAAGTGTGGTCTAATAAGACACACATACAGACTGAGAAGAGTAGTTGGATCGCAGTTCTTATAGAATTGTCTGTAGAGGAGACCAAGAAGTTTCTTCGCTTTGGAACATATACAGTGAATATGCTCTGACCAGGTAAGGTTAGATGTTAACACAATTCCTAGGTACTTGTGTGAGTTCGTTCTCTCTATTGGTATGTTGTCAATTGTAAGCACTGGAGGATTTTTTGTTGGTTTGTTTTTTTTGGATAACAACATGTACTTGCATTTTGATAGATTGAATGTCAGGAAGTGTGATGCAGACCAGTCTTTTAAGGAGTCAACATCTCCTTGTAGGTTAGTATAGTCATCTTCTGATGATATAGGTTTGAACAAGAGCATGTCATCAGCATACAGAACAAGTGTGGAGCCATTAGAAAGATTAATGTTAGTAACACTGTTAATATATATAAGGAATAGGAGGGGTCCAAGTACAGATCCTTGAGGGACACCAGAGGTGACATTAATTTCAGAAGATGTTTTACCGTCTATCAAAACCCTTTGTATACGACCAGTAAGGTAGCTGCATAACCATCTGAGCAATAATTAATGTGGTGTGCAGTGTACTTCAACATTGCTGCTGATATACCATCTGGACCTGTTGATTTGGCAGTGTCAAGTGACTCAAGTAGTTTCTCTACCTCCTCCACAGAGCAGAACAACTCATCTGGAGACTCAAGGCATGGGGGAAGTAACTAGATCTAGGAATGACAGTGGCAATGTTGAGTTATTGAAGCACTCTTGGAAGAAGTTATTCAACATATCAGCCTTTTCTTGGCTAGTGGTAGCTTCAATGCCATTGTGTTTTAACGTTGGGAGAGAAGATGGCTTTTTTGATATAGATTTTACAGTTTTCCAGAACTTTTTTTGATTAGATGATTTTAAGTTCAGAAAGTATTTTTCCTTTCCAAGTCTCAACGTATGGAGAACCTTATTTCTGTGCATCTTATATTTCTTGAAGGTAATTGTGTTTCCTGTTCTTTTCCAATTTTTGTAGAGTGAGTTACGTTTCCTGATACATTGCAAGATGTTCTTGTTTAGCCACGCTTAGCAACTAGCGCGTAGCAACTAATAGGTACAGTGAACTGGCTGCTTGATAATAGAGAAATGTGTTGATGATTGATTGGTTTAGCCACTAGCGCTTAGTACTACATAACAAAAGACAGAGGTGTTGACGATTCTTGTGCTACTTCAACTGTCAGAATACTGCATACGCGTACAGTGTGTTGCTCTCTGCCAGGCACTACTCTACGTATGTACCGGCTGTCACGGTTGGAATAGCGGCACGCTACCAAGCCAAAGCGCTGGTGACCGACAGTACGTTGCTAGCATGTTTGCTCAGCCAATAGTACGTTGCTAGCAGGTTTGCTCATAGTTCGTGTACGCAGCTGCTTGTAGCCACTCCCTACTAATCATACATCTCAGAGTGTGATTATTAGGGCCTCTAGCAATAATGGGCCATATGTTTTATAGATATGGTGAGCATGTGCTAATGGGAATTATTGCTTACAATTGTAAAAAAATGATTAGAGACAAGTAAATAAAAAATTTAGGAAATTTGAAGTGTAGCATGTCTGTGTCCCAATCTTGTCTCTGTTCATTTTTATGCAATCCCTATATACACTTCAAATTTCCTAATTTTTTTATTTACTTGTAATACATTGCTGGGAGAGATAACGATCAGTAGTACAAGAACTACAAGGGTTAACAAAATTATACCTCTATTCCCCAGTTTGTAATGATACAATTTCCACATGCAAAGATTCAACTTCATTGACTTTATGGTTATTGAGTTACGCTTCTTCAAGAAGAATAAGAATAATAATAACAAGTAAATAAAAAATTTAGGAAATTTGAAGTGTAATATAGGAATTGCATAAAAATGAACAATGACATGGTTGCTGAGTTTTGCTCATTAGTTATCCTCATTCATAATACATTGCTGGGAGAGATAACGATCAGTAGTACATGAACTACAAGGAAAATTATACCTCTATTCCCCAGTACGTATTGATATATTTCCACATGCAAAGATTCAATTCCCTTGATTTTATGGTTATTGAGTTACGCTTCTTCAAGGAGAAGAAGAAGATGAAGAACATGGACAAAATGTGGAAATCATTTTTTCACATATTATGTACATATTACATCACAGCACAACCAATTTTTGTACACTGGTTATTTTTTACACATTCTTCACCTTGATATCATTAAAAGTGAAATCAACTTTAAATTGAAAGTGAAAATGAACAAAATCCTTATATATGGTTTTCAATGGGGATAGACCATAGCAATCCCTATATACACAGCACTACCGTACTGTGTGATAAGAAGAAGATGGAAAACATGGCAAAAATGTGAAAAGCACTTTTTAAGTTATTACACACATTTTACATCACAACACATCCAATTTTTGCATACTAGTTATATTTCACACATTTTTTACCTTGATATCATTAAAAGTGAAATTAACCTCAAATTGAAAGTGAAAATGAATAATATCCTTATATATGGTTTTCAATGGGGATAGACCATAGCAATCCCTATATACACAGTACTACCGTACTGTGTGATATAGCGATTACGTAATTCATTTTGAATGTACGTGCATAGTACACGTATATAGTTAGCTTGTGTCATACAAGAAAACGATTACGTCATGAGACAAGACTCATTAATGACGTCATTTACACCAGCCGCGCATGCGCAAAAGCTTAGCAACTAGCGCGTAACAACTAGGCACGAGTGAACTGGCTGATAGAGAACGTGTTGACGATTTGTAAAGCAACTAGCACTTAGTACTACATAAGCAAAACAGAGATGTGTTGACGATTCTTGGGCTACTCTCACTGTCAGAACACTGCACACGCGTACAGTGCTCTGCCTACGTATATACCTCGGTAAGCTTATATCATAGATACCATATAGTATATATGCTTATATGTCGTCTGCTGGAGAAACGGGATGCTATTCTACCACGATACTATATACCACCAAGCCAAAGCGCTGGTGACTGATAGTACGTTGCTAGCAGGTTTGCTTATAGACCAAAGTGTACGCAGCTGCTGCTTGCAACCAAACCACGCCCTCAGTACTAATCACGCATTTATACAGTAGCTCAATACTTGGTCAGATGTTTATGGATATGGAGAGGACATGCTAGGGAGAATTATTGCTTACAATAGTAAAAAAATGACAAGAGACAAGTAAATAAAAAATTTAGGAAATTTGAAGTGTAATATAGGAATTGCATAAAAATGAACAGAGACAAGATTGGGACTCAGACATGCTATATACATCAATGTACTAAAAGGTATGTTGATGTACATAGCATGTCTGTGTCCCAATCTTGTCTCTGTTCATTTTTATGCAATTCCTATATTACACTTCAAATTTCCTAAATTTTTTATTTACTTGTTATTATTATTATTATTATTATTATTATTATTATTATTATTATTATTATTATTATTATTATTATTCTTGAAGAAGCGTAACTCAATAACCATAAAGTCAATGAAGTTGAATCTTTGCATGTGGAAATGTATCATTACGAACTGGGGAATAGAGGTATGTAGTTTATGTACTACTGATCGTTATCTCTCCCAGCAATGTATTATGAATGAGGATAACTAATGAGCAAAACTCAGCAACCATGGTAACCATCAACCTGAAAGTTAGCATGTGTAGAGATATCATCGCTAATAGCAACATAACAAAAGCATATGTTATTAACCCTTGTGATTCTTGTAGTAATGATGTTAACACTCCTCTCAATGCAATACATGTACATATATATATAGCGATGACGTAATTCTTTTGCATATTACATACGTTTTACGTATATAGTTAGCTTGCGTCATACAATAAAACGATTACGTCATGAGACAAGACTCATTAATGACGTCATTTACACCAGCCGCGCATGCGCAAAAGCTTAGCAACTAGCGCGTAACAACTAGGCAAGGAGTGAACTGGCTGATAGAGAACGTGTTGACGATTTGTATAGCAACTAGCACTTAGTACTACATAAGCAAAACAGAGATGTGTTGACGATTCTTGTGCTACTCTCACCGTCAGAACACTGCACACGCGTACAGTGTGTTGGCTCTGCCTCGGCTACGTATGTACCACGGTAAGCTTGATAGATACCATATAGTATATATGCTTATATACCGTCTGCTGGAGGAATGGCACACTATTCTACCACGATACTCTATACCACCAAGCCAAAGCGCTGGTGACTGATAGTACGTTGCTAGCAGGTTTGACCAAAGTGTACGCAGCTGCTGCTTGCAACCAAACCACGCCCCTCAGTACTAATCACACATTTATACAGTAGCTCAACACTTGGTCAGATGTTTATGGATATGGAGAGGACATGCTAGAGAGAATTATTGCTTACAATAGTAAAAAAGTGACAAGAGACAAGTAAATAAAAAATTTAGGAAATTTGAAGTGTAATATAGGAATTGCATAAAAATGAACAGAGACAAGATTGGGACACAGACATGCTATATACATCAATGTACTAAAAGGTATGTTGATGTACATAGCATGTATGCACATGGAGCACAGTCCACTGATTTATTGTGGCTGTCGTGCGCGCGGATGTCATTTGTACCACATACGTATATACTTACTGCATTCTAGGAAGTATGTCTGTACGGGCATATCCCCGATATCGCAAGCGTGAAGGTCTATATAACTAGTTGAAATACTTAGCACTGGTGGCGAGCGTGAGCGATCCAACTGCGCAGTAGTCTCGTTGCCGGTCTGGGTACGAGACGTAGTGGAGCGTACAATTGGAACTCACGTAAAACATTACGGTATGTGTGGCAACGCCGTATAGAAATAATTATATAGTTGCATCCGATTCGTGCTATATGCAGCCCGTTGTAAACATGGCTATACGGACTGCAGCGCTGTTCTCTTTGGTTCTCTTTACCGTTGCCTGGGGACAATGTAAGTTAATCAGGTAACCTGCAATTGCATGAGCATGGTATGTACTACTACTACTACTACTAGTATAGGTGCATTGCGCAGTCTATGTACATAGCACTGAAGTTTGCAGTGTGTGTAATAGGAACCCTCCGTGAAAACCACTGTAAACTAAACAGACTACGTACAAATATTATGTCGCATGTCACAGGTGTAGCTATTTGTTTACCACTAATTGCAATCAGTGTCTAAAACATTTTTAGCTTGTAGCAATTCTTTTTTCAGCATAGTGTTCATTATCAGTGAGAACTGCTTAGTAAATGATGCAGTGATAGAAGAATGAATTTTCAGAAGTGAATACATGACAAAAAGGTTAATGATGATGATGGGGAGTCACACTATAAGTGACTCAATGGTAGAATGTTGCCTAGACATTAGCTACTACCAAATAATATAATGCGCTGGTTTGCCAATTTAACCACAGCATAAAGCCTGTATCCTTCTGGAAGTATAACGATGGTGTTTAATCATAGAATTCTTCGATGTTTAATAACCGATTTATTATGGCCCCCAGTGCTTTTATCTGAAAGAAAACAACGTAGCTACCTTTTAGCAATATCCTTCGAAGTAGGTAATGTCTTACTTCTTTCTTGTTTGGACGCAAACGTCACTTTCTTCCGCAATGTTACTATTCTGGGTTCGTGCGCATGTTATTTGATAGAGAGCAGCAGGCTCTGTGCCGTTGGTGGTTATGGTCTGGTAAACGTCACTTTCGCCCGCAATGTGACCATATAGTCCAGGTTCGCCCACATATTCTATGTTGTTGGTGTTGCAGCATAGGTGGACCCCCCTTATCAGGGACCCTGGTGGACCTAGGGGGTCAACCTATTCTAGAATGAGTATAGACCTCCCCCTGAATAGGTGGACCCCCATCTGCTAGGTTATGGATCGCTTGCTAGGGGCCCGGATGGATGGTCAGCGGGTCTTGTGACTTCTCTAGGTAGGGCTATGGCTAGGGGCTAGGGGCTAGGGCTAGGGGCTAAGGTTTCGTGCTGGGTTCAAACGCGCTTACAAGTACGCGGGCGCTATTGACAAAAAGTGTATATGCATGGATCCGGAGCCATGCAAGCAATGGGGGTCCTCCTGTTCAGGGAGGAGTCCACTGGTCCTAGGACAGGTGGACCCCACCGGGGGTCCACCAGTCCGGGGGGTCCACTGGTCCTCCGACACCGGCCCTCGGCTTTCTAAATCGCGTATATAGTTCCCTCGACCCGACGACTAACTTATACGTACGTATGTAGACTCTCCGGCCCGTGGCGCTTGCAGACATGTGAAGAGTAAATAGTAGGTTTAATTCGCAGAATTATAAACAGCGCTCGCTTCAGAGTCCGAAAGTTCAGCAAAACAGTATCAACCCCCAGCAAAAAAGTTTGTTTTCGTGTAAACTAAAAACACAGCAAAATGTGTTTGTTACGTATTCAAAACTACTATCAATAACAACCGTAGACATTTCCTCTGTATATATAGAATTGCCCTATATAATTGGAAGAGGTCCCTGGTCATATACTACTGCTTGGCAAGGTTCCTGTGATGTAGTACTATGAATTGTAGATAACTTAATCCTCCAAAGTGCCCTCATTTAGGTGAAATATTGTGATGTACACATGTAAGCATATCATTGTCTCTAGGTAGTAGGATACTGTAGTAGCACACATACAAAGATATAGATCTTGTCATTGTCTAGGTGTAGTACAACTATAGGATGTTATAGTTTCACACATACACATATGGTCTCAGTACAGTGGTAGCACACATGAGTCGTTGTCTAGATTAATAGTACAGTCTAGTATCACATAATGAACTGATGCAAGTATGAAATGCAAAAAACTTTTTTTTACAACAGTTATTACAACAAAACCATAAGAGTGTTGGAAGCTCAGCATCAAACATGATCAATCACAGCTAAATTGGATTCCTGTAGCTACCAAAACAGACAGAAATATGTTCAATAAGTACTCATAATTGAAAATACGTTTTGAAAGAATTTATCCATGCATATTCAATATATAGTGCAGAGGCGGCGGCAGCAGTTCGGAGTTGGGGGGGGCGAGATACATACGTACGCGCGCGCGTTACGCAATTTGAAAGAGGTGGGGCTACTTTTATAATAATTAATGACTGCGCGCGCGCGTATATAGTAGTAGCGTGTTTCCAAACGCATCAAGTGCAATGCAACAGCAACATTCCGTCGTCATAGCTCTTGTTTATTGGGGGGCGAGGGCCCCCCTACTGGAATATTGGGGGGGGGGGGCAATCACCCCCCTGCCCCCCCGCGCGCCCCTGTAGTGTATTTTTGCATGTCAAGCTATATAGCTGCACAACAGTTTACATATTAACATGTGTTTCTACAGCTAACCAAGGTGTGCGTCTTGCTGACAGTCCACTGGGTAGTCATGCTGGTAGAGTGGAAGTGATGTATAATCAGCGTTGGGGAACAATCTGTAACATTGGATGGAGTCCCTATGATGCCAAAGTGATTTGCAAGTATGGGTATTACATTTTCCTTATGCACACTAGTGTTCCATGGTGGCGTCTGTTATACTAGTGAAACCCTTCACATGGGAGTGTGCACTGAATAGTAAATATAAAACACAAGTAGTCTGCACTTTTACTCCTCTACTTCACACATATCTGCATGCACAGCCACCAACATTTATAACCACAGCAGTTTCCCAAATCACTGCTGTGTGTTGACAGACTGAGAGGGTGGTTAGGAATGACATCCAATGTGTGCATATAGCTACGTACATATATTTCATGTTACTTTTATAAGTTGAAGGAAGTAGAGACTGTACCAAGGACTAATTGGGCGACAGTCACACCTACGTATTCATACGCTGGAACGCGCATACGTATGTATGCTGGATGCCAAATACTTTGACTTTACATTTACTTACCATATTTCGTCATAATCAGCCCCGAGGTAGGTTACATATTAGTTGGAACGGGGTGTTCGCGCAAGCGCGCCACCTAGGGGGGTCTGGGGGCATGTTCTCCCAGGAATATTTTTGATTTCTAACCCCTCTGAGATCGTAATTTTGGAGTAATAAAGTGCCTGCAAACACTCACTGTACTTGACTAGCAAAGGCTGTAACTATGACAGGGACGAGGCCTGTATCCAAGGGTGATGGCGAGCACTGCATAGAATCAGTGCGCATATCGATGCTGTTCACTCGCGCGAGTAAATGCGATAGGTGGAGCGTGGCGTTGGCGCGGTCTATATAATAATTCGAGCGCTTTCCTCGTGCGTGAGCCGTGTATCTTTCGCCAGCGATCTCACCTCGTGAGCTTTAGGTCTAGGCAAGCTAAGTGTAAGTCAATCACATAACTACCCAGTCGAAAGGGGGGTCGTCCGAACCCCCCCCTCCCGTGTACGGGGCTGATCATGGGACTATATGTAGTTCCGTTCTCGTTCAGTTGCTAGTTGCAAGCGTAGCTGATTTTATTTCCGCTCACATACGTACATGCGCACTGTGCCCAGCCGTAGTTGCATTAGACCATTATCGTGATAACTTCAGAAGTTCCGCATTTATACTTCTGACACAGAACCGTCCACCGCACTAGCGGGTAGTAGACATGGCTCTGACGTAATCTTCCGCGCTTGCAGCCGACACACATACCGAAATGTTTTCAGGAGTTCTAATTTTACGACAGGAGGGGACATGGGTAGCAGTCTTCATGCAGATTTTTTACTCCAATTTGTACAGCATGCTTAACTTCACAGACTACGTGTGTGCTGTTGGCTCAACTGGGATAGGAGTGTTTGGAGAAGGTACAGGTCCTGTGTGGCTCAGTAGACTAAGCTGTGGATTCTCAGATGAAACTTTGGATGATTGCCGGGGAAGTCAGCCACAAAACAACCCTTGTAGCCACTTCCGTGATTCTTCCGTCATCTGCCAAGGTTTCTGTCACTGAAGTAGACTAAGTTGCACACAATATTGTAGGCTATAAGAGTTATACTGTATGCAACAGTAGGCTACCAAGTCTCTACATATGTAATGTAACATGTTTGTCGTATTTTCAACAGATTCCAGTGTCATGCCTGTGCCCGTTAACATCACACAAGTTCGGACATTAACTCGTCAAGTAACAGTTCAATGGGAGGTATGTATGCATGTGTTACTAAATGGTAATTACCCCGCGGCTGCGCATGCGCAGAGCGGGGTTAAGCAATCGGTTCCGTCTGTCTGTCTGTCTGTCTGTCAGTCAGTCGTCAAAAAATATTGAAATCCGTCCTCTGCGCACAGTATACGGCTTTAAAGAACATATTTAATTCCCTTACTTGGTGCCGTTTTTTTCCCCGCCTACGATAATTCCCCGCCTACGATAATTGCAAATTACGTGAAAATACGGATGGAATGCACGGATGATTACGGAGAGCATGCCTATGTGCACGGGATAGCTACCATACTAGTATTCGACAAAACTCGCCGCGCAAGCCCGTAGGTTCGGGGGGTTCGGACGAACCGCCCGCACGCAGGCGAGGGTCAGCCGGTCCGTGCAGTAAGTGGGCGTGGTAACGTCGCTCGGCCATGGGACGTACGTCGACGCCGAGTGCAGAAAGAAAAACGAGCGACTCATTGGAGCCTGAAGAAAGGCAATGACGGCGCTGCAGCTGGTTTGGCTGGCTCGGAGTCGCTTTCCCGGCTTCAACCAACCGCCCAGTCTGCAGCTATTCCGATTGCACGGCAACTGTTGATACCTTGCTATTTTAATTATGCAACTGCAATTACACTTGCTTTACCACGATAGAAAAGTGTTCCAAAAAGCAACAGAATCAATCTCAGAACGTCTAAAATTCCAAACATTTCGGAAGGTCGCGCGATGCGACGATGTCTATGCGACGATGTCGATGCGCCTATGGACGATGTCGATGCGCCTATGGACGATGTCAATGCGTCTATGGACGATGTTAATGCGTCTATGGACGATGTCGATAGGTCTATGGACAGTTAGAACGCCACGAAGCCAACCAGCAGACCAAGATGCAGCATATGCAGTCAAAAAAAGTGATGATGACATGAGAAATAAGGAGCAGCATGAAGGCAAAGGCAGAGGATAGGCATGCAAACAATCTTCCCTACATCCTTTTATTATGGAGTTATGCATGTTTGGATTGTTGCATGCCCATCCCTTGCCTTTGCCTTCATGCTGGTCTTTATTACTCATGCCATCATCACTTCTTTTGCCCTACATATGCTGCATCTTGGTCTATGGTTTTGGCACTGTCTTTTAATGAAAATGCTTTAGTCTTAGTTTTTATTGCCAAGCCCCACCCATTTTGTTTTTCACAGTCACATGAAACCACATGTGCATAATAATCGTATTCCGTCTATATGGAGATGCTAGAGCTTTACTTTTGCAAGGAAAACCCCTATAAAGTTTCTGTTGGCCAAGGGGACTGCACAAGGGAATAAGAAGTTGTTACATGCAAAAAAATTATGAAGGTCCATTTGTGAGATAGACTTGTCCACTGAAGAAGAAGAAGAAGAAGAAGAAGAAGAAGAAGAAGAAGAAGAAGAAGAAGAAGAAGAAGAAGAAGAAGAAGAAGAAGAAGAAGAAGAAGAAGAAGAAGAAGAAGAAGAAGAAGAAGAAGAAGAAGAAGAAGAAGAAGAAGAAGAAGAAGAAGAAGAAGAAGAAGAAGAAGAAGAAGAAGAAGAAGAAGAAGAAGAAGAAGAAGAAGAAGAAGAAGAAGAAGAAGAAGAAGAAGAAGAAGAAGAAGAAGAAGAAGAAGAAGAAGAAGAAGAAGAAGAAGAAGAAGAAGACAAGGGAGAAATTGTTACTTCGGCATTGTAGTGGTGTATTATGAGAGTCTTACTATGTATAGAAACACCCGTAGGCCAAGTTTTGTGTCTAAAAAGGCTTATGACTGTGGCATTCAGTAGTTCTGAGTGATTTCATAATGTTAGGGCTTAATGGATTTGTTGGTGCCATCCCTACATAGAGAGTCTACCCATTAACTCTCTGATTTAACAACAGCAGTTTGGCTAACAGCAGTTTGGCTATATAGTATTTACATAGAGATATTTTAGGTACAGAAACTGTCAGACTGCAAGAAAATGGCCTAATTAAAGTCTGATTTCTGAAGCATCATCCCTTCATAGAATCTAAATTCTCTGCATCTTGTTCACATACACTGTGGGCACAAGCAAGTCTCTGGTTTGCACAGTTGCAGTGTAACCTGCAAAACTGGCATTCTCTTTTATACACCTTTCTTGTTTCACTCTGTAGATTTCTCAGAGACCTCCCTATATACAAACCCTTCTATTCAGGCTGTATGTAAGACAACTGGGCTACTTTAATTTATACACCTACCGCACAATTGAGGATGCAACAGTTTTCAACTTCACTCTCAGAGGCCTATCAAGAAATGAGACATATGAGGTTGAGATTAGAACCGATGGAGGATACCGATGGTGCTCTAAGGTTATTGTAGGGGAGGCCTCAGAACCAGTCAATATCACCACAGCTGCTAGAGGTATACATACATGTTAATGTTTCTAAAAATAACAATGAATGAGTAACAGGCTAATATGTCTTCACTCTTGTATGTGGAACCTGTCAAAAGTCACTGCCAAAATGTATACCTGTCTTTTAGAGCTTTGGTGAGATAATTAGGTTACAAATAGTTGAGTATTGCCAAGGAGCCAGTGTTCTGAGGCACTGCTACTGCTGTAGAGATGATAAATTACATATCAGGCTGTTAGAGTTAACAGGCTTTATGTATGACCATTAGCCTTATATAGTGCACAAATAGATTGTTCATGCTTTTTGATTGTTATTGCATGTATTTCAACTTGTGAATCATTGGTGGACATCTTCAAAATGCTTGTACCTGCAATATTGATAGCTATAACTTCAGCACGGGGCTCCTTCATTATGTTACCATGTGAACTAGTACACTTAAGCCTAGACAAAATGTATTTTGAAGTGCTGCATTGTTCTTATTCTTTGCCATATGAATATCCTGATTTTATACAGGTTCGTTAACTTATCATACAGTGTATGCACACTATCATAGGACCTAGATGAGTAAAGAACAGCATATCCATATAGTGGAGTGCTGTATAACGCGTGATTTCATGTGACCAAACGGATGGGGCCCATGCACATACAAGGGAATTAGCCTCATAACCATAGGCTCCCAGAGGCGAGAGCCTGTACACAAGGCCTCATACCCTGACCTTTTCTGGGGACCAGAAATGGCCTGGGTTCACAAGGGAGTAGTCAAGAAAAAGCAGTTAAACAACATAACATAAAGGATGTAGGGATAATAGTGAAAGAAACAAGTACAGTATATACACTGAGTAGCTCTTCAACAATGCAGAATTGGAAAATATAGTGGAATGCTACACATAGTGGGTGAGTGGAAGAGGTACGGCCGGCTACGTTTGCATGTTGCGCGGGTATGCATGCATGCTGGCATGATGCACGCAAACGTTATATATATATAGAAAATTTGCCTGTTCGGTTAGCTCACTTTGCTCACCAATTATGATATACTATAATTACATGCAGAATTCTGACACAGTCTAAGTGCAGCATATTATACGCTATTGCCACGTGGGGCATGTATACTGCACTTGTTTCTCTGATTTTTGGCACTGTTATCCCCACATCTTTAATGAGTAATTATTGCCTGACAGCATAAATATGTTTGACACTTCCACCTCCAGTTCCGCCATCAACTCTACCAATACGACTGGTGTCATCAGATACTACTAACCAGCCTCACATTGGGAGACTAGAAGTCTACCACAATGGACAGTGGGGAACAGTGTGTGATGATTTATTTGGACAAGAAGAAGCAGACCTGGCATGTAGAGAACTCAACTACACTGAGGGAGCTATCTGCTATGCTAATCGTCCATTCCCTCTCCGTGGAGGTAGGCTTGTCATTCATGAGCTGTATGGAAAATCTCATCTCTTAATACTTACTTCTTGTGTGCCAAGTTATTAAAGTGTAAATGCTGAAACATCTCTTCTTAATATGGGGGTTACACCTGGTATTGTTGTATGCCATATCTTTTGTATTGTGGCACCTATAGTTTCTCTGGTTTTTGGCACTGCCATTCCTACATCCTTCAGCATTTTATTAATGAAAATGTTTACACTTGGTTCACTGGTTTTTCAATGCAATGTATTTTGAAGCTAATGCTACAGCCCCACCCTCTTTCCAGCTGCACTGGTTTTTACTTGGGCACTTACTGGAAGCCATGTTTACTAGTACTATACTAATGTCCGTTGAGATCCATGACCCTTCTTTGCTAAGTTCTTGTGCTTCTGGTGAACTTCTGTCGCACTGACACAGGTGTAATTTTGTCTAATAGCACATGTGTAAATAATCAGAATTGAGGAAATAGCGTTCAACTACGCAGAAGTGCTAGTAGATTCTTGCTGTTCTCGTTCAAGAATGATCGTAGGAAGATTCTGACGGCCAAGGATCATGCATAGGAGAGAAAGAAGCCGTTTTATGCCAAAATTAAGGTGAGCGCAGTTGCCAATTTTCAGGTAAGCCATTTGATAAAGAAGAAGAAGAAGAAGAAGAAAGAAGAAGGAGAAATTGGCAGTTAGCAATTTTCTGTATGTCATTGTAGCAGTGTATTTTACTTGAGTTTGCATATAAAAACACTTGTAGGCTAGTTATGTGTCTGAAAATGCTTATTATAACTGTCCCATTCGAGATTTCTGAACCATTTCCTTTGTTAAGGCTAATGGGCATGTCGGTGCTATTCCTACATATAGAGTCTATGATACCAACTTTGGCAGTACTTCACAAAGTTGTATGCATATATTCATTGGCAGGTCCCATATGGTTGGATAATGTTGACTGCAGTTTAGCAGACAGGTTTGAGGATTGCACTCACCCAGGGTGGGGTGTTCACAACTGTGTCCATTCGGAGGATATTGGTCTCATATGTAACCCTGGTTCCACAGGTACAATGTATGTGACAATCAAAGCATAAATATTTGAGGTGCACAATCCTTGAGAATTGCCATTTTGAAACATTTTGCAGAAGCGATTTTATAGAATCCCGTTAGCTCATTAGGCACAGCCACATGCTGAAGGATTCATTTTTGCCATTTTAGGCCTATCCATGTAAACTGTGAAAACTGTGTGCCTTGAAAATTTGGTGCTGTATAGTGAGCTTAGAATAGAATTATGGCCATTCCCTTATGTGAATATGACTTTGTATACATACTTGTGCAGGTATACCTACTGTTACTGGACTAAGAGTCACTCAAATTTCTCATCAGTCTGCCACCATTGAATGGGACGTAAGTTCAAGTTTACATGTGTATGTATGAAGGACTTACCACATGGTCGATAGGCTCTCTATGTTGCGTCGGTAGTGGCATTCCGATTAGCCTATAAAATGGTTGATATGGAATAAAATATAGCAGGGGCACCATCCTACGGATGTCTGAAGTGAAGTCTAGAAGCATGTTCCAAAGAAAAGAGTGACTGATTTTGAGAGTGTTTGGGGCAATGCTAATACCCATTTACATGTACCTACAACTTTACAGGCAAGGATTGAGCTCTCAGTAATCCCTTGCATGCAGTAGTACTAGAGGAGGATTTGGGAAATGTGAAATGGAAATGAGAAATATGTACACCTTGTATTAACAGAAACGAACTGCAGAGTCTCTGCAAGTCGGCTGGTTGGTTAGCTTGTACTATGTAGCTAGAATGTATTGTGGACATAGTGAACATCCTCAGCAGTCAATATAGCTACATATACTAAGTCACACACCATTCATTTGAGTAAAACAGGTTCCTCTTTCAACTGCACACATGATGGTGTCCTGATCCCTGGATTGCAGATGACATAGGCTAGGAGGTGGACCTCATGCTCATACATGTATGGCATGAGTTTAATCGTAGGTAAAATTGTTGCTTCATAAACACAACAGACCCAGTCAGAAAAATCGGATCGCACAGAAAACTGAGAGGAAGAAGAAGATCGCACAGAAAACTGAACCACTCAAACCTACTTGTCTTTAGCTTGGAATTGAGTATCCAAGCTATGTAATGTCCCAACAGTATCACACCGAATGATGTTAGCACTGACAAGGCTATTTACCTTGTGACATACTCTATGAGTAATGCTAGAGTGTACCAGAGCTGCAGAGCTATGCTACCAACCACTAGTTCTTGTAGGGACAAACCCATGCATGTAAATTACTTGGTATTTTGTATAACTGGATATTTCCCTCCAGGCTGTATTGACAACCGGTGGAAGGTATAGGATACGGTATACAAGAGAGACTGGAATCAGTTTTACTAGTACTGCATATGTGTCATATCTTACCACTCAATATACTTTGCCGAGGCTAATACTTGGCCACAACTACAGTATTAGTGTCTTGGCAGAAGTTCCAATTGGGAATTATTATGGAGGAAACTGCTATTCAAGAAGATACCTGTATGGAGAATACAGTGATCAACTCATAGTTGAACCTCGAGAAACAGGTAAATTGTTAATACACATGTAAGTATAGCATATTCTATGTTGTTGCTTGGTAAATTGAAACCATGTGTAATCTGATTAGGTTCTATTTATCTGTGAAGGTTCTAATTCTTGCGTATGTGTAAATCATAGCTCTAAACCTAAACATGCTATGAGAGAGATAAGACCAAAAAATAGCAAGTTAGGAGCTGGTGCCCACCCTTTATTCACACATGCAGGCTTCACAATGCATCCATGGCTAATTCAAAGACTGTCATAGTGATGTAAATAAAGAATTAAAAATGGAAAATGTTTAGGAGCTACCTCAATGACACAGATACTGAAACCAACCTCAGATATTGGCATGGCAGCAAAATATAGCTATCTTACCTCAGCAGTTTATCAGTCTCTGCCTACTTAGGCATACACCCTAACACCACCTACATATACTCGTTGGTAAATAGTTCATTTGTTTGTTATTTGACTGAGCAATTGTTAATCAGAGAGTCGGTAGACTCCCTATGTAGGGATGGCACCGACATGCCCATTTAGCCTTAACAAAAAAATGACTCAGAACCCTTGAACATGGCTGTTCTAAGCCTTTTCAGGCACATAACCTGCTCTATGAGTGTTCCTATACACAGTAAGACTCTCAAAGTAGGTAAAATCCACTGCTACAACGGTACATAGAAATTCCTAAAACCGGCAGATTTCTTCTTCTTCTTCTTCTTCTTCTTCTTCTTCTTCTTCTTCTTCTTCTTCTTCTTCTTCTTCTTCTTCTTCTTCTTCTTCTTCTTCTTCTTCTTCTTCTTCTTCTTCTTCTTCTTCTTCTTCTTCTTCTTCTTCTTCTTCTTCTTCTTCTTCTTCTTCTTCTTCTTCTTCTTCTTCTTCTTCTTCTTCTTCTTCTTCTTCTTCTTAAGACAGGCATTGAGGGCATTCAACAATAATAACATGTGTAACCCCTCCCTACATCATGGGATTCCTGCATTATGCCTGCCTGAACATACAATTTTACAGACACATGCAGGAATAGTTTCCTGTACTTTTGCTTTATTTCAAGATCCAAAACCATCTGGCACTATTTCTAAAGTGACAGCAATATATGCCATTTCAGACTAGCTGCAATATGCAATCATGCCACGGGCCTAGCAAAAAGGAGGATCAAATTCTGCAGCCTATATACCTTGTATCATCTTTAGTGCAAAAGTAAAGAATGTTATATAGTAGCCAATTTTCAGCACAGTGGTCAGAAAATGAAAGCACGTGTTATTTCTACATATGAATGGATAAAACACACAAATTGTAGTACTGGCTCTAAGACAGATGTCTCATCATGGGCACTTAGTAGCATTTCAAGGTAGACTGTGATTAGGCTCACTGCCAAGCTAATGTAGAAGGCTTGTAGCACTGTAATTTACATTAATCTTGTCACAAAGTAGTTAGTGAGTGTTCTTTTGCATACTGTATGCTTATGAATTAATCGGGCAATACTGGATTTAAGGGAGATATACATCAAATTATTTGGTTATAGTCTATCTTACCATACCAAAAGGCAAGGACATGCAATCTCTTCCTAAATTCTCTCACTACAGCTCCCACTGTGTCAGTTTCCAGATTCCACATTACTCTACTAAATGGTACTAGTGTTGAGGCCACGTGGTTGCTACCACGCTCAACTATTGGCATTAATGGGATTATCAGAGGATTAAAACTCTTTATTGATAAAGTGAATGGTACTGAGAGATTTATAAATATATCTGACACTACTCTTCGATCCTACATAATTACGGACTTGGAAGGGTTTGCTACATACACCTTTAGTATGCTAATATATACAGTAGCTGATGGACTGAGGAGTATCCACCTGTCACTGACTATGCCTGATCCAAGTGAGCTATATAATATCCAACATTGACACTCAAATAGAATTAACCGCTGTTAATACACTAACTTGAATTAAATACTTGGTAATTTCTTCCAATCTTAGGTTATATCCCACTCATAGCACAGTTTGGAGTTTATGGAAATGGTCTGGAGACTGTGACGTACTACACTTATCAAACTGGTTTTGATGTTCTCTGTGGTTCTTACGTAAATGACACAACAACTTTTTGGCAGTTTGCCAATGGCAGTCGCATTGGCATTAGCAACCCTGGTTTCCGTGCTGGTCATTATGCAAATGGTGAGTGCAATTGTATGTCAAATCCACTTCTTTTTTGTAAGCCTTATGTTTATATATAATCATGCAGACCAAGGAATGTCCTCCTATTGTGATATTATAGTAAATGATATTATTCTGTAGGCACTGCAGTGCTTCAGATTGGAACTGGTCTTTATTTTCGTCGTCTCACTGTCTGTGATGGAGGATTCTATACATGTATAGCCACTGCCCCGGATGGTCGTGTTGAAACAAGAAACTTTACACTTTTCATTGGTTGTAAGACTCACATACACTAACTACATGTGTACAATTTAGATATGAGTATGCCTTGGGTAAAGTTACTTGGCTTACTAATACATATAATATAACTTTACACACAGACTCTATACCAGCAGTCAATCAGCCCAGACTGATAAGCAAGGGATCCACATGGATTCAAATAGGCTGGGAGTCCTTGGACTGTGATGGTGGTTACCAGATTGATAGCTATGATGTGGAGTATGGAGTAAGACGAACATTCTACAGACTTATCTACACCACTGCAGCAAGGGTTTCAAGTCTCAACTACACAATACGTGGACTCTTTTCCAACACATTGTACTATATCCGAGTGAGAACAGTTAGCTCTGTGTCTTCCAGAACTACTCCATCAAGTGCCCTTCCAGTGACCACACAAGTCTCAGGTAATGATATAAATGTTAAAGGATGTAGGGATGGAAGTGTCCAAAACTGTAGAAACAAGGAGGTCTCTATGCAACAAAACAGGGAATCATGCAACAATAATAACCCCATAAAATAGTAGATGTAGGGAGTGGTTAAATAGGCTGGACCTAAAGGGCGAGCCTGCTCCGCAACCACAACACACTTAGTTTTCATCCCTGTTCAACCGTTGACCAGACGGAACACATTACCACACTGCCATTTTTGTGATACCATCCTTGCTGTATAGAGGTGTCCTTGTTTCTATACTTTTTGACACTTCCATCCCATTTTTAAAAATTTATAATGAAAAATGTAGCCTCACCGATTTTTTCATTGAAATGAGCCCCACGTACCTCCTTCTACCCCCATGTGCTGGAGGCACACTTCAATGTGCTTGTGTACAAGTAATTTTCTCGATTTACAGTTGTGATAAAGGATTTTTTATCAATTTTGTTTGGATAATGCATGCAAGAGAAAGTCATTTCATGTAGAAATATGAAGGTGAGGACTTGTGGCGGTATAGTGGTAGGCTGTTTGATAGAAGAAGATGAACAAATCGGAGGTTTGGCTAATTTTCTTATATCATTGTAGTGGTGTATTTATGTAATTAGAGTTCTTAGTGGGTATAAGCTGTTTTAGACACTGTGTGTGTTTAAGAAGGCTTATATATGTAGCTCTCATTTGAGAGTTCTGAGCCATTTTATCAACCCTCGGCACGCATGCGCAGTGAGGGTTACGGTCTGTCTGTCTAATCAACATCTCACCTCTGGAGCGTGTGTTCATCCTGAAAACGATATCATGTACTCAATGGGCAACCTAGGTCAAACATTTGTGTTGATTTCTCTGAAACCGCTCCGTTGCAGAGATACACTACTTCCTGCATTGTATGGCTATCCCCAGTCGGCCATTTTGGAAACCGTGCGTGCGTATCATTAGCATTTGAATAGTATGTGTGTATACACTGCCAAGTGTGTATATGTGTGTCTATATACCGCTGTTACGATAACAATATTGTAAATAGTAGCAATGTGTGTACATATGACAACTTCAGGTTCACTCATCCCTTCTTTGATCCACTGCTTATACAGGTCCATCTCCACCTCGTAGTCTGACTGTGACAGTGACCTCTAATTCAGAAGTGTGTGCCAGATGGAGACCTCCAGCCACATATACTGGAGTGGTCACACTCTACAAACTTTATGCAGAGATCATCGACAGCTCTGCAGATATAACTGAGGCTATAGACCTTCCAACTGACACTGTAGTTAAGGTAAGTTTACATGAGAATGAATAAGGTGTTAGAAGTATGTAGGAACTTATCATAGTCGCTATATGTAGGGATACCTCCAGCCACAGGAGTGGTCACACTCTACAGACTTTATGCAGAGATCATCAACAGCTCTGCAGATATAACTGAGGCTATAGACCTTCCAAATGAGTCATAAAGTCGGTAGACTCTAATGTAGGGATGGCGCTGACACGCCCATTAGCCCTATACAAACAAAACGGCTCAAAACTCCCAAATGCTGCAGTTCTGAGCCTTTTAGACACATATCCATCTCTATGAATGGTTATATACCCGACAGTACACTCAAAGGACGTATAATACATGCTATAGTGACATACAGAAATTTGCAAAAACTCTAATTTTCCAGCTTCTTCTTCTTCTTCTTTATCAAACGGGCTACCATAAAATTGGTATGAATAATCACTTTCATTTTTGGATAGAACAACTGCTTTCTGGTCTGTGTATGATCCTAGACCAGCAGATTCTTTGTAGAGCCTTTCTAAACCTGCCAAACTGGCTAGGTATACTAGCACTTCCTAGCTGTACGCCATTTCCGTGTGCTCTCACGTGATCATGTGCAATTGAAAGGGGTGCAGCCCACCGCTCACGACTGCACGAGCGACTGCATCCTCATTCCTTGACCTTGACAGACAGACTGCATCGCCTACTGGCAACTGGATCCAATGCTTTAGGTAAAACTCGTAGTAGACAAGATGTAAAGTTACTGACATTTGCTAGCTACTCTGCTTGGGCGTGGATCCATGTTGCTACACACAGTAAAACCAGCATAAAAACATTTTATTAAAATGTTGGAATGAGATTGTGCAAGGCAGGTTGAGGGAGGGTAAACATACATATGCTTTCTTTTTAGATGTACGTAAAGCCTATGATACTGTGTGGCGTGATGGTTTGTGGGTAAAGCTATGGGATATGGGTATGAAAGGAAGGATGTGGTGTGTAATTAAGAATATGTACAAAGCATCTAGAAGTGCCATATTGTTAGAGGGGGAGAAGTCGGCTGCATTTAGGATAGAGCAAGGTGTGGCACAGGGCTGTAGCTAATCAATTTTATTTATAAATGGCTTAGGATGTAGAAGAGGCTGGGCTTGGGATAGAGATTAGTAATTGTAAGAGAATGGGAGGAATGTTGTTTGCTGATGACTTTGTAGGTGTTAGTGAGTCGAAGGAAAGCCTACAGAAGCTTATTGATGTTGTATATGGGTAGTGTAACCGGTGGAGACTATAGGCTAATGTGAGTAAGAGTGCAGTGATGGTGTTTTCTAAGGATAGAGTAGAGGGTAGGTGGAAGTGGGGAGAACATGAGCTTCCTAAAGTGTCAAGTTACCGTTATTTAGGCATAGATTTTGCAAGTAATGGAGCAAGGGATGTGCATAATAAAAAGCTGATTAATAATGGCAGGAAAACGGTAAATCAGTTGACGCCCTAGGCTTTGCCTATTCAATCCCAATGAACACAACAGATATAGCGATATGAGTTATTCATACGTACTCATGCTATTCATCCGTGCTATACTGCACCCATCATTTTGACCCTCTCATTCTCTTGTACAATGTTCAGTGGATATGTGCAATCGTGTAAATGTCTATACATTACTTACAGACATTTCCTGGCAGTGTGTTATCTGGATGTATGGAACTGAGCCACACAGATGTGATCTACCACTTCCAGATGAGTGCAGTCTCAATAATTCGAGGAGAATTAGTGGAAGGCACTCTCTCTCCAATCGATGCAAGCACAACTATCTATGTACCCAGACCAGGTAAATGCACCCTACAATATACCCTTTGGATCTCCTAATATATGAATATCAGAGTTGGGGATATGCCAATTACCTGTAATACACAAAACTGCTCAGAACACCTGAATGCTGCATTTACAAGATTATACAAGCATAAAATGTTAAAGATGTAGGGATGATAGTGTCCCAAACCAGAGAAACAAGGGCAGTATATATATGCAGCAAGACAAGGGATGATGGTATGCAATAATAATGAAAATGTAGGATGCTTCTATGCTGATAAAATAGAAATCAGATTTGCTGCATTTACAGGGATACCTCAGCCAATAGATCTGCAAGGTTTTCCAACAAATACAAGTGTAACTCTTCAGTGGCGACTACCTGGCAATGTTCAGCAGGATGATTTATATTTCAATGTAAGTTATATGGACTGTTAATTATGATAAGAAAAATAAATCTTCTCTGAAAATTTGGGACTTCATTCACTGTTTTTGTCCATCATTGTCTATTGCACATTAGTCTGTCTACATGGCTGGGTAATTGTTTAACATACAGGTACCATATTTACTGCATGCTTTCATATGGGAGTACAAAACTGACCTTCCTTACTTATTACAGGTATCTTACTCTGGGGTGGTGGACTGGGTGTCTAATGAAGAAGTGTATATAAGTTTCAAGGAACAAGGACAGGCAACTACAGATAACACCTCTCTCGTCATATATCCCCTCACTCCATCCACAGAGTATGTTTTCAAAGTAGCAGCAGTTACCTCAGAAGGCCAGGGGGAGGAAGCTGTTGTAGTAGTTACTACCAACAAAGAAGTTGGAGGTATATAATGTTTATATCTAAATAGCTTTTTGCTCTCAAGGAGTTTTATTTGTTTTATATACAGATAAACTAGCTTACTTCCAGATACGTATTTTAAACATCAATGACTGTGAAAAATGGCATGTAAGTTTGCTGCATACTGTACCACACTTTGTTCTTCATTAGTATGTTTGCATTCTTCAGAATGAAGACACAAAACAAAAGCTAGCTGATATCCACAAGTCTCTTGTATCAATTCTCAATGCCCAGTGTACATGTGATATAACTACCTCTCATATAAGCCAGGGAGAGTTCAGCTGCCGATCTGATCCCACTGACTCTGTTGTTTACCGAGCCAGAATCTCTGGAACTCCCACTGTTAGTGCCTCTGACTTGGCAACACTGATACACAACTGGGCACAGGATGAAAGTGCCTCCATTAAAGTTGGGTCATCCCGATTCCAATTGGACCCCACTTGCAATGCCATATTGGATAATATCCATGCCTTAGACTGTGACCAAATAAAGCAAACTGAAAAACCACCTGAGAAAGTGAGTGAAACACCAACTAAACAAATGACAGAGGAAATTAGGGGCAGTGATAGTGAAGAAAATTCCAGCACTGGTCAGACAGCTGGTATCCTGGCAGTTGCATTGATTACTGGAGTGCTGCAGCTGGTGGTGTTCATTATACTCTTAGTAATCATTGTCCTGTGGATAAAGAAAAGGAAATCAAATTCGTAAGGATTATGTACCCTAACATACTCATACCAGTGTGAGTGCATTATAAATTACAATAGCAAGTGTATAGTAAACCACAGTAGGGGTGGGGCACACAATTTACATGCAATACATTGTTTCTCTAAACTCTCATCCCTACATCCTTCAGCATTTTCATTAAAATGTTTTTTTTCACTAGTTTTATATGCAACAAGATATAAGTAATGGCATGCAACAATATGCATGCATAACCCCTTCCTACACCTTTTATTTATTGTTGCATGTCAATAATGTATATATATATATATCTTGTTGCATATGCTAGTAGAATGTTTGATATTGTCGGCGAGCAGGAGCGAGTGGCAGTATTTCTGTTTTTGGGTATTTAGAATTACATAGTGATTCATGTGTATTTGGGGTGGATGTACATGTGGTATAAATAAATAAATAAACAAACAGAAAATTTCTCCTGTTGAACCAATAAGGTTATACTTGCAATAAACGTTTCCAATCAACATTTGACAAGTGTAGAGACACATTACCCATAGTGACTTTGACCTATCTGTTCTCTAATTGCAGCTTCAAAGCCCAGAGTGACTTTACACAGTTGGTTGATGAACCAGCGTAAGTAATAATGCACATGCACAGGCTCCACCATTTTAGTATAGCTCTTTTCATCATGTCATATTAATCAATTGCAAAGTGAACCTACCTATAGCTATAGTTTTACAGCAGGCTGATTTTCTATACCTTCTGTGCAGTAAGTACATGTCAGGATTTGGCATATGGCATCTTTAATTATGGGTTTACACATGTTATGATTGTTGCATGTGCATTCCCCTTCATGCTGTTCCTTATTTCTCATGCCATCATCATTTCTTTTGCCTGCATATGCTGCATCTTGTTCCTATGCTTTATGGCACTATCATCCCTACATCCTTTAACATTTTAATGAAAATCTCTTGTATATTTTATTCTTGTGTTTTGATGAATCTTCCACACAATGGTGAAAAATAAAGTTTCCATGACAAGATTTGCAGCAGGATGTTATCATTGTGTTCTGCTCGTTATTTCTGTAGTGGTCATTATACTACTGAAGATGAGAAAACTCAGAAGTTGTAAGATGATGGACTTCAATTAACAGTAACAATATTCTTTTGCTGTATATAGCCCTCCATACAATGACTTTAATGTAGCTAGGAATGTACATACGCATATGTAATGTCTTTACCCATCTTGCTGCTTTAAATGTAATAGCCATGTGTGAATTTTCATAAGACCCTCAAGCTATTTTGATGCACGTGCTCCTGAGGACACTAAACAGACCCTGGAGGCATATTGCATGGGTTTGAGTCAAAAATATAGAGCAGAGGGTAGTATCATGTGAAAGACTGTCCTACATCTATATTGTCTCTCCTGTGTTTACCATGTGGTCTTGCGTTGGCATGAGCAATGACAGGGAAGAGTTTCCAAACAAGCACCTTTTTCTTGTTAAATTTAAGCTAGCAGACATACAAGTGGACTTCAACAAAAACCTACTAGAAAAAGCCCATCTTTTTTTTTTTTTTTTTTTTTTTTTCGAATATATATATATTACAGATATACAATAAATAAATAAAAATTCAATTATAATATGCATATACAGGAATATTACTACAAGGGCAGAAAGAAAACAGAACAACAAAGACATTATAATAAAGGTGTATTTATGAGCGAAGTTCAGATTCAGAGTTGACAAGGTCTATTGGATGGTGTTCCCTGTCTGGAGAGCCACGGGATGATCTTGCTCCTCGTATACACTGTATGGCAGATCTGAGTAAGGAGAAAGAAATGCGGCACCGCAGCCAACAAAGTGTAGCACTGTAAGTCTGACCCCACTTATCAGCTAGCATGGAAGCAAGGCGTTTGTAAAAGGTTGTAGCTTGCTTGGCCATCCCTCCAGTTGCAGAAAAAACTAACGGGGTGAAAGAAGAATGTTCGACCTCTCGAATTCTTTGTTCATAGATTCTTTTCTTCTCAACTTCGTGCTTGCGGTAACAGTTTTCTCTGCTCATATTACTGTTAGAGGCAGCGAGTGGGTTGAAAACCCTGACATCAAGGTAGGACTTTTCGTAACGACCTCCCCAGAAGCCATTCACTGCAATATCCAATCTGGCCCCATCAGTGGAGTTTGCAGATGCATAAGCAAAATTCTCACCAGTGAGAGGCTGTAAATCAGGTTCAATTCGCACATCGTGGCAGACCTCGGTCAAGAGACTTGCCGTGATATCTCTTAGCTCATTGTGACGAATTGTAGGATACCCTCCCTTCGGACAGGAGAGAACATGTTGGACAGTGAAGCTTGAGCCACACACACAATGCATGGGGGTAGAAGATGGTTGCCAGCCATACCTCAGAGCTAACGCATCTGCAAAGGCCCTCTTGTGAAGACAGAAACCAAATTCCTGTATTGGCAATGATGTAAGCCAATTGGAAGCTTAAGAAAAAGCCCATCTACCAACTCCTGAAAATCAGAGACTACCTAAACCTTAAACTCAAGAGCAATTTCTCTATTGGAAGCTACTTGACGCTGTCAGAACGCGTGAATCCGTACAGCCAGGGGCTGAGAAAGGCCCTAGTCACGCACCCCCATTCCACACTGTACGCACGCGCGCGCACATATCCAATTTGGCGCCCGCCCGCAAACATCATGTGCCTGGCGGAATATTCTCGCATGGGCCAACAGATACCTGCAGCCCCCCTCGCAACATCCTGGAAACGAGGCTAGACCACAGAATTTACTTTAGATTACACATGCACAGCTACAGATTGTTCATTATGACCTTTATATAGCGCATGCGCATGTCATTTGATTCATTCATTTACTCTTGGAAGTGTATGCCCCCCAATACCGTGTCTGTATAATATATTAAAAGTATAGAAACAAGGTCAAAGTTCAGCATGCATGCAGACAAAGGCAGGGGATGATAGCATGCAACAATCATAACATGCGTAACCCCATATTTACAGATGTAGGGATATGGGGTTACGCATGTTATGATTGTTGCATGCTATCATCCCCTGCCTTTGTCTGCATGCATGCTGAACTTTGACCTTGTTTCCATACTTTTTGGCACTTCCATCCCTACATCCTTCAACATTTTAGTAAAAATGTTTTTACACTTGTTTCACTGGTTTTTACTGTGTGTAGCAACGTGTATAAACCGACTGGCCATGGCTTTCGTTCTACCTCCCTTGCATACCTATGACGATAGCTAGCAATTGGCAGTGACTCCTACATCCGGTCTTGTACGAATATTGCACACTGAGTAAAACTGCGGGTCCAGTTATGGCAACAGTTAGTCGTTCAAAGAAACGGACACAAAGGAGCAACGCTGGTAGCCAAACAGCGCGACAAATCACAACCACGACCAAACTTCTAAACGTCACGTCTTCGGCACGTGAGCAAACCAGCAAATGGCGTCTAAACTAACGCTTCTAAGCTTGCCAAACTGGAGTTTGACGGGCTTTGGGAGAAGGTATGAAGATTTTGTGCATCAAGAATCATGTACGCTCCAGTATAAATGATTTTCGTGAAAGAAACAGAGCGATTACTAATCCCAGTTTCGCGGTAGGTCGTTTGAACTGAAGAAGAAAGAAGAAGATGATGAACAATCGGCGTTTTTACAATTTTCCGAGAATCATCGTAGCTGTATATTTTACGGAGTTTGAGAGTATTATAGTGTATAGAGGCACTCGCAGAGCACGTTGTTTGTCTGAAAAGGCCTATAACTTCCGCGTTCGAGAGTTCTCAGCCGTTACTTTTGTATGGGGCTAATGGGCGTGTCTGCGCCATCCCTACATATAGAGTCTACCGACTCTATGATAGTTGTATTTGTTATTGACCATTTCGTGTTGTATGCAGCCGTTACAAGCATGAATCAACGGACAGCAGCACTGCTAATTTCAGCTTTGGCTCTCCTTAGTACTGTCGCTTGGGGACAAGGTAAGTTTATTTGAAGTGCTACAGTGATGAACAATGCTCTGATGATTACATTGATTGCAGAGAACAGTACTAGTATATGGGGTACTGCTGTTAGCGTATTACTTGTATATAATACAGTCATACGTTTAGTATATGAGTATGCCTAAATTAAGATGTTTTCACCACTTAATTACATTGTACAAATTATAGATATGCATGTTGTGTTGTTGTTGTTGCCTTGCCTTTCTCAGCATCTCTTGAAGGATTGTTCATACGCAATACTTGGTTTGGGGTTTGGTGTCTTGCTGGTTTGATTATCGCGGCCTTCTCCTAAACACCAAAGTTTGAGTTCACCTGTTCATCAGGTTGAGATGCTTCGTGATTTGTATGCAGGATTCGGCCCAGCCAGCTGAGCTGCCTCGGTAGCTCAGTTGGTAAGAGCATCGCGCCTGGAGAGCTGATGGTCGTGGGTTCGAGTCCCAGCCAATTTTTCTTTGAAACAAACAAGAAACAAGATATACTGCTAAAAGGCCAGTTGTATGTATTATCTGTCCTTTTTTGTTTATGCACAAAATTATTTGTGTGCAAGAGGAGACAATTAATACTGTCAGGCTTTATCCTGTGGCTGAATGGGCAATAGATTGTGTAACCATCACATATTTGTAACTATTAAAGTTTTTGTAACTATTAAAGTGCTTTTTGTAACTATTAAAGTGCTTCACAGAGCGGTCCAATTAGTGTCACATACTGCAAACTGTACAGTGTATATATCTAAATGTAATCTGCCTATGTATATGAACAATCCTTCAAGAGATGCTGAGAAAGGCAAGGCAACAACAACAACACAACAGAAAGGCAAAGCAACACAACACAACTCGCCCGAAACAGTCATTTTGTACGCAAATGTCACTTTCGTGCTTCCGATATTAAAATGAAAAGTAAATAATTATAGTTTTAAACAACAAATTAATTAATTACCAAGCAAAAAGATAAAGCCTTACACATACACAGCAGGCTCTATGGCATGGTTGTTAGATCAGCAGTAGATGTAACAAACACACTTTTGCTACCTTGTGTTTAGTTTGAAGTTGTTTACAGTGTCATAGTGTCCGATTACAGATACTCTTTGCTGATCTGATACAGCACGCTGTTCTGTATTCAGCAAATAAATCGGAACCCTCGGTTGCATAGCCCTTCCCTACATGTGTCTTTTTGTTTTCGGACTTCACGTGTTATTATGGTTGCATGCCATCATCTCTGTCTTATTGCAGCCATTTTGTTTCTTTGGCCCTGTCAACTTACGACATTTAATGAAAATGTTGTTACACTTGTCACATAATGCATGTACTGATGCAAGTATGGAATGAAACTCATGCAACAATTTTACAATCTTATTGAAGCTCAGCAACAAACAAGTATTAGAGCTAAATTATACCTATTCCTGCATCCATATATATGGCCAAGAAAAACAGAAATGTGTGCATGAAAATCAGCTGATGATTGCTCAAGAATTTTCCTCCATATATAGGCTCAATGTATGCTCTAGCAGAGAGTCGGTAGACTCTAGGTAGGTATGGTGCTGACATACCATTAGCCCTTGCCTAACAAAACTACTCAAAGCTCACACTCCTAAGCCTCTTTAGACACATCCATCTGTAGGAATGTTTCCTATAATATGTAAGGTCATTTAACCATTCTGTGGTTATCACATGATACCAAATAAATTTTTCCCAACCATCCCTGTATGAAAAACGAAGTGCTAAAGAATCTGTAAACAATCCACTTATTTTGATAACCAAGCATTGTATAGTGAAAATGAAGAATTAATTACAAGCAACAACTCAGTTTTCTTCCACAAAGCTTGTGTATTGAAAATGAAGTTTTAAAGCATTCCAAGAAATGAAAACCAAGGTTTTGTATATTAAAAGTGAAGGATTGTAAACAATCCCCTTGTTTTAACAGCCAATGTCATTCAGAAAATTGTGGCAAAGAATTATATCGGGAATTATACAAGCAATCAACTCAGAACCACAAATTATCCATTTCCTTCTTTTACATTCTTCTTTGTGTTAAACTGGCTCTTTTGCATGAGGGTCTGGGGTCGAGACAACGCCATTTCCTAATGCCTTCAGTTCTCATGCCAGTGATCATGTGCAATTGAAAGGGGTGTGGTCAACAGACGAACTGCATTGCTTACTGGCAACTGGCTCTGACTGCTCTAGGTGCATGAAGACAAGTCACTGAAAATTACCAGCTACTCTGCTTGAGCATGTTAGGAGGTAAACTTTAGGATATATTGCTACACAACAACCTCCAGAAAACAAGATTAAAATGTAGGGATAGTACATTTAGTCCCAAAAATTACTGAAACAAGGTGCAGCATTCAGGAGATGATGGCATTTATATGTGTATCCCCATATCTAATGAATACACTAAAGTGCAGAACACTCGAGTTCATGCCACAATCAAATGACCGCTTCATGTGGTATTGACTATATAGTTGGATGCACGCATGCGGGATGTTTAGATGGCATTTGTTTCTAGGATGTCTGATGAAGCAGAGATAAGGCTTGAATACATCTCCTCTACATGCCCCAACCCCAGCTCTTGCTAGATAGGTGAGGTCCTCTACAACTGGGGTTTCACAACAGGGGCAAAGTCTATTTCCAAAAAGTGGTCGAGAGAGAGTGTTGAAGAGACATAGAGTGTTCCTAGTCCCCTGTACACCGTGATCTAGAGCCATGTCCCAAATCCTGAGCCATGACAGCTCAGAGTGGATGGTAGAGAGGTGCTTGAGAGACGAGTGGGTGTTGGAATGTTCAAATCTGAGGTCCTTGTCTGCAGAGAGAATTATTTTTTGCATCTGTCTCCAGGAAACTGGTGATGTCAGTTGTTTCTCCGGTGAAGTCGGTAGCATAGACAGTTTCAAGGTATTGGCATTGCTCAACAATTGTCAACCCAGAGACATGTTTTCCAGCAAAAATGTGAAAAATCTGTGAACTTAACTTCTCCCCTCCCTCCCTAACAAACTTTCTCAGGTAATTCAACTTCCTGATAAGTACCCTAGCCCTCATACTTGGCCAGTCTAGTCCAATTTGTACGTTTGTGTTGGAATGAAAACGGGATAATCGCAAGATTCTTTTG
This sequence comes from Theonella swinhoei, assembly GCA_963970385.1. NCBI lineage: Eukaryota > Metazoa > Porifera > Demospongiae > Tetractinellida > Theonellidae > Theonella > Theonella swinhoei. Next base: position 3,337,191 of record OZ019948.1, on the reverse strand, counting down.
CCAATACAGCACTGAAAACGTTCTAAATCATCAAGGGCAGCATCAGTTAAGTACCAACTCTTCGAACCAAACAATAACACTGGCATCACACAAGTTTCAACAACTGATCGAGATGAGAGAGGGTTCAGCTCGCCCTGAAAAACTCCAATACTTCCATATGAGAAGAATGCTCTACGAGCGTTGGTGATATTTTCTGTGATTGCTTTTGTTGAAGTTAAATTGGGAGTCCACCATGTACCCAGACACTTGGAGGCAGTGGTTGGTTCCAAGGCTGTAGAGCCCACATCTACTGAGATATTCTTCGAGGATTCTCCATGTGTGTGTACAATCAACTCGCATTTGTCAGCATTCAACTGCAGAAAATTGTCTGTAAAGAAGTCATTAATGATTGCTGCCTGCCTTTCACTTGAGTGTACATCACATGTCAAACTGCGAAGGTCATCAGCATGTGCCAGGGAGCCCATGTAGATTCCTTCAAACATCACCCCTTCATTTGCCTGTTTTAACCGTTGTAGCAGACTGTCAATTATCAGGAGGAAGAGATGGGGTGAGAGGACGGATCCTAGTCTCACTCCATGTTCAATGACAAACTCCTGCAATAGGCACCCATTTATCTTCACACAGGCTGTAGGTCTGTCATAGAAACTCTGCACTATCCTCCAGCACTTCCCATTTATTCCTCTTGAATACAGACGTTTCAAGAGGAAACAGTACTCTACACTGTCAAAGCTTTCTCCAAGTCATGGAAGATCTGAAAGACGTTATTTCCATTCCGTGTAAGATAGCTGAAACACAGAGAAAGTAGCATCCTCACACAATATGCCACGTTGATATGCTGTTTGTTGATTTGATGGAAAGCCCCTGCTCCCAAGCCAAGCTCTGGTAGCATCCGAGATAGAGTGAGAGATTCAAACAGCTTACTAAGGACATTTGACACCCCTATTCCTCTGTAGCTATTGGGATTAAGGGGGTCTTTTCCCTTTCTTTTATATATTTTTTATATACTGGTGTAATATTGGTAACTTTGAATGACGAGGGTATGCACTCTAGAAGTAAGATGGCATTGAAGATCTGCGTAATCCAAGTTCTCAGTATACATCCACCAAACTTTAGATGTTCGCTAGAACCCCCATCCGGGCAACAGTTTTCCCATTTGGCAAACGCTCAGCCTCTAGGGCATTAATGCAAACCTCGTTGCGCATGGGCCGAGTGATTTTGCATGTTGCATGCTATCTGAATGCTGCACTTTCTATCTCTGATTTTTGGCACTACCATCCCTATATCCTTCACATTTTAATAGTGTATGTCAATTTCTCCTGCATGTCTAGCTTCAGTTTGACCTCTAATGTGTCATCCTACAGCTAACCAAGGTGTGCGTCTTGCTGACAGTCCACTGGGTAGTCATGCTGGTAGAGTGGAAGTGATGTATAATGGACAGTGGGGAACAATCTGTAACATTGGATGGAGCCCACATGATGCCAGAGTGATTTGCAAGTATGGATACTATAACTTTATTTTGATGCATATAATTATATACACATTATAGACAATGCTACTTTTCATGGTGTCATATGCTATACTAGTGATAGCCTTTGCTTTGCACTTCAGGGCACTTGATAGGATGAGTAGTCTGTACTTACATTCCTCTACTTTCCACAAAGTTTGCACATCTGAATGCACAGCCACCAACATCCATAACAAGAGCTGTTTCCTAATGTTGCAGAATCATACATCAGAATATTAATACTGCTGTGGGTTGACAAAGGGTGGTTTGGAATACCTTCAAATCTGTGTGCATAGTAAAACATATAGTTCATATTCTACAGTTACCAATACGTAAATATAGAGTTTTACTTGGTCAGAGCAGTACCAAGAAACATGTACTTGGGTAAGCCCACCTTATCATACAGCTGGAAAATGTGTATGTATGTATGTGTGTGTGTATGTGTGTGTGTGTGTGTGTGTGTGTGTGTGTGTGTGTGCGTGCATGCGTGCGTGCATGCATGTATGCATGCATGCATGCATGCATGCATGCATGTATGTATGTATGTATGTATGTATGTATGTATGTATGTATGTATGTATGTATGTATGTATGTATGTATGTATGTATGTATGTATGTATGTATGTATGTATGTATGTATGTATGTATGTGGTGTTTGTCGCCAAATACTTTTATGCATACATATCACCATGCTCCTGTGCACAATGATTTTCTTCTCCACATGTGTACAATCTTTTTTCCAGCTGTATATATAGTTACGGGTTGGTTTGCTTCCACTCACCTACAATGCTTTGGATTGTATACTCCTATATGTACATTCCACACGTACAACTAAATTGTGAGGCATACAGATAACAGTGCATGACATAACTGCAACTAGAGTATTCATCAGAGTTGTTTATAATACCCAGTCTTTATGCAAATTTCCTCTTCCAATTTGTACAGCATGCTCAACTATACAGACTACGTGTGTGCTGTTGGCTCAACTGGGATAGGAGTGTTTGGAGAAGGTACAGGTCCTGTGTGGCTCAGTAAACTGCGCTGTGAAAATTTAGATAAGCATTTGGACGAATGCAGAGGAAATAAGATAAAAAACAACCCTTGTAGCCACATTCGCGATGCTGCTGTCATCTGCCAAGGTATATGTCACTCAAATAGACTAAGTTGCATATGTTTGGAAACTGCACAATATTGTAGGCTAAAGTTATACTGTATGCAATAATAGACTAACAAGTATTTGCATATGGAATGTAACATGTTTCTCATATTTTCAACAGATTCCAGTGTCATGCCTGTGCCCTTCAATATATCACAAATCCATACATTAGCTCATAAAGTAACAATTCAATGGCAGGTATGTATGTGATACAAAATTGATTGCACATGTGCATTCTCTGCAGAGAATTTTGTTAATTGGTGACAAGTAGTGATTGTTCATGTATGCTCAATATGTGTTGTAGCATGCTACAAAACCTCCCTGCACTCCTATTGTGGGCAAAAAAATCTAAACTTTAATGAGCATAAAATATAGAGATGGCACAGTGCCAAAATATGTAGGAATAATGAGGTATCACAACATGCAGGGATGACTAATATGTAACCACCGTAGTTATGATCGTAAATATAAGTGTATAGAGGTGTTTAGGTACAGTAACACACAATGACCAAGGCACCAGAGCTAGGTACCAAACTAAAGTTTCATATATCAAAGCTAATTGGCATGCCAGTAAATTGAATTCCTTCATTCCTTCATTGAATCTAACTCTACATCTTGTTGGCATACATTGTGGGCACAAGCAAGTTTTGAAATGTTTTGGCCAGTTATACTTACCCCTAACACATTCTCCTACATACACATTTCCTGTTTCTCTCTGCAGATTTCCTACATACCTTCCTATATACAAGTTATTTATTTCAGGCTGCATGTACAACAACCAGGCTACTTTCGTTCATACAACTACCGCACAGTTGTGGATGCAACTTTGAAAACTTTCAACTACACTTTCAGCAGTCTATCAAGAAATGAGACATATGATGTTAGGATTATTGCTGCAGGAGATTATCAATGGTGCTCTAAGGATATTGTAGGGAAGGCCTCAGAACCAGTCAATATCATGACAGCTGCTAAGGGTATACACATAAACTGTCATGTTAATATTTCTTTACTTGCCATGTATTAATAGAAATGGGTAACAAGGCTAGTATTCTGTCCTGTTGAACCTGCCAAAAAGACATACCTATCTGAGATTTGGTGAGGTAGTTTCCTTTACCAAAAGCTGTACAAAACTTCAAGGAGCCAGTTTATACATGCACTAAAAAGGCACTGGTAATGAATGGTTCACAAGTACAGGTGAAAGCTAGAGATACATATCAGACTGAGAGAGTTGGCAGACCTGATGCATGAATGCCTTAGTGTACACAATGTTGCATCAAGGGTTTAGCTATGTTTTACTACATATTTCAACCTGTGATAAAATTTTAATCATATGAGCATTCTTTTGTATTTTCTGTACCTGCAATAGCTTCAGCATGGGGTTGTTTCATTATGTTACCTTGTACACTTAGGCCTAGACAACATGTATTTTGAAGTGCTGCTTGTTTGCCATATGTATGTCCTAAATTTTATGCAGGTTTGTTAACTTATCATACAGTGTGTGCATGCCTAGATGACAGCTTGTTAATATAGTGGACTGCTGTGGTTTTGTGTGACCAAATGGATTGGGCCCATGCACATATGCATGCAAGGAGTTATGCAGCCTTGTACCCAGGCAAGATAAAACACTGGAAATGTGGGTACAAGGCTTCAAGGGAGTAGATATAATACAAGTGAAACAAGAGTAACACCATTTTTAAAGATGTAGGGATGACATTAAAGGAAACAAGTAGCGTTATTTGCTTTGCCAACCAGAATTGCAAAATACATCATGGTATGCGGAGTGCTAATATGCTATATAGGTTATGGTACTGCACTTCTTTCTCTGATTTCTGGCCTACATCTTTTAACATTGTAATATTGTCTTATAGCATGGTAGCTGCAAAGCATGCATAATCACTATAGCACCAAGTCTTTTATATTTGGTAGACATACTGTTGTTAATTTGACACTTCCACCTCCAGTTCCGCCATCAACTCTACCAATACGACTGGTGTCATCAGATACTACTAATCAGCCTCACATTGGGAGACTAGAAGTCTACCACAATGGACAGTGGGGGACAGTGTGTGATGATTTATTTGGACAAGAAGAAGCAGACCTGGCATGTAGAGAACTCAACTACACTGAGGGAGCTATCTGCTATGCTAATCGTCCATTCCCTCTCAGTGGAGGTAGCCTTGTCATTCATGAGCTGTTTGGAAAATCTCATCTATTAATACTTGTGTAAAATGTTATGTGCCAAGTTAGAATAGCTACCAACTTTGGTAGGACTAGTGACTGATATTGGTGCATGCAACACCAAGTCACTACCATTTGTATGCACATCTTCGTTGGCAGGTCCCACATGGTTGGATAATGTTGATTGCAGTTTAGCAGACAGGTTTGAGGATTGTTCTCACTCAGGGTGGGGTGTTCACAACTGTGCTCCATCAGAGAGTGTTGGCCTCATATGTAACCCTGGTCCCTCAGGTAGAATAATAGATGGTACATAGCATACATGTAAGTTCTCTGGGATTGTTGAAATTACTTTACAGAAAAAAATATTCACAGAATTCCATTAGCTCATTAGGCATAGCCCTAGGCTGAAGGATCTCATGAGCTTAATTTTTGCTGTTTAGGCCTATATATACACAAAAACTGTGAAAATAGTGTACCTTGAAAGTTTGCCACTGTATGGCAAGCTCAGAATGAAAAATTATAGCCATTACACCTATGTCTCTGTATACATACTTGCAGTTTACTGTGTGCTCTGTTATTCAGGTATACCTACTGTTACTGGACTAAGAGTCACTCAGCTTTCTCATGAGTCTGTCACTTTTGAATGGGACGTAAGTTAATTAAAGTTTATGTATAGTTATGTGTACATGTAGATACAAAGGACTTACCAGATAATCAGTAGACTGGGTAGCAGTGAGCTAGAAACAAAATGGCTAGAAAGGGGAGAGGGCTTGGTTGTGAAAGGTGGTGGGAGCTTGGGCCTACTTGCAAAATACCAAGTTATTCCTGAAACTAGATTACTACTGAGCATAAAAGCAGAGGTTTACATACTGGCAGATAAATAAAAAACATGTAGTTAACACTGTCAACCTACCATTGTGGATGAACTTGGCAAGCCCAATTAAATGTGTCCGTGTAATCCAAGGGGACACACCCATGCATGTAAATTACTTGGTATTTTGTATAAGTAGATGTTTCCCTCCAGGCTGTATTGACAACCGGTGGAACATATAGGATACAGTATACTGCAGAGACTGGAATCACTTATACTAGATATGTGTCACATACTCTCACTCAATATACTCTACGGAGGCTATTGCTTGGCCACAACTACAGTATTAGTGTCTTGGCAGGAGTTTCATTTGGGAATTATTATGGAGGAAATTGCTATTCAAGGTACTTGTATGGAGAATATAGTGATCAACTCATAGTTGTGCCACGAGAAACAGGTAAATTGTTACTGAGCAGGTAAATTAAATAAGTATGCATACACCACAGTAGGGTAGTACTGTGTATATAGGGATTGCTATGGTCTATACATGTATATCACCTTAATTTAAAAACCACATATCAGAGAGTCGGTAGACTCTCTGTGGTAGGGATACCCATTAACCCTTAACAAAAAGAACAGCTTAGAACTCTCAAATGCTGCAGTTACAAGCCCTTTCAGACACATACACATACTCTACAAGTGTTTCTGTGCACACTAAGACCCTCAAAGTATGTAAAATACACTGCTACAATGACTTACGGTAATTGGCCAAATCACCGATTTGTTCATCATCTTCTGTCTAAGTATCCTAATTCAGTTGAACTGACCTACCACAAAACTGGCATAAGTACTCACCTTGGTTTTACCTGAAACGACTCTTTTCCCTTGCGTACGTGATCATTGACCAAGAGAATCTTCATAACTTCACTCGCAAGTGTATAAATCGTGTTATTTTTTGGAAGCCACTAACAAAAGTACCAATAAGGTGGTAAAGGTTAGTACACAGACTATTAATGTTGTGATAAAAGTTCGGTAACAATGTTGGATGGCCTGTATACATGTTGTATTATCTGATTGTTAAAAGCACTACTAAATGTGATAGGGGAAAGAGAGGTAAAATTCAATGCCCTGACAAGCAGCATCATTAGGCTCACTGCCAAACTAATGTAGTGGGCTTGTAGCATCTGTGTCACAGCACTCTTGTCACAAAGTAGGTACTGAGTGTTTTTTTGCATACTGTTTGCTTATGAATGAATCAGGCAATAATGGATTTAAGAGATATGCAAATATTTGGTGAGGGTCTGTCTTACCTACCAAAAGACAAAGACTTACAATCTATTTATTCCTAAATTCTCTCAATACAGCTCCCACTGTGTCAGTTTCCAGATTCCACATTACTCTACTAAATGGTACTAGTGTTGAGGCCACGTGGTTGCTACCACTCTCAACTATTGGCGTTAATGGGATTATCAGAGGATTTCAACTCTTTATTGAAAAAGTGAATGGTTCTGAGAGATTTATAAATATATCTGACACTACTCTTCGATCCTACATAATTACGGACTTGGAAGGTTTTGCTACGTACACCTTTAGTGTGCTAATATATACAGTAGCTGATGGACCGAGGAGTATCCACCTGTCACTGACTATGCCTGATGCAAGTGAGATATATAATATCCAACTTTGATACTCAATCGAATAGAATCAACCGCTGTTAGTACACAAACTTTAATTGAAATACTTGTAAATTTCTTCCATCTTAGGTTATGTCCCACTCATAGCACAGTTTGGAGTTTATGGAAATGGTCTGGAGACTGTGACTTACTACACTTATCAAACTGGTTTTGACGTTCTCTGTGGTTCTTACGTAAATGACACAACAATTTTTTGGCAGTTTGCCAATGGCAGTCGCATTGGCATTAGCAACCCTGGTTTCCGTGCTGGTCATTTTGCAAATGGTGAGTGCAATTGTACGTCAAATGCACTTCTTTTTTGTAAATCTTATGTTTATAATCATGCAGACCAAGGAATGTCCTCCTCTATATAGTACATGATTAAAAAATGTACTATTCTGTAGGCACTGCAGTGATTCAGATTGGAACTGCTGTTCCTTTTCGTCGTCTCACTGTCTGTGATGGAGGATTCTATACATGTATAGCCACTGCCCCGGATGGTCGTGTTGAAACAAGAAACTTTACACTTTTCATTGGTTGTAAGACTCATATACACTAACTACATGTATACAATTTAGATGTGAGTATGCCTTGGGAAAGTTACTCAAAATACTTGGCTTGCTAATTACATATAATATAACCTTACACACAGCCTCTATACCAGCAGTCAATCAGCCCAGACTGATAAGCAAGGGACCCACATGGGTTCAAATAGGCTGGGAGTCCTTGGACTGTGATGGTGGTTACCAGATTGATAGCCATGATGTGGAGTATGGAGTAAGCCGAAGATTCTACAGCCCTATCTACACCATTGCAGCAAGGGTTTCGAGTCTCAACTACACAATACGTGGACTCTCTTCCAGCACATTGTACTATTTCCGAGTGAGAACAGTTAGCTCTGTGTCTTCCATAACTTCTCCATCAAGTGCCCTTCCAGTGACCACACAAGTCTCAGGTAAAGGATGTAGGGATGGAAGTGACAAAAATTGTAGAAACAAGGAGGCCTCAATGCAGCAAAACAGGGATCATGCAACAATAATAACATGCATAACCCATATAGTAGGTATTGTGAACAGTAGCAATGTGTGTACATATGACAACTTCAGGTTCACTCATCCCTTCTTTGATCCACTGCTTATACAGGTCCATCTCCACCTCGTAGTGTGACTGTGACAGTGACCTCTAATTCAGAAGTGTGTGCCAGATGGAGACCTCCAGCCACATATACTGGAGTGGTCACACTCTACAGACTTCATGCAGAGATCATTGACAGCTCTGCAGATATAACTGAGGCTATAGACCTTCCAAATGGCACTGCAGTTAAGGTATGTTTATATAAGAGTGTATTATGAATAAACATGTCGATGTGCTGTAATATTAGAAGTATGTGGGAACTTATGTATGTAGTTAGTTTGTTGTGCAGTTGTATACAAGACTTTCATTTTAAAATGTTAAGGGTGTAGGGGTGACAGTGCCAAAAAGGGTAAGAACAAGATGCAGCATATGCAGGCAAAGCAGTAATGATGGCATGAGAAATAAGGAGCAGTATGAAGGCAAAAGCAGGGGATGGGCATGCAACAATCGTAACATGCATAACCTGATAATAAAACATGCAGGGAGGGAAATGAATAAGCTGGGCCTAAGGGTAAGCCTGCTCAGCAACCACAGCATACTCTGTTTTCATCGCCGAAAAAATGGCTCCCACTGTAGGACTCAAACCTATGTTCACCCGTTGACCAGACGGAACGCATACCACTCTGCCAAGGGGGAGGCCTGAGGGATTTATGGTTCAAATCCTAGGGAGTATGCTGTGGTGATCGAAACTAGTCCATAACTTATAACCAGCAGGATAGAATAATTTGGGAAATGAATAGGCTGGGTAAGCCGATAATAAAAATATGTATAGGGAGAGGTTACACATGTTATGATTGTTGCATGTCCATTCACTGCCTTTGCCTTCATTCCAGCAATGACTACTGAGTATGTTGTGGTTCTGGAGCAGGAGGGCCTTTGGCTTATATATAACTGAGCAATCATGCAATTTTGCATACTCTCTAGGATTTGAACCCTAAATTCCTCAGGCCTTCCCCTTAATTGGCACAGTGGTAATGTATTCTGTCTGGTAAACGGTTGAACATAGGTTTGAGTCCTACAGTGGTAGCCATTTTTCAGCAATGAAAACTGAACATGTTGTTATTGCGGAGCAGGCTCACTCCTTAGACCAAGCCCAAATTAATGATTAAGTTATCGACTTGTTTTGGTCACCACAGCATACTCTCAAGGGTTTGAACTGTAAATCCCCCGAGGGGTCTGACACAGAGCTATAGAGCGTATGAGATTTCTTGATTTCACTTGATTTCAGGGGACACTATCTGTGATTTCCAGTCACAAATGTGTAGTATATGGAAATATGCGGAAGTTACCAAACCATTATGTTAGTATAGGGACGTTTACAAACTTGTGAAGACCTGATTTCTGATTTCATGTCGTGACTTCATGTTGATTTCTTGAATAGCGTACGAGATTTCTGCCCCTTGAAATCCCTGGCAGAGGGATAATGCGTTCTGTCCGGTAAATGGTTGAACGTAGGTTCGAGTCCTATAGTGGGAGTTATTTTTTGGCAATGAAAACTGAATATATTATGGGCTCACCACTTAGGCCCAGCCTATTCAATCTCAATGATATGGGTTATGCATGTTGTATTGTTGCATGCCATTAATCTCTGCCTTATAATTGTCTGCACATATCTATACAACATTTTTTTTTCATTTTTGGCATTCTGATCCTTTGTACCACGTTCAGTGGATATGCAATTGTGTATTTATCTATTACTTACAGACATTTGCTGGCAGTGTGTTATCTGGATGTATGGAACTGAGCCACACAGGTGTGATCTACCACTTCCAGATGAGTGCAGTCTCAATAATTCAAGGAGAGTTAGTGGAAGGCACTCTCTCTCCAATCAATGCACGTACAACTGTTTATGTACCCAGACCAGGTAAATGTAGCTAAATCGTACCCTACAATACCCTTTGGATCTCCTGATATATGAATATCAGATTTGGGGACGTTCCCATTACCTGTAATACACAAAACTGCTCAGAACTCCATACATTCATAACTTGTCTACAAAGTGTTTCTATCTTACACGGTAACAGTGATATGTGAATTCTCCATCTTCCGGGCTTTTTTCTCTTCCTCATTTCACTAGTTCTGCAGCAGTATTTTTTCTTCAAGACAGGCCTCCTAAAACTTTGCTCAGAGTTGATAGACTTTCTATATAGGGATGGGATGGTGCCAAAATGACGTTAAGCCTTATCACATGAACAGAACTCCAATCCTTTTAGACACATAGCTATGGGCAGTGGAACAGTCCGGCAGACCCAGTGGCCGCTGGACCAGTTATCAACCGGTTATTGGCAGCTGAAAGACGTGCATGCATGCACATGTGTTTATCCAGCTTGGTCCTCTTCGTAGAACCACGCGCTATGGCTCTGCCTGAAGTTGCTTTTGTCGCCCTGTGTTACTATACAGACTCTTAATGTAGGAAAAATACACTGCCATAGTAGCATGTATAGAATTGCCACGAAGCTCCAATTCCTCCTCCTCCTCCTCCTCCTCCTCCTCCAACTTCTCACCTTTATTGAAAGTTCTTACTCCTATTAACAAATTCCCTGCACAGTGCCTTTCACTAAAAGAATCTTGGACTTTACCTGTAGGACTGCTACAGGTAGGGTGTTAGGCAACACTTCAAGGTGAAGCTAATAGACCGAACCAATTTTTTAACCCATGCATAGAATCTCATAAGAATTAGTTTGCTTTGGCATAGACGCATACAACTTTGCTAATCAGTTTAAACAATAATCTTTAATAGGTTAAAACAACGAACATTATGAGGTAGGAATATTATGGGTGTGTTGGTGCCCTTCCTACACAGAGAAAGTACCTGAACCTTCTCATTATAGTTCGCATAACCCAATAAATGTGCCAGATGAAGACAGATGGGTAATGATTTTTATGTATTTACAGGGATACCTCAGCCAATAGATCTGCAAGGTTTTCCAACAAATACAAGTGTAACTCTTCAGTGGCAACTACCTGGCAATGTTCAGCAGGATGATTTATATTTCAATGTAAGTTGAACTGTTATCAAATATTCGAATTCTCTCAGAATGTGGAACAAAATTGGACTGCTCTTGTCCACTATTGTTTAGTTACATACATGTATATATAGCTGGCTAACTGTTTTAAAATTATATGCAGATACCATATTTATGTATGTATAGTATGCACTCATATGGCAGTAAAAAACTGACCTTCCACCTTACTTATTACAGGTATCTTACTCTGGGGTGGTGGACTGGGTGTCTAATGAAGAAGTGTATATAAGTTTCAAGGAACAAGGACAGGCAACTGCAGATAACACCTCTCTCGTCATATATCCCCTCACTCCATCCACAGAGTATGTTTTCAAAGTAGCAGCAGTTACCTCAGAAGGCCAGGGGGAGGAAGCTGTTGTAGTAGTTACTACCAACAAAGAAGTTGGAGGTAATGTTTTATACATAAGTAGCTTTTTGCTCTCATTAGGTAGTTCTACTTGTTCTACAGATAAACTAGCTTACTTTCAGATACGTATTCTAAACATCAATGACTGTGAAGAGTGGCATGTAAGTTTGATGAATATTGTACCATATTTTTTCATTATAGTATGTTTGCATTCTTCAGAATGAATACACGAAACAGAAGCTAGATGATATCCCCAAGTCTCTTGTATCAATTCTCAATGCCCAGTGTACATGTGATATAACTACCTCTCATATAGGCCAGGGAGAGTTCAGCTGTCGATCTGATCCCAATGACTCTGTTGTTTACCGAGCCAGAATCTCTGGTACTCCCACTGTTAGTGCCTCTGACTTGGCAACACTGATACACAACTGGGTACAGGATGAAAGTGCCTCCATTAAAGTTGGGTCATCCCGATTCCAATTGGACCCCACTTGCAATGCCGCATTGGATAATATCCATGCCTTAGACTGTTACCAAATAAAGAAAACTGAAAAATCACCTGAGAAAGTGAGTGAAACACCAACTAAACAAGTGACTGAAATTGAGCACAGTCAAGATTCCAGCTCTGGCCAGACAACAGGTATCCTGGCAGTTGGGATCATTACTGGAGTGCTGCAGATGGTGGTGTTTATTGTACTCATAGTCATCATTGTCCTGTGGATAAAGAAAAGGAAATCAAATTCGTAAGGATTAGCTATGTACCACATACACCTATCAGTATGGATGCATTCATTATTACAAAAGGAATGCATTCATTATTACAAAAGGATGCATTCATTATTACAAAAGAAAGTACACAATAAAACATTTTTTGTGCATGGAATCATCGCACTTTGGAACATGACCTATGCTACAGGTTAATTGTTTAATAATTGTTTTATCTCCCCTCATATCATGTCTTTATCTGGAACTAGCATATATTTGATTATCTGAGTCAGTAGGTTCTATGTAGGGATGGCCATTAACCTGAATACATAGAATGGCTCAAAACTTTCAATCATGGCAGTTACTAGACACATACACATGCTCTACGAGTGTTACTGTACCCACTAAAAGTCTCAAAGTTTGTAATATACACAGCTTACTATGACATACACTTCCTGTTTTAGCCCCACCCACTTATCGCACTATTTATTTCTGGTTCATTCGTTTCTTTTCATATTGTCACTGAGGATGGCTGCTGTACAGTAGCCGAAACGTATGACAGTTTACATCTCCTGGCTAGTGTATGAACTAAGTATAATAATTTTTAGAATGTGTACTCCTAGTCACTCAGGCCTCTATAAAAAAAGACATACAGAAGTTAGTCAAACCGCCAATTTATTTAGTAACTCATCTTCTTCTTATTCAGTTGAAATAGCCTATCACAAAATTGGCACAAGTGCTCTCCTGTAACATAAATTCTTAGTTTGCCTGGTGATGTATACCTGACCAGTACACTGCAAAAAGAGGTGGTTATTTTGACCAGTGTGTGTGGTTACCTCAGGGGCTGGATGGGTATGGATTGCGCACTATCCTCAAACACAAAGGGCCGGTTGCTCACCTGATCTCACGTGGTATCACGTGGTACTCATGCCCTCCAGCCTACCAGCACACTTCCCAAACCCCTCACAGCAGTTAATGAGCTCCTGTGTGCAGGGACATTACCTTGCCGATATCGAGAGTTAGCAAGTTCCCTGGATCGTGTATGTCTCGCCCTTAATAACGTCTACCCGATCACATTAAATGACTATAACGTATCTTGGTATGTAGAGCATAATTATTATGCCTCGGTGCGCATGCGCGCAGCGAGCATACGGTAGTCACTTTGTCTGTCTGTCTGTCTATCTGTCTGTCTGTCTGTCTGTCTGTCTGTCTGTCTGTCTGTTCCAGCTATATCTGTTCCGCCGGTGGAAATCAAGTGGAAGTAAGTGTTTATACGGCTATAAAACCGTGTTTTCTTGATTTGAAATTTGGCAGATATGTAAAATATTTGTTCTTGAGTTATGGCAAAATTTGTGTACTTCGAGGCCATTAGGAGCACCTACGACACCTCCAATCGAAAATCTACTAAAAATAGGCCGCCTGACGATGGTAATATTCTCTGGCCTTAGTGTAGTATAAGCGGAAGAGTAGCTCGTGCTTAGACTCGCGTAGCCACGCCTATTAATCACGAGCGAGCCGCGTCCAATTTGTCGCATAGCCTCGCGGAGCCACGCCTTCTAGGGGGGAGGAGGCGTGGCTCCGCGAGGCTACATCTCGGTTTGTATAACGCGCCGAGGGTTCTGACTTTAGTGCATTCATTATATAATTATTTGTATGTATACATGAGTGCAAGCTACTCCTCCATTACATTTTACTACAGAAGTATAGTCCAGTGTGGTTGTGTACGTGACTTCCTCTAAGGTATTATCTCAAGGGGCATCATTATACATGAAAGCAATCCTTACAGATATCCCATGCACATATCTCTTGGGAGGTTGTTTTGTTGCAACTGAGGTATAAGGTACAGCCCATTTTTTATCTCAAGTTACAATGATGCCCCTTGAGATAATACCTTATCTCATAGAAGTCACGTACACAACCCCACTGTACTATACTTCTGTAGAGTAAAATGCAATGCAACTGAGGTAACCAAACACACTGGTCAAAAAAACACCTCCTTTTGCAGTGTAACACCTTTACACAGTGAAGGAACCATGCGAGTGGATTTATGACTACTTACAATGATTCTTAGTTTGCCTGGTAATGTATCATGAAGTGTTATTGATGACACAGGTATAAGGGATGGAGAGGAAGCACGAAAGACCTTCCACAAGGAATTGAACTCAGGATCAGTGACTGGAAGTTTAGTGCACTATTCACTGAGCCACAACTCCCAGTTAAAAGTCAGCCCCCCCTCTCTCTCTGATATACAGTCAGGTGGTACTCCTATACCACAACACTGACTTTTGACTGGGAATTGTGGCTCAGTGAATAGTGCACTAAACTTCCAGTCACTGATCCTGAGTTTGATTCCCGGTGGAACTCAGTCTTTTCTGCTTTCTCTTCATCCCTTACAGTCATCTATAATACATCCCCAGGCAAATTGAATATTTATTACATTGTAAGTAGTCGTAAATCCACTCAGCATGGCTCCTTCACTGATGTAAAGGTGTTACCGGTTGACTCTGAACAAGGTTTTGACGACACATGATCGGGTCAGGTGCAAGACATTGCTTATGCCTGAGTCATCAATAACCTGTAAAGTATTCTTCCTGGTTTTTACATGAAATCCCTTATGTGTGATCCTTGACAAATGTAAGTTGACATGCAACTCTTTAAATTGAGAACTTCCTTTTTTATTGGAAGCCATTTTCTATTTTTGCCACAGCATGAATTCCACATTTCATAGGTAGGGCTCAAGTGTGTGGGAGTAGAAGGAGGTGGGGCTAATGTGAACACAAAAATAAGGTTTTGCACAATAAAAAATGAAACAAGTATGAATTAAATGTCGAAATATAGGAATGGAAGTGTAGAAAAGGAAGCATCCAGACAGCAAACATTGGATTGATGCCATGCAACATGCATAACCAAAAATCAATTTCTTCTTCTATAAGAAAAGAGTTCACCTCAAATTAGCATTCACCTTTGTTTCTATACAAAATGGCTCTTGCATGCATGACCATAGACCAACAGAATGGTTCCCCCGAAGAAGGTCACCAATCACCAAAAGTACTAGAGAAGTATTAGTCTTTATTCGACTGGTGTTTTTGCGCATGGCTACCTCCGAGCCTTTACCTCAGAGACCCACACGCAAGTCTCGGAGACTGCGAGGACAGGAGCCTCAGCAGCCCACTCCGGAGAAAGTGGTCGGGAGTGCTGCCACGTCTCCCTCCGGAGGGCTCTCCCCTTGCGGGGACCACACCCCTCCCTGCATGTTTTATTATGGGGTTACACATGTTATTGTTGCAATACTATTAGTGACTTTGACCCATCCGAATATATATCTGTTCTCTAAACTAATGCAGCTTCAAAGTCCAGAGTAACTTCACCAAGTTGGGTGATGAGCCAAGGTAAGTATATACGTAAGAGTGTACACATGCACTGAAGGGATTTTTCTAAAAATTTCAGGGAGGGGAAATCAGGACTTCCTAAAATTGAGGGGGGCTAGCCTTGTATTGAGACTGTCCTGTGTGTTTGTGTGTGTAAGGATGAGAATTGATCATAGCCCATCTCAGGGGGGCAAAGCCAGGAGGAAATTGCCCCCCTTGCCCCCAACGGCCCCTAAAAAAACCTGAATTGCTCCACCACTTTAGTGTATATAGTGCCTTCTCATCATATCATTGTAATTAGCGATCAAATCTCTGACTAACTACTAATGTATATCAGAGTTTGTAAATTCTCCATGTAAGAATGGTACAGACATGATCATTAGCTTTAACATACAAAATGGCCTGAACATCATACTTATAAACGTTTTTAGACACACAACATTGTCTACAAGTGTTCTGTGCCTCATGTGATACTACAGTATCATACTATTATTCCTTACATGACTGTGACTGTCGATAGTGTACGTACTCCACTATTTCACAATATAGAGTCCACTGCTACGTACTCCACTATTTCACAATATAGAGTCCACTACTATGTACTCCACTATTTCACAATATAGAGTACTCCAAACATATCTACACACTGTGACTGTTGACAAACAGATTGTAGATCTACTCCTTTTAGAGTGCAGTGCACAATTATGTGCGGAGTCAACAGTCGCATATATAGAATGATGAGGTGCAGTGTCAACATATACCGAGTCTCTAATGTAGGGACGGCACCGACACACTCATCAGCCTTAACAAATAAAACCACTCAGAACTCTGGAACACTGGGTTTATAAGCCTTTTTAGACACATAACATAGTCTGAAACTCATGCAACAACAATATTTGTTAAATTGATTTTATATACTCTCAGAAGTGAGGTGTAGGCCTCACTGGCAATTACTATTTTATGCATGCATGCATAGTTTGAACTAAGCACAAACATTGATTCAGTAATGTAATGAAATCAGAGACATATGGGTACAGTATGCAGGTTAAGAGACTCGGATGAAGATGATGCCATACAACAATTTTAATCCCTCCCCTACATCTGTTTTTAATGAGCCAGGATTTTGGCACTGTATTTTATTCTTGTGATGGGATTCAGAAAGTTTCCATTGCAAGATTTGCAGCAGGAAGATTGCAATGTGGTTGGTTATTATTGTTTGTGTTCTGCTAATTATTTCTGTAGTGGTCATTACGATACTGAAGATGAGAAAACTCAGAAGTTGTAGGATGATGGATTATACAGTGAACTCTCAAAATAAATACATCTTAGCAATATTCTTTTGCTGTATATAGCCTGACTTTAATGTAGCTACTAGCCTGTAGGAATGTACATATGTAATCTACTCATGAGACTCAAGCCATTTCATGCATGGATGCGCTTTTGGCGTCAGCGATGATGGGAAAGGGTTTCCGAGTTTTTGTAATCTTGAACAATCTCGTGCGTACCCACTTTCCTTTGATGTTTCATAGTGCGCATGTGCGGATTTTACAAAGGAAAATGAGCGCATGCGCGTGTCGCTTTACGCTTTCCAGATTGCAAGGTTACAAAATTCAGCGCCATCTGCGGCGACGTAATTTTAGCCAGCTCTACCGTTCCAGCACGCGAGCCTCCACTTCCCTTTTGCTCATGCGTAAAGGTTTTTGTTGTTATAAGTAAAGGCGTTGCAGCATTACCGGTCCATTTCGTGTTGTATGCAGCTGTTGCAAAGATGGCTCTACGCACTGCAGCGCTGTTAATTGCACCTTTGGCACTCTTTACTGTCGCTTGGGGACAAGGTAAGTGTATAAGCTAAGGTAAGGGCAGCAGCGGGGGTTTCCGAACAAGCACATTTTTTCGTAAACAAACAGGCTGCAAAACGCCATACTTACTAGGCTTTATCTTGATGCCTCTTAGTTCATTCTCTCGATCCTAACTTGCAACTATCAGCTGTTGTTCGCAAACCCCGGATCGCCCGCCCTTACGCTAACCTGCAATGGCATTGCAATCCTAGTAGTGATATTAAAACAATCCTGTGATTATTGACTGCAGAGAACAATAGGTTTAGCCAACATTATACGTGTATAATGTTTAGACAATGAAAGTATGATGTCTATAACTAGTTACTGCACCACAACTAGGCCTAGAGTATATATATATATATATATATATATATATATATATATATTATCTACCATTATGTTGCATCACACAATCATGCATGAACGTATATGCAGAGTGGTTTTGCAATGTGTATATGCAAAATGGTTTCTAGGTGTAGACTTAGGAATGTTGGAAACTCAGCAACAGGTCCAAGGAACATAAATGGACCTCACAACTAATGTACTTATAATGTGGTAGCATTATTCCTGCATGTAGCTGACGTATGGCTGAGAAAGGCTCTAATCTACATATTAGACCTAATGACTGAAATAATTAAGGTCAAAATATTTTGGTCAAAATATTTCCTTCATGTGGCACCCAAGGCATAATTAACATATGTCAATTCCTGCTGTCAGCACATCTGCTTATCAGTAAATATATTTTTCTGTCATTTGACATAGGAATTAGACACATAGTGTGCTCCTGGATATTGCGACATGATGTGGATGCCATCCACTTGGTGGAGTAGAACTAACAGTAGATAGCTATATATAGTGGTACAAGTGATAAACTGTACAATATCCAAACAAGTAGTATTGATGGTATTTAGCTATGTATACAAAGCACTATATCATGCATTTGGATCTACTTATATATGTAAGCATGTTTTCCTAGGCAAGGGTAGGTTGAATAACACCGTGTGATACATGCAAGCATTTGTATGTAGAGTAAGCTTTATAAGCATATAAGGAACTCTGAGGCTAGCATAATAGGAACTGACTTACATACACCACCTCTGTCTCCAGACAGAGTGTCTCACACCTTATATTTAACACCATATTTTACTTTACATAATGAACTTTGGTGTATTAAATCAGATATAATTTGGATGGCTTACCTGCTGTGGTTATGCTAAATCAGTTTGAATATGTTGCCTACAAAATGTGTTTGATGTGTCATCCTACAGCTAACCAAGGTGTGCGTCTTGCTGACAGTCCACTGGGTAATCATGCCGGTAGAGTGGAAGTGATGTATAATGGACAGTGGGGAACAATCTGTAACATTGGATGGAGTCCCTATGATGCCAGAGTGGTTTGCAAGTACGGGTACTACATAGATAATTTGGAGTAGACAACACGATACATAGCACACGATGTATAGCAGGGTCACATTTGCAAATTGGAGATATATACACATGTAACTACGCACGCACATCCATGTACATTTCAACAAAGGACATTACATTGTGTATTACAGTGAGTCGGCTGTTGATGTCGATCTCAGTCAATTGCTGATTGGACATTGCATAAGCAATGGAAGGATGTGTATACAAGCATGAGTTGCCCCAATGACACAGATGTAGCTAAAGATGTTCTAAAAGTGGTCTGGTTGAAACCAGATCAATCAGACTGGCCTGGATAGTGCCTGTATATACATTATTAGAAACATGTATAGGCATAGTATTCCCTCTTTTTTATGACATAATGTAAGAGTAGAATATTTCATTAGGATGTTGAAAGATGGCTGTGCCAAAAATTATAGACACAAGTACAGTATTATATGCAGCAAGACAGGAAATGATGGCATACAACAATAGCCAAAATAGAAAGAGCAGGTTACACATATTAATCTATGTCATCCTTCTGTCTTGCTGCATATATATGGCACTTATATCACTGCCATTCTTACAATGAAATGTTAATACACTTGATACTGTTGCTATATGGCACAGCCACCTTCCTTTTATGTTTATTTCAATTAGTAACCTTCCCTTTTTACCAATAAAGCTGTTATCAAACATGCTGTCTTCAACAGTAAAGCATTAGGTAGGTGTAGTAAAAATGGGGGCATGCTAGCCCAAACATGACAATGTGGTCATATGGTGTGTATATGTGGGCGTAATGCATATGGGGATGTAGTAGGGCTGAAACCCTTACTTGACCTATCACTTGTGCTTCCTTTGAAACTACTGAGAGTACCCAATTCACACTCACATAAGCATATGCCTCATGGCACTTGGCAATTAGCACACACTCTGTGCTCCAAGACTTCGGGCTATTTGTCACCTAAAAGGGGACACATACCTATGTTGTGCTAACTACTTTTATGTGTAGGGTGAGCCAAGTATAGTACAGATAGGAGTGGGCTATACATTGTGTTAAGAGAGAGAAATCCAACAACTGCATGTGTGACTACTTAAAGAGGAAGTGAACCACACTGTCTGTGCTAACTGTGGTACTTCAACTTCAAGGGAATGTGGACACCTGTGTGTAAAGTAATAACCCAAAGTAATCCCTACTTCTACTGTGGTTTGAGATTCAAGGTTTTCCCCATGCCTATCCATGTAGTATGTACACCTTTGCCAACAACTACCAAACATGCAAAACAACAACAGTTTTTCTTATGTCTCAGAAATCACATTTCTCTGTGTTGACAGGTGGTTCGGCTCCCATCAGTGAAACTTTGGTTTACAGGTGTCATGTTTTACTGCATGTGTGGTCAGCAGAACTAGTGTTGTACTTGGTTAAGGTAGCATTAGATGCTAGTGGTATATTCCATGTGCATCTATGTCACTTCTATATTCACAACAATGTGCAAAACAAGTTGCATGCACTCACAGTTAGTTGTAGAGTAGTAGAGTGGCAGACTGTGCTTAACAAGGAACTGGAACTAGAGTACTCTGAAATTGTGTCTAGTTTACTAACAATTTCTTACTCCAATTTGTACAGCATGCTCAACTATACAGACTATGTGTGTGCTATTGGCTCAACTGGGATAGGAGTGTTTGGAGAAGGTACAGGTCCTGTGTGGCTCAGTGGACTGCGCTGTGGATATTTAGATAAACATCTGGATGAGTGCCGCGGAAATCAGCCACAAAACAACCCATGTCTCCACTACCGAGATGCTTCTGTCATCTGCCAAGGTAGCTGTCACTCAAGTATTAGACAAGTTACACTGAGTAAACCTGCTGTTGGGGGGGAGACAATAGCATCAAAAGTTTTTCTTATGCAGCAGTAGGCTACTTTGACTGTGGATGTGGTACAATATATTTATATTCTCCCTTGTCTAAACAGATCCCAGTGTCATGCCTGTGCCATTTAACATCACTCAAGTTGAGACACGCACTCGCTCAATAAAAATCCAATGGATGGTAAGTACATACTCAAAAATGACTTTTTATGACTTGGTGTTGGCACACTTGCATAATTATATCAAAGAGTTGTGCAGAGATTGCTCATGCATCTTCAATAGGAGTTGCAGAGTGCTACAAAACATTTCTCAGTACCAGTTATTGCGCGAGCACAGCAAACCAGTACTAGTGAACTCAATGCCAATTCTGTTTGTATGTATGTATGTTTATTGGGCGAGCTGGCAGCGAACTCAATGCCAATTCTGTTTGTATGTACTTATGTTCAACCGACCGGTCAGTGCGCATGCGTCCCCGCGCAACGCGCGCAAATGTAGCCGGCCTTGCCTCTTCCGCTCGTTGCGCTCGCCCCAAATGCATTCTCCCAGAAGAGGTTACCGGTTGTACACGATTATCAATTGAATCATGTGCGCCATAGAGTTACGTGTACACCCACGCAACCACTCAACCCGCTGAGTCAGCAGTTACAGCACTTAGAGTCGCAATCTTTGGCTAAGGTATCCTCCCTGAAGCGTCCTAGAAGAACCCCACCAAATACCTTTTGGTGGAACCTGACAAGTAGATTTCTTTCGCTGCCAATGTGAAAACAGGAGTATATTCGCACACACCCAGTCTTTGGTATGCGCGGAATTTTTAATGTGCGCAACCTCCTCTGAGTCGGTAGACTGTAGGGATGGCGCCGACGCGGACACGCCCATTTACCAGATGAAACCGCTCATAACTCCCGAACGCTACAGTTATAAGCCTTTTCAGACATATAACAAGGCTCTACGGGTGTTTCTCTATCATATAAGACCCTCAATGGATGTAATCACTCGAAGTATGTAAAATACACGGACGTACGGAAACTGCCGCACCTCCGTTTTTTTCATCATTATCTTCTCTACCTCAAAATTGACAAACGCGCTCACCTTTATTTTTATAGCATAAAGCGATTCCTTTCTCTCCCGTGCATGATCCTAGGCCAACACAATCATCGTAGGATCCCTCTCGCACGAGAACGACAACGATTTGCGAGCACTTCCGTATAGTCGGACGCCATTTCCTTGTTGATTGATGTGATCACTCATGCGCTATTAGACGGTCGCGCCTGCGTCAACGAAGACGTAGTTTTGGCGTGTTTGTGCTGT
The DNA here is from genome assembly GCA_963970385.1 of Theonella swinhoei. Classification (NCBI taxonomy): domain Eukaryota; kingdom Metazoa; phylum Porifera; class Demospongiae; order Tetractinellida; family Theonellidae; genus Theonella; species Theonella swinhoei. Next base: position 3,314,872 of record OZ019948.1, on the reverse strand, counting down.
TTCCTCTTTTTGGCTACCAGCGTTGCTCCTTTGTGTCCGTTTCTTTGAACGACCCACTGTTGCAGGCAACTGGACCCGCGGCTGTACTCAGTAGGCAATATTCGTACAAGGCAGGATGTAGGAGTCTCTGCCAATTGCTAGCTATCCTCATAGGTATGCAAGGGAAGTAGACTCTGCACGAAAGCCAGTAGGTTTATATGTGTTGCTACACACAGTAAAAACCAGTGAAACAAGTGTAAAAACATTTTCACTAAAATGTTGAAGGATGTAGGGATGGAAGTGCCAAAAGTATAGAAACAAGGTCAAAGTTCAGCATGCATGCAGACAAAGGCAGGGGATGATAGCATGCAACAATCATAACATGCGTAACCCCATATCCCTACATCTGTAAATACTATATCATTCCCCCGAAGAAGGTCACCGATCACTGAAAGTACTAGAGAAGTATTATTCTTTATTCGACTGTTGTTTTTGCGCATGATACCTCCGAGCCTTTACCTCAGAGACCCACGTGCAAGTCTCGGAGACTGCGAGGACAGGAGCAGCAGCAGCCCACTCTGGAGAAAGTGGTCGGGAGTGCTGCCATGCCCCCCTCCGGGGGGGGGGGGGGGCTCTCCCCTTGTGGGGACCACACCCATATCCCTACATCTGTAAATACTATATGGGGTTACGCATGTTATGACTATTGCATGCTATCATCCCCTGCCTTTGTCTGCATGCATGCTGAACTTTGACCTTGTTTCTATACTTTTTGGCACTTCAATCCCCACATCCTTCAACATTTTAGTGAAAATGTTTTTACACTTTGTCTTAATCTTTAACACTACTCAACAATACTCCTGATTAAAATTGTTTAAGATGACCTTCCCTAGTCAAGTTAAGTTATGTATGCCTCATTTGGTTTGCAGAGAATCTTCCTTGCACTATTAGCACTTAAGAATTCAATAGTGTTTGTATAATTATACAAAAGCCTGTGAGCTATATAAAATACACCATTACAGTCCATATACTGGGGTTACATCTACTCGATCTTAATAGGCACTTAACTTTCATTCTTTTTGTGCTTATATATGATATATATGAGCTATAATACACCATTCCATATTCCTACTAAACCTACTGGGGTTACATCTAATGTGTAGCTATATATATTACAGGGCTGTAGCCAGCATGAGCTAGAGGATGCAACCGCCTCCTCTGATATGGTGCTAATATCACCTTACCTCTATGCTCATGAGCTACAGTTAGCACCATGGATGGTTACTTTATATACTATTGTGCTCAGCTGTTATATCTCTTCCAAAACTTAGCTCAACACAAATCGTTTGTACATATATGAGTATAAAAGGAAAATTCTTCAGTGCATGAGTAATCCCTATATACATGTTATGCATACTTTTTGTTACGTGTGCAAGTTTACATCCTATTAATGCTGTCAGTTAGCAAATTTGTACTTACCCCATCACTGGCACCTGTTTCTCTCTGCAGCTTTCATCCATACCTCCGTATATACAAGTCATCCAATTCAGGTTGTATGTGAGACAACCAGGCTACTATCGTTCATACATCTACCGCACATTTGTGGGTGGGACTACAACAGTTTTCAACTACACTCTCTCCGGCCTTTCAATAAATCAGACATATGAGTTTCAGATTAGAGCTGATGGAGAGTACCGATTTTGCTCTACGGATATTATAGGGGTGGTCTCAGCACCAGTCAATATCACAACTACTGATAAGGGTAAATGAATTTTACGTCAAAGAATGTAGGGATGGACAGTGCCAAAAATGAGTGAAACAAGTACAAAATATATGCGTAACCCCATAATAATAACATTTAGGGAGGGGTTATGTATATTATTGTTGTTATATACTATCATCCCCTGTCTTGCTGCATATACTATACCTGGCTGTTTCTCTTGTTTTGGCACTGTCATCCCTTGAAAATTGGGACTTTAGCAATTACACTAATGTGATTGTAACAGTAATTTTACCTGAGTACTTTGAGTGTATTGTGTAAAGAAAGGCCATGTTTTTTGTCTAAAAAGGCTTATAACTGCATTGTTGGGGAGGTCCGTTTTTTGAGGCTATTGTGGGAGTGTCAGTGCCATTGCTACATAGAGAATCAGTCTACTGACTGGGTTAGCATAATAAAAAGGTAAAGACCTTGGGCTTGCTACATTTTTGTACTCTGTCCTGTTTGTTGAGTCTGCCAAAAGTCACTGCCAAACCTAATTACTTTACTACATAAAATGCTGCATTAGAGCATTGCTAGAGCGGAAGTTTTTACATGTACATGTACTACCATGCTCACACACAGTACCTTAAAACTGCTGCATGTAGAGATGAAAGCTGTAGATAGGTCATGCACAGTTAAGTGCACCAAACCTAGACACTATAAACTCATTACCACAGACTAATATGTATTGGCAGAGCACCCAGATTTACTAATGGAGTACTTGCATGTGCCTATTTACATTCTCTCCACTGCCAAATGCTAAATGCTGCAACTTTCATCAGGAAATGAGTCAACACAGTGTGCTAACTAGTATAGAGAAGGGAGTAATCCAACAAATATGGTGGTAATTGTACTCCTTGCAGAATGTGGACACTTGAGAAATTACTATTGTGTGTTTTCTTGTGAGTTCTTAACAAACATTTGACACCTTCACCTCTGCAGTTCCACCATCCACTCTACCAATACGACTGGTGTCATACCCTACTACTAACCAGCCACACATTGGCAGACTAGAAGTCTACCATAATAATCAGTGGGGCACAGTGTGTGATGATTTATTTGGACAAGAAGAAGCAGACCTGGCATGTAGAGAACTCAACTACACTGCGGGAGCTGTATGCTATGCCACTAGACCATTCCCTATCAGTGCAGGTACATATGTACCTTTTTCACTAATTAGCATACTTGTGCAAAGAGGCCATAGGCATGTTACTACAAAATATAATGTATGTTGAAGGCCGTAGGGATTGAGTGTAAGGTACTGAAACCAGTGTGGTTAGTCCAGATGAGGTGCTGAAACCAGTATGGTTAGTCCAGGTTAGCAGCACTAATATGTGAGGGAGAATCATGATGGTGGTAGAGGGATATTGTAGGGGAGTCTTCAGACCACTAATATGTGCTTCGTTTGCCCTTAAAGGATTCAAGTGCTCAGCCTGACCTGAATGTTATGTAGTTGTGCAGGGTGGTACTGCATGTTGCCACTTATCCAGGCTGTTTCAAGGCTAGCTAGAAACTGTAGCAAGCACCATGCATGTGTACCACTGCACTCTGGCCTAACCACTTTCAATTCTATTCCAGCGCCACTTTAGCAACAAGTGTGAAGCAATTAAAATTAAGGCAGGAAATCAACATGTGTAACTCCAAGCGGGAACTTTTTATAGATCTTCGTTTTCACACTTGTTGGCACTTCCATCCCTACATCCTTAAATGAACAGGTTTTCATTGAGCAACCACTTGCATATATGAGGCACACAATACTGCTTGAGCCCCTCCCCCATCTCTTGTTTATGTAATGTGCATGTATAAATGGAAAATGGGTTCCACATATTCCTTCAATACAAGGATCGTGCACTGTAAAATCAATTTTGTCATAAAAACAAGTATTGTTTGTTGCATGAGGTTTTCATTCCATACATACATCAGTTCATTATGTGATACTACAATAGTGTACTCCCAAAACAATGACTATTCCTTACATGTGTGGCTGTTGATAGAGTAGTCTACAATTCCACAATGCCTCTACACATGTGACTGTTGGCCGGGGATTACATAGTTAATAGTCACTTGTGTACAATGATGAAGTACTGTATCAACAGTCACACATAGGGATGTAGTTTATCTAGTTTGTTTTAAACTTTAGATCACATGATGAACTGATGTATGTATAGGATGGGAAAAACTCACGCAACAAACAATTTTGCTATTAAGACAAATTGATTTTACAGTGTGCATGCAAGAGAAAGAGCTGTTTCATTTAAATCAAAAGTGAGTACTTACAAAATGTATGCACTAGGTCATTTGAATTGAAGAAAAAAAGTTGGTGATTTAGTGGATGTCATAAGAGCAGTGTATACTCTAAAGAACATTCATAGACCATGTTATGCCTCTAAAAGGACTTATAACAGTGAATGAATGCGCAAATCTATAACGTGCGTGCGTGCGTGCTGGAAAGGCACATGCGATTGAAACTCAAGGTTGGCTCTGTACACTGCTGGAAGCACTATAGCTTTGACCGGAGCAGTACGCATGCTTGTACTCCCTCATGCAGTAACCGCTGGTGCTTCGCTGTACATCGAACAGGAATACCTGATCGCTGGTAAGCCAGAGTAGGCTAGATCTAATTAGCATATTGGCTCTTTCGCTTTCATTTCACGCTATAACTCTTGAACGGAGCGGTTTCAAATAAAACCCCACAAATTTTTTGACCTCCGTTGCCCGCTGAGTATGTCACAGTATTTTCAGGACGAACAGACGCTCCAGAGGTGAGATGTGACTTAACAGACAGACACACACACACACACACACACACACACACACACACACACACACACACACAGACCCAACTACTGTAACCCTCCTGCGCATGCACGCCGAGGGTTAATTATATATGTGGCCTTATCCCTATATATAGAGTCTACTGACTCTCTGATATAACCTTTAGCATGATTTCAGTTACATACATTGTGCGCACATCTTCATTGGCAGGTCCCACATGGTTGGATAATGTTGACTGCAGTTTAGCAGACAGGTTTGAGGATTGTTCTCACTCAGGGTGGGGTGTCCACAACTGTGCTCCATCAGAGAGTGTTGGCCTCATATGCAACCCTGGCCCTGCAGGTAGAATGTACTTGTATACTTGCTATGAATTATAGCCTTTACCATTATGTGAATGTGGCTGTTCACACATACTTGCACTTTGTTTATTTATTCAGGTATACCTAGTGTGACTGATCTTGAGGTCACTCAACTTTCACATAACTCAGTCACCTTTCAATGGAAAGTAAGTTTCAATGCCATATGTAGGTCCACAACTTATTGGCGACTCTCTAGATAGGTGGGATGGCACTGACACACCCATTAGCCTTGATACATATAATGGCTTCGTTAGTCATGTATATGTAAGCCTTTTACACACAAAACCTGCTCTGCATTTGTTTTCCCGTACCTACCACATAACACTATTTCACAGAGTAGGCTCTCTTCCTCCTTATATTTCTATGGGTACAAACATTAGCAGTGCATTGTGTACCCACAGGAAGAGAGCTATGGCTGAAACTTAAGGCAGATCCATGCCATGTAAATGCACCCTTTACTTAATACAACTGTTATGTTTCCCTCTAGTCTAAACTGACTGTTGGAAGATATAGGATACGGTATACAAGAGAGACTGGATTCAGTTATAATGCATATGTGACACATCCTACCACTCAGTATAGTCTGTGGAGGCTATACCTTGGCTACAACTACACTATTAATGTCTCGGCAGCAGTTACATTTAGGAATTATTATGGAGGAAACTGCTATTATAGTTACTTGTATGGAGAAGAGAGTGACACACTCATAGTTGAACCTAAAGAAACAGGTAAAATGTAGTCGTATCATTGGTTTATCATTTACCTTATCTTTCCAAAAAGCAAAGAACACTGTTTTATGGACCATTTCTATATTTTTCTCTCTGTCTCAATACAGCTCCCACTGTGTCAGTTTCTGGATTCCACATTACTATACTAAATGGTACTAGTGTTGAGGCCACGTGGACGACACCACGCTCAACTATTGGCGTTAATGGGATTATCAGAGGATTTAAAATCTTCATTGAAAAAGTGAATGGTTCTGAGAGAGTTATAAATATATCTGACACTTTAGTTCGATCCTACATAATTACTGACTTGGAAGGGCTTGCTACGTACGTGTTTAGTATGCTATTATATAATACAGTAGCTGATGGACCAAAGGGTATCCACCTCACACAGGAAATGCCTAATGCAAGTGAGCTATAACTTGGTCACTTAAAGGGAAGCAACTAACATTTGGTGTTCTTCCATCTTAGGTTATGTCCCACTCATAGCACAGTTTGGAGTTTATGGAAATGGTCTGGAGACTGTGACTTACTACACTTACAGAAGTGGATTTGACGTTCTCTGTGGTTCTTATGTAAAAAATGCAGCACTCTTTTGGCAGTTTGCCAATGGCAGTCGCATTGGCATTAGCAACCCTGGTTTTCGTGCTGGTCATTTTGAAAATGGTGAGTGCAATTGTGTTTTAAATGCCAGTGGTTAAAATGCCAACCAGTTTCCGAGGTGCAAGAAGTAGGCACCAACATACTGTACATGTAGTGTTCTGGTGCGCCTTGCATATATAAACCGGTGGTGTGCTAGACAAGTTGCGTGTATTCCCTGCTGATGAGAGCTAATAAGCTCGAAACAGCACTATCCAGGGATTGCTTAGCTTGCCTGGCCCCACCAGATAGGTTTTTTCTCATGTATATAACAAGATTGGCAGTACCATGCCCAACCTTCCAGAGTGAATTAATAATTGACCCTAAAACACTCAAATTCGTATGGCTAGTGTGAAGAAGTTAAGGTGGCTTACATCTTCATTCTTTGAGGATATAACATGATAGGCAATTTGCACTGTGTGGCACATCTGAGCTTGGTTCAGTGCTATTAAACATGATAACAACTTGACTAGTTTCTAGAACTCCCTAGAGATGCTACTGAATGCACTTAATCTAATGTTTTGGCCCAGGAATAGACTCCTATTGGGATAGTTGGTAATTCCATAATATAAATGTGTAAAACATTTCATTGAAGGATGTAGGGACCCAAACGTAGAGAAACAAGAAAGCATTCATGCAGCAAAGCAGACAATGATGGTATGCAACTATAATATAACATGCATAATCCCTTAAAATACAAGATGTACAATGAAGGACATGCTATGCCATGGCCGGCGGAGACGGTGGGGCAGGTAGGGCATTTGCCCTACCACTTTTTGGTGGTCCATACAGGAAATTACGTGTGCTATGATATTTATCCGAGATAGTGAAATAGGCTAGCTGCGTTCGCAGTCACGCAAATTAAGCCCGCTAATGTACTGGTACGCACTCATCCTGTCAGCTAGCGGGGGGGTTGCCAGGGAGGCCACCAATTTCTACAAAAGACTAGCTTCCAACCCTATAGTCTAACTATAAACTGGCTGAGGTGTACTATTTCTTTTGCCCTGCTCCGCTCCACTATCCAATGTATTCAAGGTGCACATTCTTCTAGAGGCCATGCCATCCAGAGCCACCAGTTGATCTAGTGACAGTGGAGGCAATTATTGACCCTGCCTAATTTAACTGTCAACCAACCATTCGTTTTCTCATTCTGTAGCTACTCCACTGTATGTCAATGTTTTTAGGGATTTATTATCTACATGTATACTGAATGCCTTATATTATCTCAATAATGCCTTGCACACCATTTAGTTCGGAGTCGTCTGATTTCGCTTCGTATGCCGCCGTCACGTAATGCCCTTTGGGTGTGATAAACATGCATCCGCACCCTTTGTGGAGCTGCTCCGACCCTGTATGCATGCCATTATTACCTATAGATGTTTTCTTGTTTCTGCACTTCAATCCCTACATCCTTCATCATTTTATATGAAAAATATTTCACACTTGTTTCTGTGGTTTTTTTCATTTACCATGTGCATGCACAAGCCCCACCCTTTTCTACTCCCATATGCTTGAGCGCCCCACACTGTGTATAAAATGTGCAACTCACATGCACAAATTGGAAAATGGATTACAACAATAAAGAAGTTTCTCGATTTACGTACACAGTTGCACATGAGGATACAAAGGTTTTGTTAGTCAAGGATCATACCACAAGAGAAAGGAACTGATTTATGTAAAATCAAGGCGAGTGCTTGTGCCAAATTTGGTATCAGGTTTAGTTAGATGAAAGAAGAAGATGAACAAATTGGCAGTTTGGCTAATTCAGTTTGTCATTGTTTAGGGTCTTAGCGGGTTGAGATACACTTGCAGAGTGCATGTATGTGTTTAAAATAGCTTATAACTGCTGCGTTTGGGAGTCCTGAGCCATTTTATGTATTAGTACCATCCTTACATAGAAAGTCTACTGATCATGACCTTCTAATTATTATGTAGGCACTGCTGTGCTTCAGATTGGAACTGCACTTACCTATATTCGTCGTCTCTCTGTCTGTGATGGAGGATTATACACATGTATAGCCACTGCCCCAGGTGGTCGTATGGAAAATAGAAACTTCACACTTTTCATTGGATGTAAGACTGAATTAATCCATACTCTAAATTTATGTACATGTATAGAGTATGGACAAAAGTATGCCTTGAATGAATTACTAATACTTGGACTATTATGCTTTACACACAGCCTCTATACCAGCAGTCAATCAGCCCAGACTGATAAGCAAGGGATCCACATGGGTTCAAATAGGCTGGGAGTCCTTGGACTGTGATGGTGGTTACCAGATTGATGGCTATGATGTGGAGTACAGACTAAACCGAGGCTTCTTCTTCAGATATACCTACACCACTGTTGCAAGAGTTTCAAGTCTCAACTACACAATACGTGAACTCTCTCCCAACACATTGTACTATTTCCGAGTGAGTACAGTTAGCTCTGTGTCTTCCAGAACTGCTCCATCAAGTAACCTTCCAGTGACCACACAAGTGTCAGGTAATGAATGTTATATACATACATGCAATGTGTGCATGCAATGCCCTTGATCATCAATGTGAATCCCTTAGTTTGCCTGTGCAATCGTGATTATGGCATGCCATGCCATGCTGTGTACATATGTGTACGAATGCATACAGACCTCAGTGAAAATGTTTTCCTATGTGCATTACTACTAGCAATTAATCAGCATGGAAGTAAGTGCTGTACACTCCATAATGGCATAATTTATCGGATGAAGCCAGTTTTATCTGCTCTGGCTCTTGGTACATAAGAAAGGCTAAAACTCTCATTGTTATCATATGCCGTGCTGTATTGCATGTGCTCCACATAACTGTGCTGTATGACAAATACAACACTGGCAGTGCCTTGATCCACCCACAAAAAATACAATAAGTAAATGTAAGAAGATGTACATTTACTTCTGAATTGGTGACCTTTTGTTCAATACATCACATATACAGGTCCATCTCCACCTCGTAGTGTGACTGTGAGAGTGACCTCTAATTCAGAAGTGTGTGCCACATGGAGACCTCCAGCCACATATACTGGAGTGGTCACACTCTACAGACTTTATGCAGAGATCATCGACAGCTCTGCAGATATAACAGAGGCTGTAGACCTTCCAACTGACACTGCAGTTAAGGTATGTTTACCTGAGAATGTATCCTGACTATAAACCTGTGTGTTGAATTTTGTGGGGATTTATATATGCATGTAGTGAGTACTTTGTTAGTTATCACTTGTGTATTTTTAACCCTTGTATGCACATACAAAGTTAAGGTTACTGTGTGTCTGTCTGACTCAGTCCAACTGTCTCTGTGCCCTCTTAATATTAGATATGTCAAGTCATATGGTAACCAAACTTTTCATACAAAGAGACATGTTGTCATACATATCTGGGTTGCCCAAAATGACACTAGTAATGGCTGTCTTGCACCATGACCGAAAGGCCAGCTTTTGTCCCTGCTCATTTCCAAAAGTGGACCAGGTCCTCAGGCAAACGTGGATCAAGTCCTGTTTTTTTGTTGATCGAACTGGTCCAGTTATTGCCAGCAAAAGATGGAGTTTTTGGTCCACTAAAGAGAATTTGGTACTAATTGGCTTGGTTCAGATGTAGATCACCTTTTTTATACTGTGAATCATTGTAACCAGATTTTCCACCATGTTTCCCTCTGGTGCACCATAACAAATTATGCAACTAAACCCATAGCTGCATTCCTCCTGTGCTGCTCAAACATTATACCACCCTCATTACTAATAAATTATAGGAAACAGTTCAGTTAAACCCTACCACTGCAAGCCTTATGCATGCCCTGACCAGGGTGGTCCAGGCAAAAGTTGGACTGGGGGTCCATGGTCCAACTTTGTGAGAACCACCCACATTAACATAAGACATCATGGTAAGCAGCGTGCACAATGAAAACCTTCTTACAGATTTACATGTATATACATTATACACACATTATACATGGTACCAATGAACCTATGCAATATGCATGCAGTTTTGACATCATGTATTTGCATCTAAGTGTTATACTCATGCAGTGCATGTGCAATTATGTTACTTACAGACATTTGCTGGCAGTGTGTTATCTGGATGTATGGAACTGAGCCACACAGGTGTGATCTACCACTTCCAGATGAGTGCAGTCTCAACAATTCAAGGAGAGTTAGTGGAAGGCACTCTCTCTCCAATGGATGCACGCACGACTATCTATGTACCCAGACCAGGTACATGTAGCTCTCGGTTGACAGCTGTTTCGGGCTGGTTGACCCTCATCAACACTGTGTATGCTTAGTTGCTCTGCGACGGCCTAGACATACATACCCTAGGCAGGCCTGAGTAGTTGTGGTTTCAGAACAATAAATTCATCCACCACAAACCATACAAGCCTACCTAGGCAAAACCCCACCGCCTAATTCAAAGCCAACAGTAATGGGTAGGGCCGGGGTAATGAAACCGCCAAAGACACCCTGGCCCACTGCGGCGCTTCACATGGAAAAAAGGTGTGCACAGAGCAAATCAAGCAAATGGAGGACAGCCGTTTTGCCCTCATCAGCGCCGTGTTATTGTTCTTGCATGCCCTCATCCCCTGTCTTGCTTCATATATACTCCTCTGATTTTTGGCACTGTCATCCCTACTCCTTTAACATTTTATGAAAATTTAACTGGTTTTTCATTGTGTACTGCTTTGCAAACACAATGCTCTGAGTCCCACCCCTTTTGCCATGAAACAATAATGAGGAAACAAGATTCAACTAAATGGAAGTGCTAGTATATCATAGCTTTTACTCATCGGCCCTACAAAGATTCCGTTGGTGAAAGCACTGCGCATGGGAATAAGAAGCCGTTTGGTTCAAAAATCAAGGTAAATACTTGCACCAATTTTGTGCTAGGCCATTTGAAGAAGATGGAGAAATCAGGTTTATAGCAATTTCACGTATGTCATTGCAACGGTGTATTTACTGCCTTTGAGTGTCTTATCATTCATAGAAACACTTGTAGGCCATGTTATATGTCTAAATGAGCCTATAGCTGCCGCTCTGATCCGTTAAATTTGTTAAGGCTAATTGGCCATGTCAGCACTGTCCATAAATAGAGAGTCTACCAACTATTTGATTATATCGCCTTGATTCATTGTAAGAATAAGTAGCATGCAATTTTATGACTTTGTAATGTGTTCAAATCAGTTGAAAACCAGGTTTAAACTCTACTGTGTATTTTGCTTGTTTTGCAGGAATACCTCAGCCAATAGATCTGCAAGGTAATGCAACAAATACAAGTGTAAATCTTCAGTGGCGACTACCTGGCAATGTTCAGCAGGATGATTTATATTTTAATGTAAGTTACACAATTCTGCACAAAACTATGAGTTGTTGCAAACAAGTGCGAAATGTAACAAGTGGAAAAACAAAAATCTTGAAAGGATGGGACTTTAGCACACAAGATACATGAAGCTTTATCCACTCCTGTATCTACTTGTCAGCAAACAAAAGTGAAAAAGAAGCAATCCCTATATACACAGTAATACCTATGTCTGGAAGCAACACTATTCTAGTTAACATTCCTCTGCATGCATACATGGCTGTCATACAAACCTTATTTTATTTATAACAGTTCAAAACTCTCTCTGCCTCAGGTATCTTATTCTGGTGTGGTAGATTGGAAGTCTAATAAAGATGTTTACATAAGTTTCAAAGAACAAGGACAGACAACTGCAGATAACACCTCTCTCGTCATATATCCCCTCACTCCATCCACAGAGTATGTTTTCAAAGTAGTAGCAGTTACCTCAGAAGGCCAGGGGGAGGAAGCTGTTGTAGTAGTTACTACCAACAAAGAAGTTGGAGGTAATGTTTCACATCTAGCTATTATTATTCTTGTTCAGTAATTCTATTTGTTCTACAGATAAACTAGCGTACTTTCAGATACGTATTCTAGACATCAATGACTGTGAAGAGTGGCATGTAAGTTCGATGAATACTGCACTGTACTATGTACTTCATTAGCATGTTTGCATTCTTCAGAGTGAAGGGACAAAACAGAAGCTAGATGATATCCGCAAGTCTCTTGTATCAATTCTCAATGCCCAGTGTACATGTGATATAACTACCTCTCATATAAGCCAGGGAGAGTTCAGCTGCCGATCTGATCCCAATGACTCTATCGTCTACCGAGCCAGAATCTCTGGAACTCCCACTGTTAGTGCCTCTGACTTGGCAACACAGATACGTAACTGGGTACAGGGTGAAAGTGCCTCCATTATGGTTGGATCATTACGACTCCATTTGGACCCCAATTGTGACGCCACATTGGATAATATCCATGCCTTAGACTGTAACCAAAATGTAGTAGTGGTCACTGATGAAGAACCAACTGATGAAGAACCAACTGATGAAGAACCAACTGATGACAAAACTGATGAAACTGATTCAAGCAAGGATGGGGATGAAACTGATTCAAGCAAGGATGAGGAGGATGAAAATTCTAAATCTGATTTAAGAGCGGATGAGAACAATGACAGTTCCACTAGCTCTGGTGAGGTGGTTGGTATTATGGTGGGTGGGATCATTGCTGGCCTACTACTGGCTCTGTTAATTGCTCTCATCATCATTATCATCGTGTGGTTGAAGAAACTGAATTCACAGTCGTAAGTATACATGTAGAATACCTTAATCATATGACTGTTACACCATTATGACTGAAGTGCAATTCTATGTGGAATTAGACTAGATCTATGTAGGGTGGGTCATCCCCTTAGCTTAACATATGAAATGGCTCAGAACCTTTACCATGAAAATGTAATGGAATGAGCATTTGCAATCAACATTATGCAAGTGTAAATGCTGAGGTATTGATTACGAAACTAATTTTAGTATGATATATACCTATGCTCTAAATGCAGCTTTAAAGCCCAGAGTGTGTTTACGGAGTTGGTAAATGACCCAAGGTGAGTAACAATGTTCTCTCTCTCTCTCTCTCTCTCTCTCTCTCTCTCTCTCTCTCTCTCTCTCTCTCTCTCTCTCTCTCTCTCTCTCTCTCTCTCTCTCTCTCTCTCTCTCTCTCTCTCTCTCTCTCTCTCTCTCTCTCTCTCTCTCTCTCTCTCTCTCTCTCTCTCTCTCTCTCTCTCTCTCTCTCTCTCTCTCTCTCTCTCTCTCTCTCTCTCTCTCTCTCTCTCTCTCTCTCTCAAGTAGCAATGTAACTATACTAGTAGGTGAATGCAGTGCATTTTTGGCGAGCGGGAGCAACCCAACTGAAGACAAAAAATGTGCATGTGCAACATACAGTAATTTGAATGTGACGCTCAAATTCATGGATCTGTGTAGAATTATTTTATCGGCTGCACACCTCGATCGTCTGACTGTGTTGAGCACGTTGTTGAGAAAGGCATGTTTCATGCTCTTCGGGTGTCTCTGAAGCGAGCCACTACCTTCTTCGAGCTCTTTTGTAATCAATGGCATGATATTCTCTGTTAAGGTACCACTGGGTAGAGCGTTGCTGTACTGCAGCCAGAGACATTGTGGCATCCACGTCAATGATGAGACCAGTTTTGAACAGTGCGCATGCAAAATTAGAAGCACGTATAACATTACAGTGGGTACAGTCCCTAATATATTGGCCCATTGACACGACTAGGTTGGTTCGCTACCACTTACCAATAACTGCTGTGACTCTTATGGAAGCTACAATTTTTAATATAGAGTTGGCAGACTCTCAGTGTAGGACTAACATTCCATTATCCTTAACATGCAAAATGACTCTGCTTTCAGTGCTTTGATGCATACAGAATTTAACCTCTGCACAAAATGATAATATTGAGCTGACAACACACCAGTGTAAATTTCTTCAAAGGATGGATAGTAGTGTGAAAAAATAATGGAATGTGCAATGAGGCAGGGATGATGACATACAATAATCTAGCACTGCCATCCCCTCAATATTTCTATGCAATGAAATTTCTTCATGAAAAAATTAATATTTCCATCACAAGAGTCACAGCAAGATAGTGCAACATGGGTATTCATTGTTTTGTGCTTATTTATTTCACATGTGCTATAGCGGCCATGGGAGTGCCATGACTACTGAAGATGATAAAACTGAGAAATTGTAAGACGATGAACTGCAGCTAACTCTTACATACATTATTCTTTTGTTATATGAATCCCCATACAATGACTTTAACGTAAATGAGAATACATGTATACTTACATATTATTGCTGTAATTTCTTTTTTTGGTTAAGTATATATCCCCACAAAATACGTGTGTGAATTTAAGTACACTGCAAAAAGAGGTGGTTGTTTTGACCAGTGTGTGTGGTTACCTCAGCTGCATTACATGACTATAACCTATCTTGGTATGTAGAGCATAATTATTATATAATTATTTGTCTGAGTGCATATGTATACATGAGTGCAAGCTACTCCTCCATTACATTTTACTGCAGAAGTATAGTACAGTGGGGTTCTGTACGTGACTTCCTCTAAGGTATTATCTCAAGGGGCATCATTATAACTTGAGATACAGGAAAGCAATCCTTACAGATATCCCATGCACATATCTCTTGGGAGGTTGTTTTGTTGCAACTGAGGTATAAGGTACAACCCATTTTTTATCTCAAGTTACAATGATGCCCCTTGAGATAATACCTTATCTCATAGAAGTCACGTACACAACCCCACTGTAGCTACTATGCTTCTGTAATAAAATGTAATGGAGGAGTAGCTTGCAGTCATGTATGCACACAGTTTAATTGCATAATAATTATGCTCTACATACCAAGACAGGTTATAGTCATGCAATGCAACTGAGGTAACCACACACACTGATCAAAACAACCACCTCTTTTTGAAGTGTATATACTCCATCATTAACCAATGTAAAGGAGATATTGAAGTATAGCTATAACATGATAAACATGTTGAACTCAAACTCAGTATATATATATATATGAATCATGGACAACTCAGACTAATCTGGTTCCTATAGAGAACTAATATAGTATTAAAATACAGTGAGTTGCATCGCTTTGTATTGCATTATATCTCTGGAGTCTGTATATTGATATATATGCTTTGACATTTCAATCATGTGCCTCATTCAGTATCCTGTACATACAGAGTGCACTTTGTGGTACTTACATCCCACTCCAAAGTGGTGGACATGTGAGTGTCTTTTGAGACCTTCAAACCAGTACCAACAGGTCCCTCTGAATAACAGAGGACACAATAAGCATTACACTGTATGTTTACAGTCACTTACAGTAACACCATGCACCAGGGTCGCATATGAGACCAATAGTGTAAGATGAACTGCAGTATTCACTAACAACTCCCCACTCTCTTTGAGTGCGGTCCTGAAACCTGTCCATGTATGAGCATTTGACTCCAACTAGCCCTACAGGATCTGAAGAGAAATATATACAGCTGATTAATAATACTCAAACCACCATAGCCATCACCATGCACCTGGTACTCTGCACGCGTACTCAAGCATTCAACTGCTTTATTAAATTATATGCGGTAACTAAAGTAAACAAGGAAGTTTATGTTCCCTCACTTCCATTCATGTTTTACTGGATCTTTAGAAAAACGCTATCACTATACTCAAACATTACCCTCTATGTAGCTTCCCTATGAACAGGCTTCTGGAGGCTTAGCCTTGAATCACTAGGACGGCCGAAAATAGTTACAGGTCACAACTACACAATATGTGATCTCACTCCACTTACAAACTACCAATTCGAATTCAGAGTGATTACAGTCAGCGCAACTTTTGAATCATCACAGTCAGATTCAATTATGGTGACAACACACGGGACAGGTAATAATCGTTAAGATGTTGCTATCCATAAGTACAGTCTTAAATTCCTGTATGCAAGGTGATGCTCTATCAGAGGCAGAGAACCTGGGGGGGCAGGGGGGGCTTGAGCCCCCCACTTTTCGATAAGGGGGGGCTGAGCCCCCCCAAAATTGGAGGTTGTCAAAAAGAACATATTAAATACTAATAGCCTATTCAGTGAATAGCCCCCACTTTATGAACGCCGAGCCCCCCCACTTTTGCCATGCTGTCTCTGCCTCTGTGTATGAACACCTCTAATGACCTAACTAGATTTCCATCCTTGCCCCTCCGCTCCAATGGCAATGCCCAACACCTTAATGCGAGTCTAGTTCCTACACATATGCTTTGCATACATTCACTATATGCTAGCCAACAGAATATGCTATATTTGTGTCTATGTAGGCATACCACAGCTGCAAGCAACTCCTTCTAATGTTAGTGTGGCTCTTCAATGGAGACTGCCAGGACATAATCCAACAAACTTACTTGTATCTTAATGTAAGTTTAATTTGTATTTCACACACTTATCATCTCCCAGAGTCAGTTGGTCTCCATCTGGAATTTCTCATTGCAGGTATCTTATTCTGGTGTTGTAGAGTGGACATCTGGTGAAAACTTCATAAGTTTCAAAGAATAAGGACAGACAACTACAGATAACACCTCTCTTGTCATATATCCCCTCACTCCATCCAAAGAGTATGTTTTCAAAGTAGCAGTGGTCACCTCAGAAGCCCAGGGGGAGGAAGCTGTTGTAGTAGTTACTACCAACAAAGAAGTTGGAAGTAATGTTTCACATCCAGCTGTTTTGCTGTTGTTAAACAGTTCTATTCATTCTACAGATAAACTAGCTTACTTCCAGATCCATATTCAAAGCATTAATGACTGTGAAGAGTGGCATGAAAGTTTGATGAATACTGTATCATACTTTGTACATTATTAGTAATTTCCTCAGAATGAAGACACAGACAGAAGCTAGCTGATATCTACAAGTGTCTTGTATCAATTCTCAATGCCCAGTGTAGCTACATGTGATATATACTCATATAAACCATATCTTATATAAACCAGGGAGAGTTCAGCTGTTGATCTGATCCTACTGGCTCTGTTGTTTACCGAGCCAGGATCTCTGGTACTCCCCTCTGACTTGGCAGCACTGATACGCAAATGGGTACAGGATGGAAGTGCCTCCATTAAAGTTGGGTCGTCCTGATTCCAAGTGGACCCTACTTGCAATACCACATTGGATAGCCTCCATGCCCCTGATGCCAGGATACTGTCTACTTTGGCAGAGTGTGTGTTGACAGTCACCTTTTGTTCTTTTGTGTTACAGTGCCTCGCACAAAATATTTTACATGTGAATTATTTTCCCAGGAAAGATAGCAAATCACTAAGGTTGAGGGCAGGCAAACTCTATACATAGCTCAGTGTTGCCAGCGAAGGCCAGGCTTCGGCTAAAACACCCGTAGGTGAACGCCACAGCGCGAGTGCGCATGCGTAGAAGCAGCGGAAATGCTTTTACTCAATCGAGCGAAAGAGACAGACTTATCTCTTGGACTTTTAATATACTTTTGAGGACTACCATGCTGTTAATTGCAGCATTGATATTAATTACTACTGTGTGGGGTCAAGGTGAGTTTTACAAAACGTTCATGTATAGTCTCAAGATGGGGGATTGGCTCCATATTCCTGCCTTGGCATCTGCATACCAATTGCTCCTAGCCAGTTTGATGATGTGTATGTATCAAACTGAATCAATAATGATAAACACATCTCTGCCATAAAATATTTTCTAAGTGTTAGCTCACTGTCCTGTGGAGTTAACTGTCTTTACATGCAGAGAAATTTTACTCACTGACACAAAAAATACCTTTTGTCAAAACCTTTCTACACAACCCTCGGTCCCTATCGTAATTAAAGATAATAACTATATATCCTTATATGTATGACTGTTATTAGTAGTTCATTATCAATGTACCACCAATTATACCAATGATTACACTACTGGGCAGTTTTTGATAAGACCACTATAATTCTTTTTTTTTTCAACAGTGTCATGTACTTACTTGCATGCACATGCTGTCGAGCAAGACTATTATTGCATCATCAATCATTGGGGTATAACCTTTAACAGCAATACCAATTTGTGGTGCTTTTATTAGCTATTATTGCATCATCAATAGACTATTATTGCATCATCAATCATTGGAGTATAACCTTTAACAGCAATACCAATTTGTGGTGCTTTTATTATAGCCTCATATATACCTAGGCGGTGCAAGCAGACTGGTGAATACATTGTTGCGCATGACTAATAACCGATTAGATGTAGGTGTCTCTCCGCTCCTTTATTGCAGAAACTCATTGTCAAGGATCATAATCATTAGCTATTCCATAACTGGAAGTGAGCACTTGTGTTAGAGAAAATGTGAGACGAAGATGGAGGAACCAATGATTTAGCAGTATTCTTGTATTAGCTACTCTGAGAGTCTTGTTGGTTACAGAAGTATACAAGTCCTTAGACCAGGTTAATAACATTTAGCGCTAATAGTGGATTAAATTTCACGTTAGAAAAACCATATAGTGGAGCAGCTGCAGAGTACATTCTTCCAGTCTTGATATTACTCTTGAGTTTCAGATGGTGCACTGTGTGGTTTGATGGAGTGATATCAGTGCCCTCAGGTACTTTGGGAAAATAAGGAGAATATCCATGGCACTACACTGTAAAAATATTAAGTTTGTATTAAACCATGGTATGGTTATCTCAGTTGCATCTTCTCTGGTGTTTACTGTGATTTCCCTATGGTGTGTATCACTATAATTGGTGGTCAATATTCTCAGAAACAGAAGCAATGCAGTAATAGTACAAACATCCTTTTGGTTACCAATAGTAATTATGGTGATACACACTATGGTTGAGAATATTGACCACCAATTATAGTGATACACACAATAGGGAACTCACAGTAAACACCAGAGAAGATGCAACTGAGATAACCATACCATGGTTTAATACAAACTTAATATTTTTACAGTGTATCACAACACCAAAACTGAAATTTCCTTGTGCAAAAATCAACAGTATAGGGCTAAGTTTCCCCTAATTTCCTAGGTATTAGGACAGTCGGATCTATACTGTATACTTTCCTTGATATTTCCTCACACAACCGGCACATTTCCTTAATCAGGAAATTTGGATTTTCTTCCAGTGTATATTCTTAACCAATCTGAGGTGTAAAGGATTTTGTGATGTTATCTTCTAATCTGCTCCATGCAGGGATGGTATAGAGCCTGTACATGCACGTAGAAGGTGTCTTAGTGCTATTTTGCAGTTAAAGTGACTTTTATATTTCCTCATTGGAAGTCTGGGTCCAAATTATTTTGAGGTGTGGCTTGATGTCTTCTGTCCTGGTCACCCTATTCTGATTCATGCAGTGCCAGGCTATACGGAATGCCGTGGCACTGCAGGCCCATACGCAAGTTGTCAAGTTGACATATTGTTTGGAACGGGTTTGCGTGCGCGCGCGCAAGTGCGCCACCTAGGATGGTGTGGGGGCCGGGGGCATGCTGATTTCTAGAACTTCTGAGATGGTTTCTTATGTGGTAATAAGTCCCTTCAAACAGTGTCACCATATTTGGCTAGCAAAGACTGCTACTATTTCATGGATGAGGCCTAGTAGAAACTGTATATGTTCACCCAACGCAGGTCCGTACGCAGGTTGGTAATGGTTAGAAGGGGGGTTGTGCGCGCGCAAGCGCGCACCACGTGGGGACATGCATTCTAGACCTTCTGAGATCGTTTCTGCATGCAATTGTGGAGTAAAATCGGAGTAAAAAAATACCTTCAAACGCTCACTGTACTTGACCAGCAAAGATTGTTACTATTTCAGCGATGAAGCCTGACACACAGATCGTCAAGTTCACGCGCGCTGATGGGTGGAGCGTCGCGTTGGTGGGGCGAAACGCTGAGATCTCGCAGTGCGTACACCTCATTGATACTGACGACTGGTCTTGATTGCTCCAGAAATACATGCACATATACATTCAAAAGATCATACTATTGTGTAGATCAGTTATATCATGTACTGTATTATAATTGTAGTGTGTTACATATCCTAAAGCTAATCAAGGTGTGCGTCTTGCCGAAAGTCCACTGGGCAAGCATGCTGGTAGAGTGGAGGTGAAGTATTATGGACGCTGGGGAACAATCTGTAATAGTCGTTGGGACTATGGTGATGGCAAGGTGATCTGCAGGTATGTTTTTTAAAATCAGCTGTATGACCATTCCAGAAATACCCTCTTGCCTCTGTAGCATGCTCAACTTCCCTGATGCTGTATGTGCCGTCGCATCAGGGACACACGTATTTGGAGAAGGCACTGGTCATGTATGGCTCACTGATCTAGGTTGTTATTATGGGTCACTCACTCTTAATGATTGCACAAACAATGTTCCAAAGAGTACCAACCCATGTTCTCACAGTCAAGACGCCGCTGTCATTTGTCAAGGTAAGTGTCTCTCATCTATGCATGCTAAGGACAAACCTACATTGCATCTGTGAACTCCCTTTGAAAATATTCTATGGCTTTTTATATACTGTCGCAGAGACGTATAGTATGTAATATATTGCCAATATATATAATATTCACTACCTCTCACAGATTATAGCGTCATGCCATTGGCCTACAACATCACTCAGATCAAGCAAACTACTCGTACTGTATCAATATCATGGATGGTACGTATATTATTAATACTGCTCAAGGGTTTTGTCTTGGTAGAGTTACATATATGTTCATTACCTTCTGTAGCTTCCCTCAATACCTCCATATGTGTCGAGAATCAGATTCCAGCTGTATGTGTTCCTGTTGGGCTCCTTGGCACCACCAAATATACAGTATTACTATACTGATGTAACTGAGTCATCAAGGCATTTCAACTTTACCATCAGACAGCTTACTGTTAACACAACCTATGGAGTTAAGATAGAAGCTAATGGATTGTATCACTCATGTTACACCTATATATTGGGGAACAAGTCAGAGTCAATTAATATCACAACTGCCTCTGAAGGTACATGCATGAACAGTTACACTCAACAATGCAACGCAACACAATACGTACATTTCGTGTTCTATAGAATGAAGCTGCATGACAGGTTTGTGTATAGGTTGAGCAGTGGATGATTGGGACTTAAAACATCAACTTTTGAGGGGGACTCGAAGTTTTTGGGGAGTACCCAAATAGAGAGAACTCTGATATTATCATTGGAAACCTAACCTAGCTCTGTCCCAGTCTACGATTCTCATTCCATGCACAGAGTCTGTCTCTAGACAATTTGACTATCTAAATGTATATGTATTATTTCCTGTTCGCTGAATATGTCAGAAACCATGACCATATAATAGAATACTCAGGGATATTTTACTCTTTAACCTTTCACATCTCCTTCCTAAGCATTATATTTCTGCCAGTATGTTTTCTAAACACACAAATCTTCCATCACCTGCAGTTCCACCCTCAACTCTACCAATTCGACTGCTGACATCACGTACTGACAGGCCATACATTGGCAGACTAGAAGTCTACCATGATGGACAATGGGGGACAGTGTGCAATAATTATTTTGGATGGGACGATGCAGCCTTGGCTTGCATGGAGCTAAACTACACTAGAGGAGCCATTTGCTATGGCACTTCTAATTTTCCTGTGAGCACAGGTAATATAATACTCTCAATATGGGTATATGGGTATTTACCATCAACTGTGAACTACCATGTCCATTGACAGGTCCCATATGGCTGGACAGACTTGACTGCTATCAAATGGACAGGTTTGAAGACTGCACTCACAGCGGATGGGGTGTTGTTAGTGACTACTGCAGTTCATCTTACACTATTGGTCTCATATGTGACCCTGGTCCCTCAGGTACGGTGTATGGTGTATAAGTGACTGTAAACATACAGTGTAATGCTTATTGTGTCCTCTGTGCAGAGGGACCTGTTGTTACTGGCTTGAAGGCCACAAAAGTCACTCACACTTCCATCACTTTGGAGTGGGATGTAAGTACCAGATAGTGCTCTGTACAAGTGTATACTACAGCAAGGAACATGCATGGTCAGCATGTTATTTGAAGCACATTATAAGTTCTCTAGAAGGCAGTGGTGCATGCATGTTACCAACAGTTTGATAACTAGATGAATACAAACCAATGTGTGTGTGGGTGAGCAGGAATGAACCTACCTATAGTCATAGCTAAATGAACATTATGCACATGTGCAGAATGATGAACATTACCACATAAAACGGTATTTGGCAACAATGATGATACCATCGTATCTTATACTGAATTTTCCCATCGTATCTTATACTGAATGTTCCCAGCTGTACTAGGTGGGCTCACTCCCACTCACCCAATCATTGTTAATTATGATTAACTGTTGATGTCTATGACATGTCCCTGCATTTTAATGTGCATTACCTATATAAGGGTTACCATAATTATTTTCCATTAATGCTCCTTATCTTTAGAATACAATAGATGTTGGACCATATAGAATACATGTACTGCCAAGGAATTTTTATTATAATGTCTATATGGCACATCAATTCACTGTGGGAGGACTGGAGCTTGGTGTGAACTACAGTATTAGCATCAGTGGAGCAGTTCGGTTTGGAATGCATGGCTATGGCGGATGCTATGATCCAGTTTTGTATGGGGAATACACTGAGCCCATCACTGTTGAGACCTATGAAACTGGTAAGGAAATGATAGGAATTGCATAAAACAAGTGTAGGCAAGAGTGGTATAGTACCCTGGAAACAAGCTAGAGCTAATCTCATAATATCTCAAGTTTGTCTCCACTCTCTATCATAAACAGCCCCTGATGTGTCGGTGACTGCATTCCATATCGACATACTGAACAGTACAACTGTTGAAGTCACATGGAGACTACCATACTCAGGTGTTAATGGCATTGTCAGAGGATTCAAGATCTATGTGGACAAAACTAATGGTTCAGAGAGTGTCATAGATGTGAAAGGAGACATGGTTCAGGCTTACATCATTACTGACTTGGAACAGTCTGCTAAATACCTATTCAGTATGCTCATTTATACAGTAGCTGATGGGCCACGAGGCATCTATCTGCCAGTTATCATGCCTGATTCAGGTAAGTCAGTGACTGTGTCCAGTAGCTATCCACTGTCAATATTTTTAGTTGTTTTTTGTTTAACATCAATATTCCAGATTTCATCCCACTTATAGCTGTGTTTGGAGTGAATGGAAATGGCCTGGAAGTTGTGTCCTACAGCATGTATATGAGAGGCATTAATGTTCTCTGTGGTTCCCATGTGCAGGATACAGTAGTCTTTTGGCAGTTTACCAATGGCAGTCGTATTGGTGTTTCAAACCCTGGTTTCCGAGCTGGTCACTATGAGAATGGTGAGTGTACACACACCATTGAATCTGATTGTTGGCTATACAGTAGCTAAAGCTCGTTTCGCATGTTAGTCATGAATGGGGCAGGCACCTGTTAAGTGTGCTCACATTCAAAGAAGTCTCAGGCTTTACCTCCCAGATGAACATGATTATCAAACCAAAAACATGGAGGTTTTGTGTCCTCCTTTAGGTACTGCAGTACTTCAGATTGGAACTGCACTTCCCTTCACTCGCTACCTGACAGTCTGTGATGGAGGACAGTACACATGTGTAGCTACTAGCCCTGAAGGCGGTGTGCTTACAAGGAATTTCTCTCTTCAATATGGATGTTAGAGCATGAAAATTATATGTATACATACATGTAGGCCCTCCCTAAAACCAGAGGACCCACTATATCTATCAGTGATGTCTGTTAATATGAAGGTGCAATCTTTAACACATGCAGATTATCCACCAGCAGTTAATAAACCCAAGCTGATCAGTAAGGGGCCTACATGGGTTCAGATTGGCTGGGAGCCATTGGACTGTGATGGTGGCCACAATGTCAATCGCTATACTGTGCAATATGCAGAACCAACCCTATACGAATATGACTATGACTATGGCTATGACTATCTTTTCCCTTATTATGTGTATAACTACAGCAATTGGAGTTAGTGGTTACACATACACAATACACAATCTCAATCCAAGCACTGAGTACCGCTTCAGAGTCCTTAGTATCAGCTCTGTGACTTCTGCTACAACACGTAGCTATTTTTATTTAACAGTGACAACCCACCGGACAGGTAATATCCAAATCCTGTGTGGGCCTATAGCCATAGATTAACTAAAACATGTTTTATACATATGTGAAGGATTAAGTGTGGTCATGCATGTTAACAGGTTGCATTGGTAGCGGTATATGTTCAAATTTTTATAGATTTAGCACTGCTTACTCTGCATGTGTGTTTAGAAGGAAGTTCCTAGTATATTAAGTTATGTAGGTAATAGGGCACCACTTACACAGGTCCATCCCCCCCTCGTGGCCTAACCGTGAAAGTCACCTCCAATTTAGAAGTGTGTGCCAGATGGAAACCTCCAGCCACACCTAATGGAGTGGTCACACTCTACAAATTATATGCAGAGATCATCGGCAGCTCTGCAGATATAACTGAGGCTGTAGACCTTCCAACTGGCACTGCAGTTAAGGTATGTTTACACAAGTATTGGGTAATTTTACATAGGAGAATGTTCTGGTCCTTTTTATATGGTGTAATGGTGGATTTGTGCAATACTTCTACACTTTTCATTTAACAACACTTTTGAATCTGAGGTTTTACATTAGATAAAGTAACTACTGAGTTCCATGTAGTGTGCTCTCTATGAATATATAAATTTCACTTTCTCTTTGTCACTTATAGACATTTCCTGGCAGTGTGTTATCTGGATGTATGGAACTGAGCCACAGTGAAGTGATCTACCACTTCCAGATGAGTGCAGTGTCAGTAAACCAAGGAGAGTTAGTGGAAGGAACCCTCTCTGCAATTGATACACTCACTACTGTCTATGTGCCCAAGCCAGGTCTATCTATATAGCTGGATGTTCAGTTAAACTTTAATGAGTATCCATACATTTCATATAACTCCCTCAAGTGTAAACACAAGATCAAGTCTTTGTGATTTTATATGAAGTATATATTGCATGTTTTAAAACACACCTAGTATGCTAGGCAAAATTACAGTGTTTTGATTTGGAGCATGTATCTCTATGTCTATGTAGGGATACCACAGCCAGTACGGCTACAAGCAACTCCTTCCAATACAAGTGTAGCTCTTCAATGGGAACTGCCGGGACATGACGAGCAGACTTACTTGTATTTCAATGTGAGTTTTAAAATTCTGTAACCATTGAAATGCATGCAAAATTGGCCACTGAAAACTATGTCATAACATGTAGCTCAATGATTGCATATAGTCCTTGAGTGGATTGTTACTGTGGTATAATCATTATTTCTTTCCACATACTATATTAGAACTAGGGCACAAGCTAACAACTCCTTATTGTCTCCAATAGGCTTTGGTCAATGACCATGATCATCATTGAGCATGTAACTCACTTCTGATCACAGGTGTCTTACTCTGGTGTGGTAGAGTGGATGTCCAATGAAGAAAACTTCATAAGTTTCAAGGAACAAGGACAGGCAACTACAGATAACACCTCTCTCGTCATATATCCCCTCACTCCATCCACAGAGTATGTTTTCAAAGTAGCAGTAGTCACCTCAGAAGGACAAGGGGCAGAGGCTGTTGTAGATGTTACTACTGGCAAAGAGGCTGGAGGTAATACTTTAAGTTTGGCTGTGTTTGCTCTCATTGTCTATTTATTCTACAGATAAACTAGCTTACTTCCAGATACATATCATAAACATCAATGACTGTGAAGAGTGGCATGTAAGTTAATGAAAAATATACACTTGTAGTACTTCTTTAGTATGTTTGCATTTTACAGAATGAAGAGACAGAACAGAAGCTAGATGAAATCTGCAAGTCTCTTGTATCAATTCTCAATGCCCAGTGTACATGTGCTATAACTCCCTCTCATATAAGCCAGGGAGAGTTCAGCTGCCGATCAGATCCCACTGACTCTGTCGTTTACCGAGCCAGAATCTCTGGTACTCCCACCATTAGTGCCTCTGACTTGGCAACACTGATACACAACTGGATACAGGATGGAAGTGCTTCTATTAAAGTTGGGTCATCCCGATTCCAATTAGATCCCACTTGCAATGCCACATTGGATAATATCCATGCTCCAGACTGTACAGTTGAAACTGAGGAAGTGACTGAAAAGCCAACCGAACAAGTAACTGAAAAAAACAATGAAAGCAATGAAGGTTTCAGCTCTGGCCAGACAACAGGTATCATGGCAGTCGGGATCATTACTGGAGTGCTGCAGCTGGTGGTGTTTATTGTACTCATAGTCATCATTGTCCTGTGGATAAAGCAAAAGAAATCAAAGTCGTGAGTACTGTATATATATATATACGTAGTTTAAATAGCTAGACACTAACACAATTCTTTATTTTTTGCAGTCTTAAAAACCAAGCATTCAGGGAATTAGTCAATGTCCCAAGGTGAGTAGCTACATGGTACGCTAACAAAAATGTTAGCTCAAAAATCTCCATGATTAATTGTACTGCCACTTGAAATCCTGTATAGTCATGCCAGTGTCGATGAAGATGAGGGCACTGTCAAACTGTAAGCTCGAGATGAATTGCTCTGAGTAACTCTGCTTAGATTGGAACTGACTATACATACTTTGAATAGCTAGAACTACACTTATGCACTGGTGTAAATTTGTATACACTTATGCATAGTTGAAGGCTTATCCATGTATGTACATGTACATCAATAGGTTATATGGTACACATCTGGTGCTCAGACACTTGTTGTACTCTAACAGCTGGAGTCTGCACATCTTTTTCTCATAAATATTTATGTCAGTATAATATACAAACTGCGGTAAAAAAGTGACCAATGAATGATTAGAAAGAGACTGCTGAGCTTATAGCTATGAAACAGTGGTGTAAGTGATGCGTTGAAAGAGACAGACACCACAGGCTGCATAAATAGTAACATCGCAACAACAGAGTCACAGCAGGTACACAGAATTCCAGTTCACAAGACAGAGGGACAAAATATATACACAGACCACCTAGTGAGGTAGCTGATTGTTTACTTCAGACATTGTGAACTGCTTCAACTGTTCTGTGAGTGATCTATTCTCTGCTTCGAGTTGTTTTCTAACTGAAACCAGTTGAGTAGAAAGTGCTGCAGTCTCTTGTTCCTTAGTTAGTTTTAGTTGATGGATCTCCACATCTCTGGAGCGAACCTTTAACCTCTCACGCTCAATCTGTGATTCGAGTCTTGCTCTGATTGTCTCCCAGTCTCTGTGTTCACTTTCAAGAGTGTTCTTCACTAACATCAGCTGGTTCTTGTACTCACACACCTCCTGTTCCATGCTTGATAGAGCGAGTTGTAATTCAGCTTCATTGGCCCACATTCTCTCCCTCTCCTCCTTCAACTCCTTCTTGGTGGTGTCCAACTGCATCTGAAGTTCTCTCTCTCTATTTGAGGACTGTTCAAAGGTATGCTCATCCTCACGGTGTGCCCCACTGGACAGTAAGTGACCTCCATTGCGATTGTCCAATGCATTATAGTGATTACCTACAACAAGAGACAGAGTGATTGATTAGAACATAATTTGAGAAAGGGACCACTTACATGTACCTTCTTGTAGTCTGGCATATGGCGAGGTCTGCTGTCTCTCACGTGACAGGCAATCACCCATCTCACTCTCCCTCCCCAGTCACACTGTGACAATGACATATACACACACATGATTGCACTCACTAGTATACGTTCCCTGGGATACTTAGTGAGGCTATATTATGTACAGCTTTGTACATGTAACACTAATGGGGAATGTACCATGAATGCCATGGACACCAAAGTAGAAACGTCATTCACAGATGTCATGTGACCACTCTACTATATAATGTACATACACAAACAAACATGTACATAGAGGCTGCAGTACATAATCATAGCCCATTGTCCATGACAAAATTTAGATAAGCAGCATGTCTTCTCTCAAGGGACTAATTGTATGTATATTGCTTAGTTTGTTGAACATTAAATTGTATTGTTGAAGAGCCAACACTACATGATCAACAGACCCACAGGCATAACACTAATGATAGGGGGTTCCCTATCCGTAATAGGCAGGGGAGATGATGTAACACACAGCTATCGTGCCTGTGTACTATCTTGACACCAATATAGTATGTTACGTAACCACAAAGCGTAGGGGTTCTCTAGCCAACATAAATGTTAAGCTAGAAAACGTGTACATATATTTAACATTATAGCCACGTAAACATCGAGGTCCACTCTATACTGTTACCTCCAACAGTGGAGTACCTACGGCTACGGTCGTATCAACTTAGATTACCAAGTATGACCACGCCTTGTCAGGGATATTAATAGCTTTCACAACTTGAGGCTCCTTCACTGTTACACAATTAGAGGAAAGGGGCTGGGCCTTGAGACTAGCTATAGCATGCACCCAATGTAGAGGATCATGTCACACGTACCGGGCAGGAACTGGCGAGTGTGCTGATACGAGACGGTGACTTGTTCTCTCACGGCCTGCGATATCGGCGCTTACGGAAGAGCGTTTATGCGAAAATATTTAGCGCCCATCAACACGTTGAGTCTCATGCCCAGACCACACACCCACACGTGCATATATAGCGCATGCGCACAATGTAGTTCAACAAAAACACGATGTGCAAACAGTATGAAGTTGAGCATATAATACAGAGATTAATGAAGAAAAATACAGATCATTGGGGGGAGCTGGACATATGACATTACATATCCTTGTCATGTATTGTGTTCACAGACTGGCAGACAGACACAAATATGTCAGTGACAGTTACGTAGCTGTTGTATGGACTGGCAGCAGTGTGAGTTAATGCTGGAATGGTCACTTACACATGTATAGAGCTACTTTATACAAAAGAATGGAATGCAGACAATGTCCTACGTCACTAATGTGTACACATAATAAATGAAACAGACACGGAGTTTTTACGGTGACAAATATCTTCAGGTTTGTTCTTGACCTTTGTTCTCCTTCCTGAGTTCCATGAGGTTGGCAAGGCTCTTCTTGATGCGGAGTGAGGTGAGGCGGGCCTCGGCTTCATGTAGCCAACACTGACGAATTATCTTAGCAAGGCCTGTCATCATCTAGGTGTGTGTGTGTGTGTGTGTGTGTGTGTGTGCAGGGGTAGGGAAGATTGTTAGAAGAGTAAAACAGAGTTTGGGTGAGAATTTTTGGCAACACCCAGAAGACATTTTATCACCATATACACTAGGCCTTGTACCCTGGCACTTGGCAGCAGGTGTAGAAAGAGCTATTAGTCCACCTCTAAGCCAAGCACCTGGGTTGTAAGGCTATACATAGCTTCCACTAAAGCTGTAATTGGTTGTGTGTAAACATGGACATTTCATAAGAACAAATAGATGTTCATCCTACGTGAATTCAGTGAACAGTCATGTCTGTCAGTCTGATACCCTATTTCTTGGACACTGTAAGCTTCTATGTTGAAATAAAGGTACCAACGGCTTCAGTGCAACACAGAGCAGACTTTTATAAGAAAGGATTTTGCTTTGTTGGAAAGTTATGGCGTCATTTGCTTACCTATGGGGGAACTGCAGCCACATTCCACAAACTGTTTTGACGGTAGAGCCTTCTAAGGGTCCTAAAAAGGCTAACAATGGGCTAAACACTACCTGGAATACGACTCGATGTAAGGCAGTGACCTTCTTTCTCAATAGTCTCCATCTTTTGCCTAAAGGTCTTCCGTATACTTCTCGTTACACGTAGATCTCAATATTGCATACGCTTTCAAGGATTCGCATGTGCACATGTGTTAATATACACACTGAGGGTTAGCACTTAAGTGCTGTTCATTCATCAATTGACTATCTATACATGCAAAGATGTATGATTGTCACAACACATAGTACACAGTAAACAGCTATTGTTGAGCCAATATAGGTGTAGTATAGTGAATCAGTGAAGCCATCTATCTTAAGCCTTGATGTTATTATGACTCTATTCACTTGGGGACTTCACATACACGTAGCTGCACAGAGCCATGTAGTAGCCTTGCACACAGCCATGTAGTAGCCTTCCCCACACAATATAAACATCCAACAAGGACGGCAGGGGTAACTGGGTTAGCTCTATACCATGAGATGAGTCCAATTGTTAGAGAATTTGCACAGAGTTTGACACTCTGAGTTGAAAGTAAGGGAAGAAATACCTATATCCAGAAAACCTACAAAAAAAAACCTACATGTACACGATACTTGCCTAACAAGTGTTCAGAAAGACTTGATCTTGCTATCAGCATTAGGTAATGTGTGAAAGATAACTAGCCTGTGTGAGTACGTCGACTACATGTTCACTACATGTTCACGTAGACCTAATGCCAGTTGCAGGTTTAGACACCTACAACCTTACAGTGTGCAGACACATCCTCTCCTAACAGCTGCCTAACATCATTGATGTGGTCCTAAGTCTGACTTTCCTTTGGGGAACAGGATGGTACCCACATTTAGGTGAGTAAAGTGCACTCTTACAAGTCCAAAGAGGCCATACTATAATTAGGTTGAGATGGTAAGTTTGGTTCCAGGTGTTTATCATGAAGGACTACTGCAGTAGGTAGGATATGTGCTTGGAGAAACTGCGCTATTTAATGCTGTTACAGAGTCTTAAGTGAGTCCTATGTGTGAAGATGTGACCAATGGTATAACTGCTGCCACTCCACTATGGGTGGCAATGTGGCCAAATGGTGTCACTCATATGGGTGGCAATGTGGCCAAATGGTGTCACTCATATGGGTGGCAATGTGGCCAAATGGTGTCACTCATATGGGTGGCAATGTGGCCAAATGGTGTCACTCATATGGGTGGCAATGTGGCCAAATGGTGTCACTCATATGGGTGGCAATGTGACCAAATGGTGTCACTCATATGGGTGGCAATGTGGCCAAATGGTGTCACTCATATGGGTGGCAATGTGGCCAAATGGTGTCACTCATATGGGTGGCAATGTGGCCAAATATGAACATAATATGAAAACGCATGTGGCTGTATATGAGGAAAGTCTGTTTGACTAAAGGGGGGAAAAACTTTTAAGGGGGGGGGGGCTAATACCCCCCTAAAAGTAACCTTGCAAATGGTGTCACTCATGGGTGGAAATGTGACCAAAGAAATGGTGTCACTCATATGGGTGGCAAAGTGGCCAAATGGTGTCACTCATATGGTGCGTATCTCCCATACCTCATGCTGGCTCCAGGTGTTGGGAAGGGAAGGTCGCCTCTGCTCCACACATACGAGCTTCCACACCTCCTCCAGTGTGGGATCACTTGGAATGAGGTCAAAGTACGGCAGCTGTGCTTCCTCTGCATGGCCTGGAAAAGAAAGCATAGACAGAAGAACAAAAGTGTATGAGACCAGCAGAGCATCCAGCATTCATACACAAGTACCTATTTAACTATGTACATGAAATAACATGTGGGGATATAGCAATTACAGAGCATAAATCAGTGAAACAAGTGCTGTACATATACAGGAGATGATGACATGCAACAATAACCCCATACTGGGATAACCCATACAGAGGGGGATATCTCATAATCACATAAAGAGGGAAATAACCCTATAATCACATAGAGAGGGGGATACCTAGGTTATTGTCCCTTGTCTTGCTCTAATGTGCACACCGCATCCCCTACCTACCTGCTATATGTGTTCTGTTGCTAGTTGTGCTTCTCGCAGTGCCATCATATACATGTACATACTATACACCTATATTAACATTCCAACCCTTTGAATGTAGCCAACATTGTCTCTATTTGATCTAGATGACACATTAGCCACATTACTACAAATTACTCAAAGGCTGGGGAGATAAAAGACCTAATACTTTACCAATATGTACACTAGACAACCCTAGACAGAAAGAATGTTGCTGATAGTCTATTCAGTCTGGGATACCTTTCTCCCAAAGGCTATTGCAATACTGCACACATTGGTAGCTCGTGGTCTATTTGCCCAGGGGCACCACTACACCCTATGTCTATTCAGAACAAATGACCACTGAATATCCTTAAAGTGTGCATTTCCTAAGGCCTAAGGGAGCATTTGCCTATTACATGGGAATAGCACACTAGCCAAGAAGCAACAGAAGAAAAGAAGGAACCTGGAAACATCCAAACCAACCAAACAATGCAATACACACAAGACATACAACACACAACATACATACACTGGAGCAGGACACCAGATGCCCACACCCTTGAGAACAGGGGGCAGTGGGTTGAAGACATTTTATGGCTAGCCAACTCTCCCTACACATCCAGTGTACACAGGTGCCCCCCAGATTTAATCAACATTCATTGCATGTGATACCAACTACCTATACCCACCATTGCATTCTGCTCGACGTCCTATTTCCCACATAACCAGACCAAAGGAGTAAATGTCTGATCTCATGAAGCTCTCAAAGTTCCTCACAGCAATATTCTCCGCCAGAATTTCCGGTGCAAGGTAACGTCTGGTCCCCACAGTTGTTCTTGGCGGTTCCTTCACAACGTTAGTTGATTTTTCGTACTTCAAAGCCAGACCAAGGTCAGCAATGCAGCAGGAATAATCTGCCTTCACGAGAATGTTTCGACTCTTTAGATCACGGTGAGCAATTGCAGGTTTTCCCTGTGTACCAACAATCTCTGTGTGAAGATGATCCAGACCACAAGCAGCCGTGAAGCACAGCTTGAGAGCAGTGTCCTGGTCAAACGATTGCCGGGTGAGCAGTTCAAACAAGGAGCCCAGCTCACAGAACTCGGTAATCAGCCACAACTGCATCTGGAGTGCAATGTCCCTGTTGTCTGCAGCAATGAAGCGGAGAATGTTGGGATGACGAAGGAGACAGGTTTGATACACCTCCACTTCATGAAACCACGACAGCTCTTCTTTGGTGTGAAAGATCTTCACCGCCACATCGTCTCCCTTGTACTCTCCCTTCCAGACCTCACCAAAACGGCCCTTCCCAATTAAACTTTGCAGTGTTATTTGCCCCGAGATTGAGCGCTGTATCAGAAGTGGTAGACCCGAACCACTTCCTGAGTCCTCCAACAGCTCAGTGAGACTAGGGTCGCTGTACGAACCAGAGTCCAGGACTGGAAATGATTTGGTTCCTATACTTGATTCTTTACTGGTACGCAGGAAGCAGTGAGGGTACCAGTGGAGCACAAGTAATACTGAGATGACGAGTAGGATGAGTATTACAGAGAGAGAGAGAGCCACAATGATGACAATGGCATAGACAGGGGTAGAAGATGATGATGAGTTGCTGTCAGCACTTGTACTTGTGGTTGGTGACGTTGATGAAGTTGGAGAAGTTGGTGGAGAAGTTGGAGAAGTGACTGTAAGTGTGGACGTACATGTATATTGCACCTAATCACATATAAATTATGTATGGTTACTTACCTGTTTGTGGTAAAGGAGGATTTAACCTGGCAATTGTGTTATCAAGTGCTTCCCTTGTGTTACAGAATGGTGTGGTGCAACAATGTCTCACTATTGTTTTGGTTGGAACATCAGAACCCTTTGGCTCACTATACATCTGTGTGTGCAATACAACAGCATAGTTTTAAAAAAATTACACCAGGTATGCATGGCCAGTGTGAGTGTGTGTGTGTGTGTGTGTGTGTGTGTGTGTGTGTGTGCGCGCTTCAAACACACATGAAGTAGCGGCACATGTACATGAATGCTGGTATACTTACATTCTCCATAGGCTCACAAAGGAGATTCGCATCAAATGCATTAACATTTTCACACCTTGCTCCAACAATTTCCACACCCACGTGAAACTCCTTGAAAATTATGCAAACTAGCTCCTGATGTCCAGTATCAGATTCTGTACTTTTGTCTTTGAGTTGTGCAACGCAAGAGTTGTTTTCACTGCAGAAGTATGGGCCTATGCAGTTGCAAGCCAGGGATTGTCGCTCTAGGAGGAGGGAAAAGGAGAAAGAGAGAGTGGATAGAAAGAGAAGCAGAGGGAAAGAAGTGGAAGAGTAGGGTAGATGGAGAGAAGAGAAAGAGGCCATCAATATGTACACACATACATACACACACACACACACACACACATACATACATACATACATAGCTGGTTACTTGAATGCTCATTTGGCAGTGCAGTAATTGCATAACAATTTTGTATCGGGCTTTGCCAACGATGACTCTGCATACTTTGAGGCAGTACACCTGGGCACATGTACAGTCCAACTGATATGGTCATATATATATCATATGTACAGTAGCCTCTCCAAACAAGATACCTAGTTAAATGACATGTTGGGACTGCAGCATGTGTAAAGTAAGATGGTTCATAATGTGGCAAACTATGTATCCTGTTCCTGTTTCACACCAACAATGAAGAGTGACCTCATGTCCCTTACATCCTACCACAGAGAGGCCCCTCTAAGGTGTAGGGTGCAGTGACTCATCATAAGACACCTCATGGTGGTTTTCGGCACTAGGCCAAGGGTGTGTGTCTGGCGGTGAAAATTTCTGGCACTCTCACTGAATCACCCTTACACAGTTGTGTATACATGCAACCAAGATCTTTTGGAGCATTTTCTCAACTGGAGACCCACAGAACTGGTACAATATAGGGACACTTCCACACACTTCCACACACTTCCACACACACACACACACACACACACACTTCCACACACACACACACACACACACACACACACACACACACACACACACACACACACTTCCACACACACACACACACACACACACACACACACACACACACACACTTCCACACACACACACACACACACACACACACACACACACACACACACACACACACACACACACACACACACACACACACACACACACACACACACACACACACACACACACACACACACACACACACACACACACACACACACACACACACACACACACACACACACACACACACACACACACACACACACACACACACACACACACACACACACACACACACACACACACACACACACACACACACACACACACACACACACACACACACACACACACACACACACACACACACACACACACACACACACACACACACACACACACACACACACACACACACACACACACACACACACACACACACACACACACACACACACACACACACACACACACACACACACACACACACACACACACACACACACACACACACACACACACACACACACACACACACACACACGATAAGCTAAAGTGGCTACTATACATGTACATACAGGACATCTGGTGCATCATCAGCTTCACAATCTACTATATAAACAGAGTAAAGGCTCAAAAATACCAAGTTCCTGTGAAGATAGTCACAGACCACATGTATGGAGATAAGCTGGAAATCAGTAGAGACAACAAGGGGCGTAGTGGAAACATCCTTGAAGGTTTTTCCCATACACTGTTGATGGCAGACACAAGCAACTGTTCACTCTAACAGATGGACTATTCTACAAGGGTCAGTATAAATGCCATTCCTTATTTAAGTACTAACCATTCCTTATTTAAGTACTAATAACTTGATCATGTCAACATAATCAGTGTTCCCTCTCCGAGGTGGCGCCCACATATTAACAACTGATTATCTTCAAATAGGGTAACTAGAACAAACACATCAAGCGTGGGCAGGTATTGATGCATTTACCTTATGAGTGGTTCATTGGCACAATAGGCTATGAAGAATATCACGCATGACACTGATGTACATGGCTAGGTCTCCACTACTGTTAAGCCTACAAAGCCACACACACCTTCCGAGGGAATGTCACCAGCACACACAGAAGCCAACGTACATGTTCACGTACCGATGCACATACCTACATACTGTGTACCTGTATGGCACTAGTACACGCATATGTGTGTGATCAAGAAGACCATCTAGCAGTGTCATCACATGTGTTCTAATTCATCAGGTCCTTGTAGAAATAGCATCTGTCGCCTCTGTATGCCATGTGCCAATATTTTGACCCACTATTTATGGAAAGCACTTCATATCTTTTGTGTTTGTCTCCACTCATGCAGTCTTGAAGCTGTTGTTGTGTCTCTGCACTCAGAGCTCCGTACTATTCCCCATATCACAGTAAATACTGTGTGTACATGTGCTTATGTACAAGGACAATATGCAGAGCCAGTTATCATATTCCATTAGGAGAATTGGCAGGTTGTCACTACACTGTTGCTGGAGTGAATCTGTACTCAGCACCTCCCTCCATAGGTACTGTACAATAGTCAACAAGGAGTGCTTATGAGTGAAACAGAGCTTGATGCAATAAAATGCTCTAAAGCACTGATCCCCAATTCAACTCATTGGTGACATGCAATTAATTACCTCCTTACTGGACAAAGGGCACAATTGTGAATGCAAAAAAAACGGACAGTCTGGTACAATAGACAGTAAACACAAGGTTGGTCCTTTAATTAATGGATAATTGCCCTACCAACCATTTGGCTACCACATTATTGAGTTAGTTAGACCACAGATAAGTCCACATACTGATTACGAATGGCATGTATATACTATGCTATGCCTTTAGGCATGTATAGATTACGAAATATGAGTAGCCATGTTCTGAGTCTGCATGCTTGACTGATTCACCTTTACCGACATCCTCTAGCAGAGACCTCTCTCTCTCTCGGTTCCGCTACAACTACTACCCCTATTTCCTTCAAGGACGCCTAAAACCTGGTACCGTGCATAAGTCATTGCAGATCTACACGTCCACTTATAACATCTTCTGGGTCAACGTACAGCTACGTATGTCTACATACATGCATGACCGTTCTTCACACAAAGATGGTTCATTGGCTTTGCAACATACCTTGCGCTCTGACGTGGACTTCGCAGCTGATGACTAGAAAACACACAACACAGAGAGCAGCGGTTGAAAACGGGTGGAAATTAAGCGCCATGATCAGCAATGCACAAGCCTCTCTGACAAAGAATTAACCCTTAGTTTCCTCCAGCACTACAGACTAAGGAACGCAAAACTTGTGTTTTAAACGGGCGCAAGGTCAATTTCCGGTTACCCATATCCTAAATAGCCCTCGGCGCGCATGCGCAGCGAGGTGATTGATTTTCTGTCAGTCCCTGGCGCTAGCCTCGCGGCCTACCCCAACAGAAAAAGAGAGCCTGGGCACGAGGCTACGTACCACCGGCACGAGGCGGCGTAGATCTAGCTATAGACAAAGCATGTACGGCGCCATTTGCTTACTGCGAAAGCCACCGGGCTTTATTACAGCGATCCAGTGCCTGTCCCTTCGACGGCACGTGTTGTTCAAATGCCTAACGGGGCACGCTAACTGGAATACGAGCTAAGCTTCTCTGCTGAGCCGGTATATTGCTATTTTCCGTATAATTTCATTACATGTATAGCCAAAGTGAGCATGCGCATAGATAATTAGCTATTTAATGCGCATGCGCGTAAACTGGTCCGCCGGACTCGCTGCGAAAACGTCTACGTTGGGTTTCAACACTGTCAACTCCTCAAACGGGTGCTTTATTGCTATTAGTACCACTAAATCATGTAAATCCTCTCCCCTATGATATTGTGCGCCATTTGTGAATTTGCAAACAGACTACTACACGTTCTACGCATGAGCAGGGTTTTGCTTATAAAAACGCCCTCCGCTACCGTGAGTAGCCTAGCCGTGAGCTACATACCGTCGGTATTGTGCATTTACGCTATTGAGTGCAAATGCACTCAAGCTATTGTGAATATCTCGGGCTCGAGGTGGCAAAATCATCTGTGTTTATACATGTACACCGGATTACTATATACTGGATTACTGCAGATGACAATGTGTTATAACTGTATGTCTCTATAGTAAAGGCCCCATGCAGCAACTGTGTGGCCACCTCGTCTTCAAAATAATGCCTCTGCACTGGAGAGTGTACAAACGTGAGCTCATATCATGTGTGGTGTATAGACTATCATATCTTGATTGGACTCATTACCATACCTATACTTTGAAAGAAAGAAGGAAGGAAATAGACTTTGTCTGCTATAAACTTGAATACATATATATGCTATACACATCAAATACCTTTACATCTATAGCAGTTTGCTAACCAATTATCCATCACACTCCATGACACCTCTTTTGCCAGACTAATAGTTAGCTACATTGCTCCAGAACACTGAACTTGTAAAATGTATATATAAATATCTGCATATGTGACTAATGGGCTTTCTGGCCTGATATTCTTTTGTGCCCCAACTTCTAGAATAACCTAGACTCATTGACCATTGTTTCTGCACCTACATGCACTTGAATATCAACTTTTTATTGTAAAACATTTAGTAATATTCCTCTAATTTGAGGCTCATATCATATTTCCTATGTACATATATTCCTGTCTTATACGTATGACCTATTATAAATGTATTACTGTGTGAATTTGTGAGCGCTGTGTATGTCTATATTGGCGTGGAAAGATCTACCATTCCAGTGGACTACTTCAAACTTGGGTTTGCCAAATCGTTTTTCAGTTGCCAAAATATTGCCAATTCCTGGATCACCTGCACTAGCAGCAGGCTAAAAGTGCATTTACTTTCTAGCAGCTCGCGTGGAGATTGTAAACGCTATTTGCTCCGCATACC
This sequence comes from Theonella swinhoei, assembly GCA_963970385.1. Taxonomy (NCBI): domain Eukaryota; kingdom Metazoa; phylum Porifera; class Demospongiae; order Tetractinellida; family Theonellidae; genus Theonella; species Theonella swinhoei. The sequence goes on along the minus strand of OZ019948.1, from coordinate 3,276,034 downwards.
GAAGGATGGTAACGTCATCCGCTCGCGCGCGCGAAGTAAGCATTATTATTCTTGCGAGTTGGCCACGGCATGACAGCAGACCGAGCAGAGTAGGATGCTCGTACTCGCGTTGGTCGTCTTAACCTGCGTGGCGTCAGGTGAGATTGCCCTGTGAGGCTGTGTGACAATGGGTGTATAGTGGTTTCTGGGTTACAATGTACGTACTTATCAGTAGTATTCGCGTTTATGTTGCTGTGTATTCCTTGTACGTAGCTCTCTGAATTTTTTGGAGGCTGTAGTAGAATCCCACGTAGTGCAGGCAGAGATGTGTAATGTCCGTTTGTGAATACTCCCGTTGCCATCTTTTCCACAGGTCATAGCTTCGTACCGAGCTTCGTACCCAGGCCGTTGCGGGGGCGGAAAAGGTATTGACTGTTTGCGCAAGCGCACAAATCTCGTTTATTTCTAGGAAAACGCCCAGTAATTTTTGTTGTATCAGCAAACGGAATCGACTGCCTACGTGTTGCTCAATCCAGCTCGGCAGACAGTCCTGCCATCTTGACTTCCTTTGTTTGGTCTCGGTCAAACTGACTCGTGGAGTGTGGAATCTCTCAAGGGCGAATGATATACCCCGCTCGAATGTTCCCCGGCATTTACACGTCCTCGATCGAATACCAGATACGGGAGTACACTGTACTGTACTTACATATAGTATACGGTGTTATCCGGATTACCTGGTTAGGGCCCGCGCATGCGCGAACAGTCGATACTTTTCCGCCCCCTCAACGGCCTGGGTATAGGGGTACGGGGCTAGTTCGTACGTATTAGTTATTACACCCCTAAGAGGTATGTTGCTGGTTTATAGGCCCAAGGGGAGAGGGCCTATAAACCACAACATACCGATTAGGGGTGTGATAATTGATTATAGCCAGCTGCTAGGTGGTTCAACAATTGGTAATTACCAATCACCCTGATATAGGCACTCTTGACACTAGATATAGTCACTCTTCACACCTTGTAGTGTTATGGCAGATTTATAGTGCCACTATAAACATAGCAACCACCTAGCAATGGGCTATAAATTGATAATGTTCCATTTACTTCACCTGAATGTACTGACCAGATTTGTCATAATGCAACTGCTTGTTATGTAAGACTGGAGGAACTTTCTGGTTGTGCAAAAAACTACGCTATGGTTGTATAACTGACAGTAATGGATTTGCTCTCGTTGCCACTACCTGCGCAATAGACAACCTCTCTGGTAGTGTGCTGGAGTGTTGCAACCTCACTGACTATTGCCTCATTTTACCAACGACTGCAATGAGTGCTACTGCTATGTCACCCAGTACTACTGCATGTCACCTCTCACATGATGGCAGTGAATGTATATAAGGAAGGAGGGGGGGGGGCACTTCTTTAGACATTGACGTAAATTTGCCTAAGTGGACTACATATGCTTATGGTGGTTCGCTTTGGCCGTGTGGTGCATGTACAATGGTAAACCATGCCTTCAAAGCTGTGCAGCAGTGGGAAGGAGGGAAGGAACCATTGAATATGGGACTCTTATTTGGGTCCAGAAGAGTTCTTTGGACATGTTTGTTGTGGACAGCTCATGCTCACTGTCAACTTGTGCTCACTGTCAGATCATAGCTATGGAGTTGTTAGAGCTCAGGGCCGGAGCAGCTCCACAAATGGTGGCAGGGCAACTGCAGTGCAGGCTAAAGGACGCGCATGCGCGCACGCATTACGCAGCCGCGGCGTACAAAGTCAAATCGGACGACTCCACTAGGCTATACCACATTGGCAGGCTTTTAATTCGCGTGACTACTTCACTATCTCGGATACAAATCATAGCACACGTCATTTCCTGTATGGACCACCAAAAAGTGGTAGGGCAAATGCCTTACCTGCCCCACCGTCTCCGCCGGCCCTGGAGCTACGCCTATAGCTGCATGCATGTACAAGCCATTCAATCAGTAACTATATATCAACCCTGCAAAAATTGAAGGTAGTTTTAACCCTCCTGTGGTTAATAATATTTCAGTTGCAGGTTTGAAGACAACCTTCTACATAGTTACACATAGAACTACATGAAATTTAGTTTCTCCCTCACTACTCTCAATAGTGGTTGTATTACGTTATCCATACTACATTTGTGGTGTAGGAAGTTATTCTCAGAAGAAGTCCTAGAGGTTACTAAAAATCATGCTACTCCCATTAACCAAGAATTCAGAGTTCCTATGGCTGCAATACATTTCATTTGCTTGCTGATTATGTGACAGGCAACTCCCTAAGGTTGAGTTGTACCACCTACATCTCCTCTTTCTCTCTCTCCACGCCTATCTCCTTCATCCCTTAGACTCTAGTACAGCAATCATTGGAGGCATTAAAGCTAGCATCATCATTGCTATAATCATGCATCATTGTATGTTAAACACGTCATGAAGAGTGGCACACATATATGACAAATACAAATACTCCCATTCTCCATAGGCTCACAAAGTAGACATAACACCAATTGCATATATTTTACAAAGTGCTCCATGCAACAACTTCTTTACCATCACAGTGAAACTCTATACAAAGCAGCTCTTGATAATCTGTACTTCCTTCAATGAGTTACTTCACTGCTGTAGATATGCAGTTGAAAGGCATGGACTGTGGCTCAGAGGGAGAAAAAGGAGAAGGAGAGAGGAGTGGGAATAGAAAGAGAAAGGAGAAGCAAAGGATGAATAGTGGAATAGCAGGATAGATGAAAAAGAGAGATAGGGTGAAATAGAACAGCAGTATACATATACATACGTAGCTGGTTACTTAGTCTGTGCAGCAATAAAGATTCTACAGCAACTAGTGACAGGGACTTTTCACACCAAGTGCTGGAGACAGATTAGTGTGAATTGCTAAGGACCACCATAGATGTACTTAAGGCCAGCGTAGGTTCAAAGGTGTATTGGCAATTGACCGTAAAAAGTACAAGAGGAAATGGTGATGTCATTTAATCTTAATTTAGAACCCAGAGTTAGATGAAAGGGCATATCTGCTGATGATTCACTACACACAACATTCGTGTGACTGATGCACAAATGAAGAGTAATAGACTCCTTATACAAACTTATCACCAATCCGGATAGTTTCTTTGCGCATGCGCAATGCAAAGCGTAAGACCACACAAGACAACAATACAGTTGTCCTCAAAGTGTTACTATAGTGACTTACGATAGTTTCGTGCCCGCCATATAAAATCCTTTTACACCATAGCCCTTACTACGCAAAACAACTCATATTATAGTAATACGTGAGTGCTGCGCTGGTATTGACCATATAGGCGTGGGAATATCTACCATTCCAGTAGTATGTTAATTATATCGGAGACGTGTATCTAGGAGACAGAAATCTTAGCCTATACGAAGTGTACAGTGCAGTACCTTTTGTACAGCATAAGGAAGGCTGTGTAGGATATCCTACTAGTAGGGATTCGGCGGCACTGAATAGAGTCTACCCACAGTTTCCTGACCACTGTACTTTGACAACGGCGGTGATCGTGAACAACAACAACAGAGAAACAACTATGGTATTGTCCAGAGTTCAATTTGGCGCTGTAATTCTCCTATCAGTGGCAGCCAGCACAGGCAAGAATATATGACTAGTTCTGTTTTCATTATTATAAGTGGCGTGTTATATAAATACCTATTATCGCGGCCGCCCCTGTAACTTGTTTCCTTCCTACAACAGTAGAGCGATACTTTACTTAGCCCGCCAATAGCGCCTTGTATATGATGATTATTCATAGACATAGTGTATGCTTCAGACATTGACCTGTATAATGTACGTATATACTTCCTTTTCAGTTAGTCGGAGAATTGATTGCTACTGTGACCATTCGGTAGATGGAGTATCACGTCCTCCACAAGAGTGTCAGCAAAACACATGCTCTATTACCGACACTTCAATAGGCCAGTGCTACTTGGAACGAAAGAAAATCAGTGGACATGTGATACTTGACTACTCTTGCTTAGAAATAGAAGCCTCTCAGATTGATTCTCAAGGGGCTCTAAAGAAGATCTGTAACACATCAAGAACTGATGGCAATGGGGACACAACAGATACAATCTGCTGTGATCACATAGACTATTGTAACCAACACATTCAATTTGCTGAATCTCCACAACCCACACCTACTGCTGAGAGTGGTGAGTAGTATAGTATATACATAGTAAATGGCAACAGGTATGCAATTAACATTGCTGCAATAGTAAAGAGCATAATTGAAGTGGTTTCTGGTTTCTGGTTGCTTAATTAAGTTGTGACCACAGAATGGTAGTATGGCTACCTGTGTGGTTTGTTCAGGAAGACACTAGGGCTGACTGCAGGATATTGGTACAATATGAAACTAGCAGTGTACTGTATACATCCTAAACTACTATATACTTGTCACAAGACATAGTGTGGGTGTATAATTAGCTATGAAAACAGTGGGACTAGATGTAAGTTTATATAGCTACATGTAGAACAGTGAATTGAAGTTCTGCTATAACGGGTCACATGTGTATTACCACTTGTGTGTCTCTTTGTAGGCGTTGCACACTCTTATGTTTAGACCTCTCAAGTGTGTACACATATCATCGATTATCATCGATTATTACCTCTATTCATTCATGAAAAATACTTGGCAACATAACCCACTTCCTCTTCTCTACAGGTTCCGTGAATTGGACAGCCGCAACTATTGTTACTGCTTTATTATTTTTTGTGACTTTGATGACATCTATTGCATTCTTCCTGGCAGTGGGTATATTTTTAAGACGAAGAACAATTGTGCAGGTAGTGTGATTTGTACTTGTATTCCTGTATAACTGTACACTTCATTCATGCAAATCAAGCAAATTTTATTTTCAATCACTTACTGTTGTGTTTTTATACTTTTGTTGCCGTGTAATCACTTGTTGTTGTGTTTTTATACAATGAAAACGTTTTTGTTATTACGTCCGTCTTCTGTTGCGTAAGGCGTGTAATATGTACGCATGCGCATTTTGTGCGCGCGCGCGCGCGAACGGGCCGGAACCAGTACTGTTCTGGGTTCTGTCATAGAATCATGGGTTATACGTATGCGAGCGGGAGCGAACCTGATTTAATTAACCCTCGCGCATGCGCAGGAGGGTTATTGTAGTCGGTCGGGGTGTGTGTGTCTGTCTGTCTGTCTGTCTGTAAACAAGTTTTCTCGTAAACCGTGGCTTCTATGAGTACCAAATTTGGAGATATGAAGAAGCATCATTAGTGCTCGGCACAGTTAACGTCTGAAGTGGTAAGAAGGGACCGGACCTGCGTTGTTGAAGAAAAGCGGGATTTTCGTGAACCATGATTGTTGTCAGTGATTGCCAAACATAGATATATTGACAAGCAGTACTGCTACTTCCATAGTAAGCCTGGAACTGTAACGTCTAACAGAAGTGTGCAGCGGTTTATACGTGCGCATTAATTGGAGATCGCAACAGCACGACTTGCTGTTAGATATAGTTTTGCATTATCTACAAGTATGTGCAGAGCGCGAAGAGAGGCAGGAGCTCTAATATATTTACTTGGTAGTCATAACTTCGCGAGGGTTACGCACTTTACAAGTGCATTTCATTTCAGTTGTACAAAATACTCCAGGACTGAATAGAGATCTTGGGATTTTGTTCACAGGTCATATAATACAAATGTTCACTAAAAAGTTGAACGATCTCGGGATGATAGTGGCAAAAATGAGATCAGAGAAAGGATTGTATATATGCAGGGGATGATGGCATACAACAGCTGTAGACTAGACTTAGTGTATGCACCGTGTGCACACCGTACATTATAATGTCACACTGAATTTTCTCAGTGTACTTCTAAGGGTACGTATACTCCAGTGGATCATGCTATTGTTAATAATATGAATATCCCTAGGACAAAGCTACAACTCTTAATTAAAAAGCTACAACTCCTACAAAAGCAATACTAATGACAAGTGCAGAACATGATCAGGGTGTTTCCCAGTACTTTGGAAATCGTCAAATGTAGTACCCATACCTAAATGCAATGATCTCACCAACCCAAATAATTACAGGCCAATTTCACTACTCCCTATTTTGAGTAAAGTACTGGAACATCATGTGTGTTCTTTACTGAGCACCTGTCCTTCACTGTCCCTATATCAGAAGAGCAGTGGGGTTTTCAAAACAAGAAGAGTACTGCTTTAGCTCTTCTCAGTGCTACACATGACTGGTTCAGAAGTATTGACAATGGAGTTGACATTTGTGCAGTCTTTTTTGACCTAAAAAAGACATTTGACACAGTTCCTCACCGCATCACGATTGAAAAACTGAAGACATTTGCCTTTAGCCCTTTATTAATTAGATGGATATGTGGTTACCTAACTGGACGTAGTCAAAGAGTTGTTGTGAACGGTGCTACATCACTCTCTGCTCCTGTCATTTCAGGTGTCCCACAAGGCTCAGTCCTGGGACCTCTTTTATTCCTTATATATATCGACAGTATTACAAGAGTTGGCTTATCAACTGGAGCTAAGCTGATACTTTACGCAGATGATATTCTTTTATACAAACAAATGAAGTGTTTAGAGGACTACAATGAGCTACAGCATGATATAGACCTACTCCATCATTGGACAGCTGAAAACTTCCTGAAATTCAATGTATCTAAATGTAAATAATAATATGGTAATAACAAAGAAACGACATTCTTGTATCTCCCTCTCTACATCTTGAAAGTACCACACTTGAGAGAGTACATGCATATAAATACCTCGGAGTATTAATTACTTCCAATCATTCATGGTCCGAGCACATAACCTCTGTGTGCATAAAAGGCAAAAAAGTAATTGGTGTGCTATACAGACACTTCTATGCAAACACTGATCGGACAACCCTCTTTAAATTATACATTGCCTTGGTAAGACCACACCTAGAATATGCCTGCCAAGTGTGGAACCCTCATGTTATGAGAGAAAAAGAAAAGCTTGAGAAGGTACAAAAATTTGCTCTACGTATGTGTTATAAGCAATGGAATGCAAGTTACACGGATCTGCTATCATACTTTAACATCCTAACACTACAAAATCGCAGACTGTATCTAACTCTATGTGTCATGTACTGCATTATTCATAAACTTGTTCACTTTTATTCTAATCCTTTTGTACCTAAACAGTTATGTGCTTTGCACTCATCACAAGGTCACCAGTTTATCAAACCATTTGCTAAAACTAATGCTTTTCAATATTCTTTTGTACCATTGATGTGTTCAGCTTGGAATGCCCTGCCTGCAGATATCTCATCATCTCCTTCATTGCCATCCTTCACTGCTCTCATACATGTTTACAGTATAATTTAATACCGTACTTTACATAATAAAGGGTATAATTAGTATTAGCCTATAATTGCTATTTTTATATCCTTTGCATCTGTATGCATTAATTATTTAAAAAAAAACTGAACTCCAAACTATTATAGTTATGTTGTTACTCTACCATTGTTGTGCATGGATAATTTCCATGGGGTTTTTCATCATTTCCCACATACACAAGTTGCATGTGTATGGTCATGTAATTATCAGTTGTTCACTTCAGTCATTACAATCTTGTTTCCTTAATTTTTGGCACTACTATCCCTACACCCTTCAACATTTTTGTACACTTGTTATTATTTGGAGAGTACACGATACAAATTTTATTCATTTATGCATAATATTTTGCATACAGTGGGTCTACACTGAAGTACTTCAAGGCTGTACGGATAAAAATTCATGGCATGCGACGTGCGAGGACTTCCGCCCATGTATTTAATGTAGTGTACATGTTCATAGGCGGCGGAAGCGGGGGGGGCTTTGGGGCTGAAGCCCCCCCAAAATATAGGTTCACGGGCTAGGGTTGCACGAAGTATATAGGATGCACTAAAGTGCAGAACCCTCGGCGCCACGTACGTACTATTAGGGCATATTGCGCATGCGCGCTTTCCGCAGGAAAATGGCCGACTGTTCATATGGCCTTTAGCGGAGGGAGTGTTGGATCTCTGCAACGGAGCGGTTTCAGGGAAACCTCCACAAAAGGTTTGACCTCCGTTGCCCGCTGAGTATATGACAGCATTTTCAGGACGAACAGATGCTCCAGAACCAGACACACAACTACTGTAAACATGCGCATGCGCGCGCCGACGGTAATACCCCCCCCCCCCCAATACCCCCGCTTCCGAATTCCGCCGCCTATAATGTTTCAGTTATCCTTGTTGCGTACATGTTGTAGTTGGCCATGAAGTGTGAGGACAGAAGACTGCGGAGTAGGATATTAGTACTTGCGGCTGTCGTCCTAACCTTAGTGGAATCAGGTGAGGTTGGTCGCCTCGGTAATACTGTCCCCCTCAGCGAAGGCAGAGTTGTGTGTTTATGATTTCCATCTTATCCACAGGTTGCAGTCTTTCGTGCAACTGTTCTTACTATCTTGATAATGTTCCACTTACTTCATCTCAATGTACTGCTGACCGGGAATGCCACAATGCAACTGCTTGTTATGTAAAACTGGATTACAGTAGACCTTCAACAAGACTAACCTACAGTTGTTTTATTGACCAACACGTCATATCTACTATTGGTATAATCTGCACCATAGACAACATCCCTGGTGTTGTACTGGAGTGTTGCAACGACACTGACTACTGTAATTCACAACTTAATCCTACTTCACCAGCCATGTCTTCTCCAAGGCCTACAGTAAAGCCTACCGTGATACCCACACATGGTAACAATGAACATAAGGAGAGGGAGGGAGGGACACTTCTAGACATTGATTTGGCGAGCAGGAGCGTTGAAATTCCATGCCAGATGTACGACAACCTAGTTGTACAGCTGCCATGAAATTTCTGTATGTGTCCAACGATGTCTTTTGGCTCATTGAATATGGGACCTGTGAGGCCCAGTGTTACTATCTCCGTATATTTTATCCGGGGGATAGTATATACCATTCAGCGGATAGTATATCCTTAGTATATTTTATCCCTGCATGGTGATCAAGGTATGTCGCAGAATTTCTGTTGCTACCCAGTTTAGCAGTCAGTCAGTGCTCCTTGAACAGTAAGGTAAAGCGGGGTATTTCCGATCACTCTTTTCTTACGTCCTGTATAATTATAGCTCATAAACTGCACGTACATAAAATTCGATATTCTATCTAACAACACTGCTACACAAGTACTATTTGCAGACTATCGCTCATCAGCCAAAAGTTGTACGTACACTTTTAGTGAGTGATCAGTTAATTTGAATTCCACAATTTAGAACATTCATTCCAGTTTTAGTGATGCTATAAGCTCGTGCTCTGATTATTTAAACTTACACAAGTGTTAGCTGCATGTATGTTTACGAAGCTGAACGCTTCAGCCAAAAGCGAGAAACTTATACCTAACATTTTCACGAGCGTCATGGCTTTACTGTGCGTAGGTTTTTCCTCCAAAGGAAGCAAGGCTACAAATTCAGAATCCTAGGTAAGTGATACCCTAGCCTCGTCCCCAGGCTCTCTTTTTCTTTTTTGGGGAATCTATCTCTTTCCCCCGCCCACCCAAAAAGAAAAAGGGAGCCTGGGGACGAGGCTAGTGATACCCCTACTTTTATGGCATAAAACCTCGTAGCATTGATGGTAAGTGTCATTTTTTAATGTGATTGGAATTACCCCGCGTTACCTTATCAGCCGGCAATAAAAAGTGATTAAGTGAGGATTCACAATACACTTGTGCATGGATTATATATCTCCTCTGTAACTGCACATCACATGTCAATGGGGTGTGCAGTCACAGAGAAGAGATATAAAGAGCTGATCCACTACATTCGTGGTTAGTCTACACAACCGTCTATCCTTCAGGTTTATGCAAATCAGTAACGTGGACATAGCTTGCCAAATGCATGCACAAGTGTATTGTAAATCCTCACTTGATCACGTTTTTATTGACTGATATGTACTACATCATTTCTTACTCAAAATACTTGCCTACAGCCAATTAGACTAAGTACAGGGATACCGAGGGCCGATCTAGTGCTACACCGTCAATCCCTGTATAAGGCAGTATATAGACTATACCTTTTCATAACACAATGCCATCTTTCAGAAATCAGAGGTACATGTACTTGTGCTATCCCATTAATGTAAATGACAAGAGGAGAGGTCCCAAGACTGACCCCTGGGGGACACCAGAGGTGACCCTTGTCAATGATGATCTCTCGCCACATATTGTAACCTTTGGCAAAGATAATTGTGAAAGCAGACAAGTAGTGATGAAGGTACATTCAGTTCAACCAACTTGGATAATAAGGGTATGTGAGCAGAGGACTTAGACTTTTGCAGACTCCAGGGTCAAAGGTCAAACATGCCGCATTAACCTTCAGGCTGTAGCTTTGTAAGCTGTTTGTAGACAGGAAAATAGCTGCCGTCTGCCTCGCTGTGCATCAGTGCCAGGCCACCTAGTACAAGCATATGTAGCCTCACCAACTCCATCATTTTATCTTCCTGTAATCAAAACAATCACCCACCAAAGTTTCCAAGTTTATTAGACGAAGCCATCAAAAAGCCAAAAGAGCATTCTTTGCCTTTGGAGCATTTCATGGACAGTTGAATCTGATTTCAGTGTGAAGCATCTATGAGGTGTGTGTTGTTCCCATGATTCCGTCTTTTTCTCTTCAGGCCCTCTACCGTGAATTGACAAAACCACTGTTCCAGCCAGGCATCTGCCACCTCTGTCGCACTCCACTGGATTTTCCATACTTTCATCATTACACACTCTCCCATACATCTCTCTCAGACCCAGAGCATATCATCAACTCCCTTCTTAGTGCTAGTTCATTTATGCCATACCATTGCCTAGCTTGCAGCTAGTGCTTGGAAACTTGGGTGGGGTGATTGTTTTGATTACAGGCAGATAGAAATGTTGGAGTTGGTGAGGCTACATCTGCTTGTGCTAAGGCAGCTTGGAACTGCTGCACAGCGAGGCGGAGGGTAGCTTTTTCCTGTCTATGAGCAGAAATGTTGATATCATCCCTACATACCAAGACAGGTTATAGTCATGTAATGCAACTGAGGTAACCGCACACACTGGTCAAAACAACTACCTCTTTTTTGCAGTGCAGCGAGGCGAAGGGTAGGTCTATGAGCAGACCTATATATGGCCTGAAGGTTAATGTTTGACTTTTGACCCTGGGGTCTGCAAATAAGTGGGCCCTCCAAAAAAATTCGCCAGGAGCAGCAGCTAGCAAATAACAGAGTATATAGCATGAGGCAGCATGTATGTGATGTGTTTCTTCATGAATTGAATTAGTCTCGCAAGCCAGCCCCTCATCGAAAAGCAGAAGAGGGTCTGGTCATATAGTGACATTACAGGCGTTTCAACGCCAAGCTCTTGGCTGACTAATCAGATTCGTTGATTTTTGCTTGATGCTTTTTCAATGGGGATAGACCATACTGAGCAATCCCTATATACACGGTACTACTGTATACTGTGGCAGTGCTTGTAATACATGGGATACATAGTTGTAGTCATGATAGTGTCTCTTCCTCTCTTGCTTTTCTCTTCTCCCTCCCTGGAATGATTCCTAACTCAATGGCAAACTAACTACAATTTGGAATACAATTAACTTATTACTTCCTTCCTCCCTCTCTTTTCCCTCCTTCTCTACCTCTTTCTCCCTCCCTTCTCTCCCTCAATAATTTGCAATGTACTGTTCCTCCACACCAACTGAAATTGCAATGGTCCACATGAAATACAGCCTCATCTTCTGATTATATTTATATTATAGCAGCCATTCCAGCAGTAACTCTTGCTGTAGCAATGATTGTGATGGTAACAGTACTGGTGATGTTATGGCAAAGAATAAAGAAAAAGTAAGTAATATATAAGTTGGTACTGACCAAAATGTACATTCATAATGTGCATGACTTCTAAAACAATGAAGTTTGTGGAGTTTACAGCCCTCCTATAATATTCTAATCTGGCATGCGATTCTCCATTATCCCTCAGCGTTCCAACTCACAGTATGGGGTCTACACCATCAGTGCATAGTGACAAGACTCATTTAACACGACACACAAGGGGCAGTAGCGAGAGTGGTCAGAGTGACCGTCATGATGTAGAGCATTGTCACCAGCAATCAGCATCACCCTACCTGTCGCATGATGACCACAACCACAGAAATTCCCTGTAAGAGCCAGTGAATGTCAACTAACTGAAATCTTGGACTTTATTAATTTTTGGCTATACATAAAATAACACCCTTGAACCAGGACATCTATAGAAAAAAGGGACACCTCAATAAAGAGTAAAAATATTTGTATGCTATTAAATTAGAATACTTCTTTCTGATTGTGAGTACCTTGGAAGGTCCATGAAACACTTCTCCTCTATTTCTGCAGAAACACCTCTGGTGACTCTGAACCAGGCATGATCACATCTATCTCTTTACAGCAACTCCAACAAGACTTAAGCGAGAAGAATATGCTTTTCTCAAAAGACTTTGTTGAACTTTCCAAAGTTATAGGACAAGGTGAATATCTAAGTATGTGTGCAATACTCTGTGATCAGGACAATGAATGAAGTGTCCTAATTAGTGAAGCATCCTGATTGCCAGTGATTAAAAATATGATTGTTCAGCTGATAGCAGGACAGGAGAAGCAAGACACTTAATTCAAAATACACCTATAATCAGGAAGGATACTCAGTGCTTTGTGACCTGATTAGAGAAAATATTGGGTTCTCATCAGTGGATATGACAATTATAACTTTGATTTCCTTCACAGGAGAGTCTGGAGTCGTGTACCGTGGATATATTAATACTAGAGAGGGCAAAGAATTGGTTGCCATAAAGACCTGCAAACGTATGTTTATATATTGCTAAGTGGTAAGGCACTGATCTATCATGCTTATGCATTAAAGTGCAAAACACTTGGTCCATATATAACTAAGATGATAGTATTGCTTTAGCTCAATATTGGAATCACTAATCTGATACTTACCACTAGAGAAGCTTGCTGTATTACATTAGCTCGTATTCATGCTTAACAGAAGAGGTTGGAAATGGTATAATTAGCAATCACGAGATGTGGATGTGGTCTAAATTTATACATGAAGACATCAAATGGGGACTGTGGCTTTCAGATTTTGTAAACGAGAAAGTTTCTTGTGCTTCTCTCTACAGAACAGTAATGATCACTTGAAACCCTTGTCAGGAACTACTTCAACAGTATGAACCACTACTAAGATGTATATAAAGCTTTCAGCTTGCTAGGGAAAGATAGAAGCAAGTCTTCACCTGTTATTCATAACTATGGCTTTGCATATACTAAGCGTACGCACATTACATAATTATTGTGCTTCCAACCTCCTCTATATGCTTAGTGCCCTGTTAGTCTTTTGAACAGAGCTCTGCATAGCTGCAATAGGCATTGCATGTGCCTTTTGTGGTAATCAAATAGTACCAACATTAAATGAAGTGTTTATAGAAGTCAGCTTCATGTTTTGCTGAAGTCGCCTGTCCCTTCATTTCAATGTGTAAGCTCACTGCCTTTCACAGACCCTTCCCATATTCAGTCAGGAGCACTGTAATAGTGTGATACCTATATACTAACAAAATACCTCATCACTTATCTCTGTTTTATATTTTCAGTTTCTTAAACCCTAGCTTTTCTAATACAGCCTCATCCAAAGTTTCCAAACCCTTCGCAGCAATATAACCATATTCATATTCATAAAGGTACACAGTTCAAAAACCATAGCAGTGGAACCATTCGGATTTGTGAGAAACCCAGTTCACTGTCCAGACACCCTTCCCCTTGCATGCTTTAAATGCAAGGGGAGGTGGGGTCACACACACACACACACACACACACACACACACACACACACACACACACACACACACACACACACACACACACACACACACACACACACACACACACACACACACACACACACACACACACACACACACACACACACACACACACACACACACACACACACACACACACACACACACACACACACACACACACACACACACACACACACACATCTATACATACCTATAAACAGTTACACAAGATACAGGCTTACAGCTCAGTAGCAGTTGCCTTTTAAGGAACTACACCCACACAATAGTTTACCCCTGAGGTCAGACTAAACAGTAGTTTAGTAGTACATGTAACTGTATCCTACCCAATCCTGTTTGCTAAACCAAAATATGAAGCCCTCAAAAAAGGTACTCTAAAATTCTAAGAATAGTAAATACTATAACAGCTACATGAAAATAACAAGACAATACAAGACGACGAATTGAACAGAGCCACCAGACTACACAGTGGGAGTGGTCCCGCTTTCCTGGTAGTCAGGCAGCAGGACTGAAACCTGCTACCTCTCAATGATCCAGCAAGGAACTCCCCTGATGACTGGTCAACTAGCACATCTTACCCACTAACAACATGACATTACAGACATTATACAGACCTACATAATATTATAGTATTCAAACATGCACATTAAAATTTCTGAGGGGTGTAGACTTCTGTAGGAATAGGCAGATCATGCTGCACTGGTATTCAAACACCAATCTTGCCCCTGCATACCCCAGGTAGATAGAACAGTAGGTGCACATTATGTCACTGAGATATCCACATTGCAGTATAAAAGCAAGCATCTAGTTTTTGGTAATAACTAATTTGGAATCACTAGCTCCTTCATGATAGTAGTGTTTCGTTGTGGGACCCAACCACTGAATGTTACATTGTAATGGCACCACCTATTTTATTGCAGTGTATAATTTCATATAGCACTGTCCTCGTCCGGCGTAAGAGAGAAACTCTTACAAGAGGTGATGACCATGTCATTGTTTATACACCCCAATGTGATGCCACTAATTGGACTGTGTTTTGATGGAGAGATGCCCCTACTAATTATGCCATTCATGGTCAAGAGCAATGTATTGGAGTACGTGAGAGAGAACAAAGTGGACCTACACAAAGACCAGGAAGCAAGTGAAGTGGAGGTATACCTTATTAGTGTATGCACTTTGTTGCCCCTACTGAACCCCTAAAATCATTTCATTAATGTATCAGCAATAGATCTTATATTTTGCAGGTAGTGATGGCCAGAAAGCTATGCCTTGGTATGTGTCATCAGATTTCTAAAGGCATGGAATACCTTGCCAAACAGAAGTATGTCCATCGTGACCTGGCAGCAAGGAACTGTATGTAAGTAAATTGCAAGATATATTACACAAGTAAACATTTTCAATCACTTACTTAACCTAACAGCAACCTCCGTCCTGGATTTACCCACTAAGTCATTGCAGCAGCTCTTCAGAAAAACTTCCTTCCTTACTCTTTGCTACAGGATTGACAGTGAGGGGGTGATCAAGGTGGCCGACTTTGGCTTGTCTAAAGATATGCATGCCATCAACTACTTCTGTCGTGGTAAGAGAGTTAGAAGTGAAGAAAAGGTTCCCATCAAATGGATGGCTCCAGAGAGTATTGAGAGAAGTATATACAATGAAAAAACTGATGTGGTAAGTGTAAATTACACATACTTGTTTGGAAAACTTGTACCTTAGGTGCATACTAATTAACCCTCGGCGCGCATGCGCAGGAGGGTTACGGTAGTTGGGTCTGCGTGTGTGTGTGTGTGTGTGTGTGTGTGTGTGTGTCTGTCTGTCTGTTAAGTCACATCTCACTTCTGGAGCGTCTGTTCGTCCTGAAAATGCTGTCGTGTACTCAGCGGGCAACGGAGGTCAAAAAATTTGTGGGGTTTTCTTTGAAACCGCTCCGTTCAAGAGTTATGGCGTGAAACGCAAGCGAAAGAGCCAATATGCTAATTAGATCTAGCCTACTCTGGCTTACCCGCGATCAGGTATTCCTGTTCGATGTACAGCGAAGCACCAGCGGTTACTGCATGAGGTAGTACAAGCATGGGTACTGCTCCGGTCAAAGCTATAGCGCTTCCAGCAGTGTACAGAGCCAACCTTGAGTTTCAATCGCACGTGCATTTCCTGTATACGCGCACGCGTTCAAGGATTCACGCACGCGCGGACGCCGAGGGTTCTGCACTTTTAGTGCATTCATTTAGCAAAATTAGCACTAAGACTAAACATCGCTAAAATAGAGTACATTTTTTGTGATGTCATATTTGACCACACAAAAGCTTTTCCCATGTTTGTTTAGCTCCGGTCTCAATGCATTGCAATACTTGTGGTGTTCCACAAATAAACATCAAAACCACACAAACAGTACTAGTGGAGCTGGAACATGGGCGTAACTACCATTGGGGCAGGTGGAGCAGTCGCCCCACCGCTTTCAACATCAGTAACACAGTTAGGATGTCGCCACGTAGGATGCGTAGCCTGGGAATGAGGCTAGTTGCCGAGCGCAATAGCGTGAGGCAGCTAATTGGGGTCCATATCTCGGCCAATGCGCCTGTACGTGGAGTCATGCTTTAGGAATTTAATCACGCTCAATTTACCTGGAGAATATTTGTTTGTCACGGTTATTTCTGCAAGTATGACGACGTCAACACCAAGCACTCCATGGCGCGCGCGCGAGAGGCATTAATGCGCATGTACATTCCTTTCGCCCCTTTCGCTATCATCATTCTAGTTACGCTCCTGCTGGAACTAGACATAGCCATTGACACATTATCTCACCAATAGTTGCTATATACCGCATGTAGGTGTGTGCATTCGTGACTATACTTAGCCAGCGCCTTACCGAGACATGTCTCGGTTTCAGTTTGGTTTCAGTACATTCCTAGTAGCTCTTCTGAAAGTGCTAAAATATGTGCTAAACTTGACTAGTTAACCCTCGCGCATGCGCGGGAGTGTTATTGTAGTCGGTCTGTGTGTGTGTGTGTGTGTGTGTGTGTCTGTCTGTCTGTCTGTAAACAAGTTTTCTCGTAAACCATGGCTGCTATAAGTACCAAACTTGGAGATATGAAGAAGTAGCGTTAGCGCTCGGCACAGTTAACGTTTGGAGCGGAAAGAAGAGACCGGACCTGTGTTGTTGAAGAAAAGCGGTAAATTGCAGATTTTCGTGAACCATAATTGTTGTGATTGCCAAACATGGATATATTGACAAGCAGTATTGCTACTTCGTAATAGGAAGTCAGGAACTGTATCGTCAGAAGTGTATCTGTTTTAGGCAGCGGGTTATACCTGAAGGTGCGCATTAATTGGAGATCGCAGCAGCACGACTTGCTGTTGGATATAGTTTTGCATTGGCTACAAGTATGTGCAGAGCACGAAGAGAGTCAGGAACTCTAATATATTTACTTGG
The DNA here is from genome assembly GCA_963970385.1 of Theonella swinhoei. Lineage (NCBI taxonomy): Eukaryota > Metazoa > Porifera > Demospongiae > Tetractinellida > Theonellidae > Theonella > Theonella swinhoei. The sequence goes on along the minus strand of OZ019948.1, from coordinate 3,258,726 downwards.
TAGTCAATAACTGCGCGAGGGTTACGCACTTTACAAGTGCATTTCATTTGAAATTGCATAGATACATTTATTAAGTGTACAATTATTGTGAATGTTCCTCTGTTAAATTGAAGTCAATGCTAACTCCTTTGTCCATATGTTTGGCCCTGATGCACTAGTTCATGGTCAATTGGTTTATAGCTCATTTCACATTCTTGTCACATTCTGTGTAGTGGTCATTTGGAGTGACCTGCTGGGAGGTGTTCACCTGTGGCAGAGTACCCTATTCCAGGATTCCAACAATGACTCTATTGGATGAACTGCTCACTGGACACAGACTGGAGAGACCAAGCAATGCCGTCTGTTCAGATAAAATGTATAATGTACACAGTAACATTCTAATCAGGACATATGGAAATGAGAGACAGGACTGTGTGTTGATTGGCTGTATGTTAATATTATAAAAATAGTCTCATTCTTTCTAGCTGGGAAATTGTGACATGTTGCTGGTGTGCTCGGTCTCTCCACCGTCCAAAGTTCGCTGATCTTGTCAAGACTTTCTCTGATCAACTTGAGACTAACTCTTCCTATTTCAAACTCAATTAATTTATTTACGGCATGAACATGTTTATATACTAGTAGACTTTCATCATAGTGAGTATTTACTATATTATACGCACAGTCTTAGGTATGCAGGGGAATCATACCTTTTTTTGTTATTATGTAATCAGTCTTCTGTTCATGCGTGTACTGGATACACATGAAAGGAATGCAACTGAGAGAACAACATGTTTGCAGTATAGGGGAAGATTAATGAAAAGCCACATGCACTAACCAACATTTTAATAGTCGTAACCCATACCTTCTGTGGTGACAAGGTCCAGTCAAGCTGACCATTTTCTGGATTCCAATCACTCCTATTAGACACAGCAAAACTACTAGCTAGACATACTGGCATCTACAGCCTAGCAAGAGGAATGACTGGTGAAGTTGGATCAACCATCTCTCATGTGCTTAATGTAGAAAGTATACCTCAGGGGCGGATTTAGGGGAGGGGGGGGGGCTTTGGGGGCTCTAGCCCCCCCCCCCCCCCCCCCCCCCCTCCTTCTCCTGGATCTAGAGCGTGGGGTCGATAATACACCGAAATAATTATAATTTGCACGCGCGTCAATTGACTTCCAGTGCGGTCGACTGTATGGTGCGTGCGCGCGTGTGTGAGCCCAGTGTTTCTGGCGTGTTTTGTGCTGTTTCTGACCGATTATTTTGCCTGTTTAAGCGTGTGAAGATGGCTATAAGAGTGAACGAAAGCCTTGCTATTAAAGCACAACGTCATCTTTGCGCTAATCACTACCGTATTACGAATGTCAGACGATTTAGCCCCTCCCCTTACAAAATCCTGTATCCGCCCCTGTACCTATAGTCTCTTGTGCAAAGTAGTGTTCATAATTCTTGTGTCCGTATTTGTGTCTGTGTGTATAGATGAACAACTAGTGCATGGCTGGTTTGAACAATCATTTCTGTTTCATTGCTATCATTCTTCTTGCTGGACTTGTGTAGTGTTATTTCTTACAGTTATACACATATATTTGGAGAGTACACAACACAAATTTCATTCATTTATGCACAATATTTTGTATACAGTGGGTCTACACTGAAGACGGATAAAAATCGATATCCGCCCATGTATTTACTGTAGTGCAGGGCCGTAGCAGGCACTGAGGCCAGTGCGGTTTCAGCCGCACCAGTTTTACGCGATCTAGCGCTCATGCGCGTGAGGTACCGAGCATTGAGTTACGCAACTGCGCTAGCGCTATAATCACGCGCGTACGTACGTGAAGCATGCAGTGCAGCAATCTTTGACATGGCTAGTTCTTTCCTTGGATGTACCTCACCAACCACTTTTGGCGCTAAGGGGGTTCTCCGTAGTTTCCAGTCTATTAATTTTGGTTTTCTAATGGCACCCACTAACCGACACACCCCTTATAACCACACCTACTTCCTGGCCTCACCACGCTTGCTACGGGCCTGTAGTGCAGTTATCCTTGTTGCGTACATGTTGTAGTTGGCCATGAAGTTTGAGGACAGAAGACTGCGGAGTAGGATATTAGTACTTGCGGCTGTCGTCCTAACCTGCGTGGAATCAGGTGAGATTTGTCGCCTCGCGAGTTTGTGTGTGACAGTGCCGGTGATATGTTAACCTATAGCCTGACGGTGGCTTCTGGGATTTTAGTTCAAGTTCGACTTTTACAGGAGTATTCTCGTGTTTTATTATGTCCCCTTGTAATCTTAGTAGACTTACCTTTTCAAGCCCGTAGGCTGGGGGGGTTCCCTGGTTTCAACTTCCGTCGTATCCGCAGCCGTCCAGTCCGGCTGGCAGAGCAACATATAGCAATTACACCCTTGCCTTACCATGATAGAAAAGTGTCCCAAAAAGCAACAGAATCAATCTCAAATTCAAAAATCCCTCCCCCCCCCCACTCCATTGCTCTGGGTGCACCTACTGAGAATAACGACCCCCCCACTCCAGGATCTGGCTACGGGCTTGCTTTTACTGTTGCTGTTGTCATTTATAGTGGGTGTGGTAGACACTGTACAGTGGCAGACAATGTTGAAGGCAGAGTTGTGTGTTTATGATTTCCATCTTTTCCACAGGTCACAGTCTTTCGTGCTCCTGTTTTTACTATCTTGATAATATTCCAACTTCTTTTACTCCACCTGAATGTACTGCTGACCGGAAATGCCACAATGCAACTGCTTGTTATGTAAGGCTGGATTACAGTAGACCTTCAACAAAACTAACCTACGGTTGTTTAACTGACCAACAAGACGTATCTATTGCTGACATAACCTGCGCCATAGACAACCTCCCTGGTAGTGTACTGGAGTGTTGCAACGACACTGACTATTGTAATTCACAACTTAATCCTACTCCACCCCACTCTTCTCCACCAAGCACTGCAGTCATGTCCGTGATCATGTCTTCTCCAAGGCCTACATTAAAGCCTACAGTGATGACACATGGTAACAGTGAACATAAGGAGAGGGAGGGAGGGACACTTCTAGACATTGATTTGGCGAGCAGGAGCGTTGAAATTCCATGCCAGATGTATGACAACCTAGTTGTACAGCTGCCATGAGATTTCTTTATGTATCCAACGATGTCTTTTGGCTCCACATATAAACTGTGTATTGCATATGGGACCTGTGTTACTATCCCCTGACCCATGAGGCCCAGTGTTACTATCTCCGTATATTTTATCCGGGGGATAGTATATACCGTCTGGCGGATAGTATATCCTTAGTATATTTTATCCCACGTCAGGATATTTTATCCCTGCATGGTGATCAAGGTATGTCGCAGAATATTTCTGTGGCTACCCAGTCCAGCAGTCAGTCAGTACTCCTTGAACAGTAAGGTAAAGCGGGGTATTTCCGATCACTCTTTTCTTACATCCTGTATAATTATAGCTCATAAACTGCACGTACATAAAATTTGATATTCTAGCTAACCACACTGCTACACCAGTACTACTTGCAGACTATCACTCATCGGCCAAAAAGTTGTACGTACACTTTTAGTGAGTGATCGGTTAATTTGAATTCCACAATTTAGAACATTCATTCCAGTTTTAGTGATGCTATAGGCTCATGCTCTGACTTTTAAACTTACACAAGTGTTAGCTATGTTTACAAAGCCGAACGCTTCAGCCAAAAGCGAGAAACTTATACCTAACATTTTCACAAGCGTCATGGCTTTACTGTGTGTAGGTTTTTCCTCCAAAGGAAGCAAGGCTACAAATTCAGAATCCTAAGTAAGTGATACCCTAGCCTCGTCCCCAGGCTCTCTTTTTCTTTTTGGGGGAATCTATCTCTTTCCCCCGCCCACCCAAAAAGAAAAAAGAGCCTCTAGACAAGGCTAGTGATACCCCTACTTTTATGGCATAAAACCTTGTAGCATTGATGGTAAGTGTCATTTTTTAACATGATTGGAATTACCCTGCATTACCTTAGCTATGGGATGTGCAGTCACAGAGGAGATATATAAAGTGCTGATCACTCATGGTTGGTCTTCACAACCTGTCTATCCTTCGGGTTTATAAAAATCCAAAATATGGACATAGCTTTCCAAATGCATGCACAAGTGTATTGTGAACCCTCACTAACAATCACTTTTCATTGACTGATACGTACTACATCATTAACCCTCGGCGCGCATGCGCAGCGAGTGTTACTGTAGTTGGGTCGGTCGGTTGGTCGGTCTGTCTGTCTGTCTGTCTGTCTGTCTGTCTGTCTGTCTGTCTGTCCGTTAAATCACCTCAGGAGCGTCCGTTCGTCCTGAAAAGGATGTCACGTACTCAACGGGCAACGAAAGTCAAAAAATTTGTGTGGATTTCTCTGGGTGCAGAGATACACCGCTTCCTGCATTGTATGGCCAGAGGAGGTACGACAGTATCACGTGATCGCCATCTAATTGCAATTTTTGCTGACACAGCAACGTATCTCCCGTTGAAAATACATGGCTTGACATGGCTTTTACCAGCGTCTGCTGAAGCAACACAAAGCGAGGATCCCCAAAGGTTAGTAGTCAGTTGTACGTACCATAGCCTATACCTCAAGAAAAAGAGTCGAACTCGGGCGAACACCCACTGTTCCAGCGACTTACAGCGGGAAATAATAGAGGTCACGTAGCACTTCGTGGATATCTATTTTAATTTGGATTTTTCAGTTTCAGCCATCTTTGGCCTATGCTCTATCTCTCTACCGAGTTTTGATAGTACTTAGACTCTATAACTCGGTTAAACTATCCAATGAACTCAAGAGGTCTACGCCGTACGCATCGGTTAATTGCATTCTTTAGTGCGATTCATTACGTCATCGATTTTACTGTCGTACCTCCTCTGTTGTATGGCTATCCATGTACACCGGATTTCAGGTCCGTTGTCCCAAATGATACTGCGCATGCGCATCAAACTGCCAGTGTTATTCCTCTTGCAGTTGGAACGCTTTTGTATTCAGTGGTGAATCCCTCTTAGGAAGTTGAGTAGCCCTTTTACTGTATACTCTGACTGACACACTATGCTATCTGCCTATAGATGAGAGCAAATACGGTCAGCCTAATGCGCATGTGCAGCCGTCACTGGAAAAACGAACGACAACGGACCTGAAATCCGGTGTAGTCGGCCATTTTAGAGGCCGCGCATGCGCATTATTAGCACGTGCGTTTTCATGGATTCGCGCACGCGTAGCGCCGAGGGTTCTGCACTTAGAGTGCGTTCATTTCTTACTCAAAATACTTGCCTACAGCCAAGCACGGGGATACCAAGGGCCAATCTAACACCACACCGTCAAACCCTGGATAAGGCAGTATATAGACTATACCTTATCATAGCACAATGCCATCTTTCAGAAATCTACAGCAGTGAAGTGGAGTGCTACACAGCCCACTAGACACGATAGTTGAAGTCGCATGTAACTACTAGCCTTTAATAGGAAATAAAATATCCTGCCCACGGAAGAAATATCCTAAGAAAATTATCCAGGTGGGTAGAATATTCTATCTGGCCGGATAAAAAAATCGGGGGGATAAAATAATAGGGTTTACCTGCATGCTACGCGTTCTGTTTATAAAGCAAGTGTATACACATCCTGACGATTCATCAATGTTTCCTCTGTCCATACATGAAATACTTGGCAACATAACCCACTTCCTCTTCTCTACAGATTCCGTGATTTGGACAGGAGAAACTATTGTTATTGCTTCATTATTTTCGGTGACTTTGATGACATCTATTGCATTCTTCCTGGCAGTGGGTATATTTTTAAGACGAAGAACAATGGTGCAGGTAGTGTGATTTGTACTTGTTTATCTGTATAACTTTATTCATGCAAATCTATTTTTAATCACTTATTGTGTTTTTATACCTTTTGTTGCTGTGTAATCACTTGTTGTGTTTTTATACAATGAAAAACTTTTTTGTTATTATCAGAGTGTAATATGTACGCATGCGCATATGTGCGCGCACGCGCGAACGGGCAGTGGGCGAGAGGGAGCGAACCTGACTTTTGAATGAGTTCTTCAGTTGTACAAAATACTGAATACAGATCTTGAGATTTTGATCACAGGTCATATTTTACAAATGTAAAACATTTCATTAAAATGTTGAACATGTAGGGATGACCGTGACAAAAATTAATCAGAGAAACAAGGATTTAGATCTATATATGCAGTAATCTACTAATTATCATTTTTCCAGCTGTAAACTAGACTCAAATATTGGTACACACTACACACTACGTAATAGTATAATTTCTCAGTGTACTTCTAAGGAACCTCCAGTGGATCATGCTATTGTTAATAATATAAAAAATACCCCTATAGGAAAAAAGCTACAACTCTTTCAAAAGCACATAATACAAGTGACAAGTGCAGAACATAAACCTAAGTAAAGGCACACTATACAGCAAACGTCCGATGATAGTGCGCATGCGCGTGTCTAGTTTACCTCAGGTATATATTTACTTCTCTTTCTAGGTCAGCAACTTTGTCCACATATACGACTCTCTCGTGTCTCTGACACGAGATCGTAAATGCTGTTTCGTATGTAGTTTGCGAGTCGTATAGGCTTACGGATGGCATGCGGAATACTAATAGGCTACGCGCCCCTAGCCTATAGGCTAGCCCTCCCTCTCCCTCTTGGAGGAAGAAACACATCCAGAGGTCTCCTGCAGAGCTAGAGACCACTGTCCACAGCACTAAAACTTGCGCATGCGCATATTACCTTTCGTCAGTAGGGGTGTGCATTTTCTGGGATTTGCCACAGCATTCTGTCACTAGAGTAATGATGTCTTGGGGGTGTTCTCCATTACTGATGTTTACGTAGCAATGTTGATAGCCAAGTGAAGGATTATGTCGGCATGCAGATTGTTATTATCTTCAAGCCACAATTCCAGAGATGTTTACTTTGGTCATTGACTGTGACTGAAAAACAGCCATAAAAGTGTAAACCTATTCTCAATGTCAACATCTTGCAGTTCCTGTAGTTATGATGACAGTGTATGTATCATTATTAGACTCTGCAATTAAGCTCATTATGTGTAGTAATTAGCTCTATACATAGTCCCATTCTAATGTGAAATATAGAATTTCAATCTTCTCGTGTATGTTAATTAAAACTATAAAAAAAGTTTAACTTAACCATAGGCACAACAACACTAGTACTGTTACAGTATTCAGCACACACACATATAATGCAATGCCTGTTGTCTAACAGTTATCATTTTACTTTTGTATAAGCTGTTTATCAAAGCATTTCCATGAATTTCATGCACGCACGCACACAGGGAGGGGCTTGCATTTATTCTGCACCTGTGCATGTGCTGCACTATTCTCTATAATTAACAAAACATGTGGTCCTGTACATCCTGTAGCCAATGAACAAGTAATGTACAGTTTCTACAAGCCCATTGATTTTGTTTTGTCATGTCACACAATACTCAGCAACCTACCTAGGCTGAGGAATATATAAGAGTCCATAGCTATTATATATTGACTGGCGATATCTTTGACCTTGGTTTAGCTAGTGAATGCTACAGCTCCTCAAATTACACTGTATATACGGCTTTTTCACTATAATAGTGATGCTCTGCCTACTCCTACAGATCCTTTCCAATCACTATCTATGTTTCATGTTTTCAATCAAAACACTTTCTTAGCTGACGGTGATGCTGTGATACTTACACGCCTGCTTGAGAAAGAGTGCTGATGTGCCCCTTGGGTTCAAAAGCAGGGAGTGAGTACATATAAAAGTGGACAGATGTGTTTCTGACCATACCTGTATAGATGCTACACACAGGACCCCACATTGCACAAACCAGTTAAACATGTCCTGTAACATCTGCTAGAACCACTCACTCCTTGTATTGTAGTACTATATATCTCACATCAACTACACTGTGTTGACACCCAACATCATACAACAATGCATGCAACACATTGCTACAAGCAATACCACATGTGTTTAGCTTATGGACATGTATGCCATGTTTTCTCAGTTTGTTTTCATAAATTTTGCAGGAATATTCAATACATTGCTGCTATTTTCAGTTGTTTGCTGTTTGCCATAATGTATCAGCATAATTGTAATGGGCGGAGTCTAATGGTATAAAACACGCTCTTACGCCAAACAATATTACTCCTGTGTTGACGAAAGTAGCGACCCGAAGCAGAGAATGCTTGTGCATTGGGCTGTTATACACGTGTTGATCCAGACAACGAGAATTGCGTTGATGGTAGTAATTGCTGCTAAATCAGGTAAGCGTGGCAACCTCTGTTCTGTCTTGCGTTCGTCATCAACGCTAGTGATATTCTCCTTGAAGTTTGATTTTTGTATTATTAGCGACAGCCTGAGATAGTGAGCATGTTTCTGTTTATGCACTATGTATAGTGTCGTGTCAACTTTTAATAACTATCGAGCTCTTTGTGGTACATTGTGTATGAAGCGCTGCGCGTTTCATTCAGTGATAGACAATCTTTTTGTTGGTATTTACAGGTGAAGGTCTCCGTTGCTTTTGTGAATCTTTCATTGATGGAGCCTCACTTGTTCCTCCTCCAGTGGAGTGTGATAACAAAACCTGTCACATACCAGAGAATGGGGGATCAGCCAGTGGAGTGTGTTACACAGAACTGGTCTTTCACTCTAGCAGTGGTATAGAGCACATCACCCATTCCTGTGTATATGTAGGAAGGTACAACCTAACGTTAGCCTCTACTCCCTGCATTAATTCATCAAGAACTGGGCTCGTTGAGATGGCATGCTGTTCGAGTGATTATTGCAACATCGATCTCCTGCAAGGCAGGTCACACCACCAGTCAATGTCTTCACTTACTGAACCGTCTACCGTGAACCAAAGCCAAGGTTGGTATGAGTCCTCATGTAGAATTCCAAAATATGTAGCTATAACGTGAAAATATTCGTTTGTGTCTATAGATGAACAGTGGCTGACATGGAAAATTGGAACTGTCATTTTCTCCTGTTTCATTGTTGTAGTCGTTCTTACTGGACTCTTGCTATTTGTATACACATTGATATATGTACAGCGTAGGAGGAAGCGCACTTTACAAGCACACATTTAGTTCAATGTTCATTTTTGATTATAATCTGCGATATTTACACATGACTTTTTGTCAACAAAGCACTAGCTATAGACCTACGTACTGCGCATGCCATGATGTCATGCATTTTAGTGAAGAACGGCTCGCGCGTTCTTGAATGCTGCATGGCATCTTACAGAACTGCAATACACATTCTGCACCTGGAGGCTCGCGCCATGCGTCAAATATGCGAGTTCTATGGAAAAGTACACTCAGTATCAGCATACCCTATTACCGTCAGGCAGTTAGCCGCCAGTCTTAGCGATGCGCTAGGAGCGCGCGTGCGCATGAGCATATGATGTGTGCAAAACGATATGCCGGCTGGAAGATTAGGCTAGACGTGGTCTATCAGGAATGAAGCTATAGAACCTAGATGTACTAACACATCCAGTGCAGTTGAAACCATAGATACCGTAATTTGTTACATTCAATGGAATGTTATAGGTGTACACAAGTCATGTATACTGCATTATGTTGTCATATACTAAACACAGCAGGTAGCTAGCCACTATATCAAGCTGTATTGTGCTACTTTTAAACATTTTTAATAGTCATTACAAAATCCTTTTGGGGTGACAAGGTCCAGTCAAGCTTGCATTATATAGTCTGGATTCGACTCACTCCAGCATATAACTACTATTAGCCTGAAGACTTTTGCAGTAGAGGATTCACCAAATGGAGATGTCGACTGGTGACGTCTGTCTTGTAGGGGAAGATTACACATTAACTTGATAGTCATAACCCATACCTGACAAGGTCCAGTCAAGCTCATCACTATATATATTCCAATCACTCCTATTAGACACAGCATATAACTACGTACTGTGCAGGCCTCTATATACAGCCTAGCAAGAGTGATTCACCAACTAGAGATGTTGAATGGAGAGGTCGGAACAGGAGGATGTGCCATCTCTCAGTGCTTGATGTAGGAAGTATACCTATAGTCTACTGGGGGGGCAGGGGGGGCTTGAGCCCCCCCCCCCCCACTTTTTGATAAGGGGGGGTTGAGCCCCCCAAAATTTGGTTGTCAATGGGTCAAATGAAGAATGTAAAATTTCAGAATGAATGTATATAGTGAACTTCATGAACACCGAGCCCCCCCCCACTTTTGACATGGTGTCTCTGCCCCTGGTTTAAATTTCTTGTGCAAAGTAGTGTTCATAACTCTTGTGTCTGCAGATGAACAGTGGCTGGTTGGAACAATCATTTTCTGTTTCATTGCTCTTGTAATTCTTGCTGGATTTGTTACAGTTATACACATAGCTATACACTTAGAGAGCACACGAAAAAATTTCATGCATATTTTTGCGTTACACACTGTACGTACTTTCAAGCGGATAAAAATTCATGGCATGCGGAAATTACACGTGCGCATGACATCCGCTCGTGTATTACTCATGTAAATGTATGTAATGTACATGTTTCAGTTATCCTTGTTGCGTACATGTTGTAGTTGGCCATGAAGTTTGAGGGCAGAAGACTGCGGAGTAGGATATTAGTACTTGCGGCTGTCGTCCTAACCTTAGTGGAGTCAGGTGAGACGAGTTTGTGCGTGGCAGTGTGTGTGTGTGTGTGTTGTAGTGGCTTCTAGGACCGAGTAAGGTTTGTACTTCAGTTCGACTAGCACAGGAGTATTTGCGGGTTAACCGTGTTCGCGTGTTTTATGTCCCCTTGTATTCTTCGTGGACTTACCTTTTAGTGTTCCCGTTGTCATTTTAGTGGGTGTGGTGGACACTGTACAGTGGCAGTCAATGTCGAAGGCAGAAGTGTATAATATACGTTTGTGAATAGTTTTCATTTCCATCTTTTCCACAGGTCGCAGTCTTTCGTGCTCCTGTTTTTACTATCTTAATAATGTTCCAGTTCCTTTTACTCCACCTGAATGTACTGCTGACCAGGAATGCCACAATGCAACTGCTTGTTATGTAAGGCTGGAGTACAATAGACCTTCAGCAAAACTAACCTACAGTTGTTTAACTGACCAACACGACATATCTACTACTGCCATAACCTGCACCATAGAGGACTTCCCTGGTGTTGTACTGGAGTGTTGCAACGACACTGACTATTGTAATTCACAACTTAACCCTACTCGACCGAGCACTGCAGCCATGTCTTCTCCAGAGCCTACAGTGAAGTCTACAGTGATACCTACACATGGTGGCAGTGAAGGTGAGGAGAGGGAGGGAGGGAGGGAGGGAGGGGAGGGGAAGAGAAGAGGGATGGATGGATGGGTGAAATTGACGAAAGTTGAATGATTTATGGTGGTTCATCTTGGGTGTGTGGTACATGTACACATACATGTACGTGTACATCCAAAGCTGTGCAGCTGTGGAGAGTATGGGATTGATGTTTGGGTACAGAAAACCCTTGAACATGTTTGATGAGCACAACTCATGCGCACTGTCAACTCGGAGCCATGGAGTTGTTAGACCTATACATGTACAAGCCACTTCACTCAGTTGCTTACTACTTATCATGAGAGCCCTACACATCTGTCATCCTATGCATAGCTACATGTATATATGCTAGTATGGACACATCCACTATCTGTACAACTGCTTTCTAGACAGGTCGGAGGTCAAGGGCAGTTGAGTCGTATGCTTAGCAGCTCTGTAATTAAGAAAACACTGGTGTTGAAAACTATAGTTGTTTAGCTGTGGATGAGTGGCATTATAGTTCCATCAAAACCACTGTATTGTGGTGTATGTATATACTTGCTCGATGCTGCGCTTACATTCCCCCATGCTCTCTCCCTCTTCCTGTACCTCCCCATATCTCTCTCCATATCTATCCCCTCTCCATTCTTTAGATTCCAATGCAGCAGTCATTGGAGGCATTGCAGCGTCAATAGTTGGCATCATCATTGCCGTTATCATCATTGTGTTTGGGATAGTACTGTACTACCTCCGCAGGCGTAAACTTAGAGGTGAACGTATCCGCCGAGTTCCCAAGGGCATGCTGGAGGCCAAGCCTACTGGTGAGATGGAGCTGATGGACATGACAGTCACCTCGGGAAGCGGGTCAGGGCTTCCCTTCCTTATTCAACGCACGGTTGCACGCACAATCAAAATCACTGAGTTGATTGGAAATGGGCGCTATGGGAAGGTGTACCTCGGCTACTATCAAGGAGAACCTGTTGCCGTGAAGAAGTTTTTCTCTCGCGATGAGAAGTCGTGGTGTCGCGAGACGGAGATCTACAACACCTTGTTGCTGAGACACGACAACATACTTGGTTTCTTTGCCAGCGATATGGTATCAAATAATGGGGTGACGGAACTGTGGCTGATTACGCAATACCATCAGTTTGGTTCTCTGTACGATTTCTTGGTCCAAGAAACTGTTTCGCCTAAGGTGATGTTGCAGATGGCCATATCGACATGCAGTGGTCTGGCCCACCTCCACACTGAGCTGTACGGCACTCAAGCCAAGCCCGCAATAGCACACCGTGACATGAAAACCAAAAACATTCTGGTCAAGAACAACAAAACTTGTTGCATAGCTGATTTTGGGTTGGCCGTGTTCAAGAACCAGAATGAAATGAATATTCCCACGAACCCCAAGCAGGGAACTAAACGCTACATGGCCCCCGAAATTTTAAATGAGTCTATTAACATGAAGTCATTTGAGTCCTTCAAACAAGTTGATGTGTATGCCCTTGGGCTGGTGTTATGGGAGTTGTGCAAGAGGTGTACTGGACACACTGGTATGTGGGGGGATTTGTTGTTAATTGTGCATTGCATGTGCATGCAAAGTGAATGTGAAGTATTAGAATAGAATGTGCTGTGTCTGTAAGGAGTGGGTGTTCTTGGAGTGTGTGGGGGTGTATATGTGACTCTTACCAGTCTGGTACAAACTCTTTGTGGTTATACCTTGTTCTTGTGACGTATTCTGGTATAGGAGTGGCTGAAGCGTATGTGGTGCCCTTTCATGACTCCCTGGTGTTCCCTGACCCCAGCTTTGATGACATGCGCAGAGTGGTAGTAGAGCAGAAAAGACAGCCTACCATACCTCCACACTGGAATTCGGAAGAGGTGTGTGTGTGTGTGTGTGTGTGTGTGTGTGTGTGTGTGTGTGTGTGTGTGTGTGTGTGTGTGTGTGTGTGTGTGTGTGTGTGTGTGTGTGTGTGTGTGTGTGTGTGTGTGTGTGTGTGTGTGTGTGTGTGTGTGTGTGTGTGTGTGTGTGTGTGTGTGTGTGTGTGTGTGTGTGTGTGTGTGTCCACCCAAGTATATCCTCTACTGATGTAGCGTAACAGATCCCCCTCACACACAGTTTTGGGAAAAAGTCTTTTCTTAATAGTCAACATCCAATGCCTTTGAACTTTATCCCTAAGTGTTAGACATATGTACTAATGTGCATATTTCCCACAATATCTGCCTATATATAATGTACATATAATATGATCACGTCCTTAAGGTGTACATGTATGTAGGGTGTGTTTGACCTTCAAACCCATGCATGTGTGTAAGGGTAGAGCTAGACAAGACTGCACTTTGCAATGCAAATGTCATTCATTGGTACACTTGAATAATATCACGATCAGATTGGAATGTGGTAGGTAGTCATTCTGGCTCTGTTGGTAAATGCCAACAAGGCGGTAGATGCCAACAAGGCCTTTAAAATGCATGCAATATGACACGTATCAGTAATGTCTGTGTCCTGTTAATACGCTTGATCAGCCATCTGGAATGCCTAAGTGAATTCTACAGCTGAACCATGGTAATGTAGTGTACCAGTGCCAACATGTACTTGTGGTTTGCATCATTGTCTAGGAAGTGTGCGTGTTTTAGGTGTAGAGGAAATCCTGCCTAGTTATTATCTCATTCAACATAACATGTAGCCCCCTCCTTTCCCCCCTTATGTCCCCTCTTTCCTTCCTTCCTTCTGTTCCCTCCCTCCCTCCCTACCTCTCTCCTTTGGTGTCTTCCTTTCCTCCCTTATGTCTCCCTTCCTTCTGTTCCCCTTCCTCCTTACCTCTCTCCTTTGGTGTCTTCCTTTCCTCCCTTACATGTATGTCCCCTCTTTCCTCCCTTCCTTCTGTCCCCCTTCCTACCTCCCTCCCTCCCTCCCTACCTCTCTCCTTTGGTGTCTTCCTTTCCTCCCTTACATGTATGTCCCCTCTTTCCTCCCTTCCTTCTGTCCCCCTTCCTCCCTCCCTCCCTCCCTCCCTCCCTCCCTCCTCCTTTCATCCACTGTGGTGTCTTCCTTTCCCTCTCTATCTCCCCTCCTCTCGCCTCCACAGCTGCTTCGTGAGATGACGAAAGTGATGCGTGAGTGTTGGTACTTTATCAGCACAGCCAGACCCACGGCCGTCTACCTCAAAAAGAAACTACTGAAAATGTCTCAAGAGTTTGAGAAGATGAACTATGGTGATGTGGATGTTCAGCAGTCCGCATAGTTTATTTCTTACTTCTTACTCCTGTACTACTGTAGCAATCCCTCATGATTGTCAGTCTTACTGATCATTTAATCCCACACTTAATTTGAAGTTTCTTTCTGTATTACAAGGCCACTAACATAATGACATCATTTCATGATGTATGTTTTATGCATGCATGTTTATTTTATCACTTTGATCAATATAACTACAGAGGCTCGTTGTCAATGTGAATACATACGTGTCAACACTGTACAGCGTCGTATCAGCACTCCGCTTACCATGATCTTTTGGTAGGCGGGGATAACTGACGTCTCATGTTCTGCGCATGCGCAGCTCACGCGTATGCATGCAGCTGCATTACTACACCCGTTGCCGTTGACGTCTGACGAGTCACCTTGCAGTCATTCTAACCTTCGATTTTGCCATAATATCTGAAGCGAAGCAGATTTTGGCTACATCTCAAGCTCTGGTCTTTCGTATTTTACCTGACCAAGAAGAACTATGCGTCTGGCAAATTCTCTCTCACCAATCCTTTACGTAGTACTACCCTTTACTGCATATATCTGTAAGTTATTGTCTCTATATACATAACAATGCACATATATTTATCAGTAAAACCCTGCGCCTGAAATTAAAATTGGACTACCGCTGTAAGCGGTAGGCATAAGGATATGTGGAGAGAAGCAGGCAACACACGAGTGCGGTGTACATGCGTAATCAGTGGCCATCACCAACGTCTGTGCGTTGTAGTTACGGTTACTTGGAGATGCAGTAGACATGCGTGCATGTATACTCCTATTTCAGTAGTGATAAATGTTTCACGTACATATGCAACATACACGTAAAGTGGTGGTTGATATTTTTGTTGGACATGACTGCATATATACACGTATACACATTGTCAACTGTCCATATACACATGTGATAGAGATGAACAAGAGACATGTACGTACATCTGCATTCTTATACACAGCTGTAGTCGTATGTAGATGACCCCATGTACGTCATTGTTAGTGTTTCAATGAGGATTGTGTAATAATGTATCCGTTAAAGTATTGTAGGATACAACTTGTTATGTACTGTACACCATATATTAGTACACCCACACACTGACTCATAGGCCAACCAACTATTTCATGTAGAGTCTACAACTATTAAGATTATATACAAGTGTGTACATACACAAAATGCTAAATTTTGAATTTCCATTTCTTATCTGTGTTGAATCAGTGATGCGTATTGGCAACACACATTTGGAAAATATCAGAGAGTTGGCCGGCTCTGCTGTGGAATGTGTAACTCTTTTGAGATTGCCATTTACTGAAGACTACATGTATATATGTGCAAAGTTCTGTTGGGGGCATAGGGCTGCTTCGTGCCCAAGACTAGGCCAATTGGTGACCTTGCAATTGCAGTGGCCATTCCCTACTCAGATACTGCTGCCTCTACACACTAAGCACCAAAATGTTGGGTTACTTTAGCCCTTTCGTGGTTGTCTCAGTTCCATCAATAACTGTCATAGAGGGATCCAAAATAACCCCACAAGGGTTAAAATAACCGTATCCATTTCCCTGAAGACTGCTGCCACTATGTCAGACTGCTGACAATTGTGCACTGTATTATTTATGCATGTAAGAGCTATCTAGCTCTCCTCTAGGAGCTGGAACTTTACAACAATGTCAATGACATACATGTATACTAAATTTGTACAAAAAGGCTGAAGGTAACTGCATCAAATGCTGTATGGTTGATGGTACTTGCAGATTTATTTTGAAGGAGCTACATGTATATATGTATATATCTTATTCGAACATCCAAGGTAATATCATTTCTTCTCAATGTATATGTATCTGTTGTACAGGTATCACACAAGCAATCCGGTGTCATTGTTACAAGTCTTCATCCCTGGGTCTTCCTAATCCACAGTGTGTATTCCTCAACTATGTCTGTCACTCAGACATAGGCTGTTACTTGCGAC
The DNA here is from genome assembly GCA_963970385.1 of Theonella swinhoei. Taxonomy (NCBI): domain Eukaryota; kingdom Metazoa; phylum Porifera; class Demospongiae; order Tetractinellida; family Theonellidae; genus Theonella; species Theonella swinhoei. The sequence continues at coordinate 3,242,238 of OZ019948.1, read as the reverse complement.
GTTATTATTCTGATCACCCGAAACAGATTGTGCAGATGTGGGGTTGCATTCCAAATGAATATAATCAGATAAACTACACAGCCTTGTTCTGCGGTCCTTCGAACACACGCACCGATGCCTACGATTGCTGTTACACAGATTTCTGCAACGATAACCTGAGTATTACACTCCAGATGGAGCTGGAGACAGTAACTCCCTCCCCTTCAGTATACGTGACTCCCAAATTGCAACCTCATGCTGGTGAGCCGAGTGCACGCATGACTCCTAAATTACACCCTCATGCTGGTGAGCCGAGTGCACACTCATCTGGTCCTCATTTGCATTCTAGTGCATATTGTATGTATCTAATTGTTGACTGCCACCAGGGTTTCATACAGAGGGGGGAGGCCTGAAATCCCCCCCGCCCCCCCCCCCCCCCACACACACACACAGAGAAAACTTGAAAATTGGTGTAGTCTTTGTTCACATGTTATTTGACATCACAACACGTGTGCTGCAAACTCGTGCACAACGCTGTGACAGTGCCCCTCAAAGTTCCCCCTCCCCCCCACACACACACCCACCACCACCACCAAAAACCCTGACCACTGACCACACACTTCAGGAGCTAGGCAAATATAAAACTGCCTCTCAGTTCACTTGCCATTAGTCACAAGGGGTCATCTAAATGTGTACCCACACCTCTTGTGACTAATGGCAAGTGAACTGTGAGGCAGTTTCTCATATGACACACATTTAAATGACCATTTCAACTTCATCTACCAGTCCCCACCCCACCCCCAACAGAGGACTTAAATTGAAGTTGATTAGCATATTATATGGAATCTGCTCCCAGGGAGATTATAGGCCTATATAGTGGAATATGTAGTGTACAAGTAGTAGAGTTCTACGTGGTGTACATGAAGTGACATATGTAGAAGTGTGGAGCCCACTCAGCCCAGGACCTTAAGTGCATTGTACATGTGGTTACATAGTAGGTCAAAGCTATAGGAGGTTAAGTGCATTGTACATAGCTCCAGATGGGTCCCTATTACTGTGCAGAGAAGAGCACCTGGGAACAAGACTATACAATCCATTCCTACCATTTCCCAAGTTTCCACTATACTATCTCTGTGAAGTGAAAAGTTATAGACACACTGTGTGTAAACACACACAACTCTCTATTCAGCCTCTACTTGACCTGCCAACTCTAAAACAACAGTGCTCAATGTCAGTGGTAATGGCTCTACTTGAGTGCCATATGAACACAGAGAATTCAATGACTCTTTTATCTTTTGCTATTGTGATTCCTAAAGAGCCCCTTATGCACATATTAATCAGACTATACATGTGTATGCATGGAGGTGGGTAAACCCCCCCTTTAAGCTTTTCGGTCCCAATAAGGCATACGTACTTGTAAATATGCTTTGAGTTACATATTGAAACTATAAATGCATATATTGTTTATTGCACACATGACAATACAGTAGTGAATGCAGGACTAGTGGCAGCTACGTGTATAACAGTCACTACTGCCTTCATCCTCCTTGGCCTTCTCCTCTGTGTCCTCTGTGTGGTGCTCCGGAGAAGATGCATACTCAGGCAGCAGGTGATCATTCACTGTCCCACTACTGGCTCTTCACACAAACACTGGACTCATGATCCTGAGTTGTCTACCAGTGACAAAGGCTCTGACCTCCCATACAAAGTACTGACTGACATTGAAGACATGGTGAAACTAAACTATCAGATAGAGATCGGTAGAATTGGCACATTTTACAACGGATCTTATGAGGAAGTGGAAACCATTTTGAAGAAGTTTGAGGAAGGAAATCGAAGTGCCTGGTTGCGAGAGTCTATCATGTACCACAAAGTTCTTCAGAGCCACGACAACATATTGACTTACTTTGCTAGTGCCATGGTCAACCACAATGGTGGCTCTGAACTTTGGCTTGTGACCGAGTACCATGAATTTGGATCACTGCAGGACTATCTCAGGCAACACACTGTCACTCCAAAAGTGATCTTACAGATGGCGGTATCCATATGCAGTGGACTTGCACACCTTCACTTTGACAGTGCTGATAACCAGGTCAAAATCCCAGTTGCCCATTGCAATCTAACAAGCAGGAACATCCTCGTCAAGGGTAACTTGTCCTGCTGCATTGGAGATTTCAGACTAGCTGTGTACAAGTACAGTAATGAAGTTCATCAGGCAGAGGATGCAAAGCCGGGAACGACCAGATATATGGCTCCCGAAGTGTTGGACAATTCTTTGAACTTCCAATCATTTGAGTCCTTTAAGCAGGTGGACGTGTACGCATTGGGACTCGTACTGTGGGAAATCTGTCTGAGAAGAGACTGCCCTGGATCTGGAGGTGAGGGCAGCACTCTCAATCAGTGTGCTTTTTCATAGGGTTCACCCCTTTGTTAATATTAATATGTGTGTGTCTTATAACATTGTGATGCATGTCTTTTGGCAGTATTGATACTGTGATATGCAAATCTGTCATTCAGTGTTGCCAGAAGTGTATCAGGTCCCATTCCAAGGCCTCGTTCCACCTGACCCCAGTGTGGAAGATATGAAGAGAGTAGTTGTCATAGACAAGACCACACCCACCATTCCCAAAAAGTGGAACTATAACAAGGTGTGTGTATTTACTGCTCATGGTGAAATATGCTAGTGTGAGTACGTGTATCTATAGTATTAGCATTCGTGTGTGTGGTTGGCTGCGTATGTTTCTATAGCAGTAAATTCTAGTCTATGGAATGACTCTGAAAGGAGAAAAATAGTTTGAGAACCTACAGAATGTTCAAGCCTAAGTGCTACATGTATCTAGAATTTCTCTGTAAAAGAAAGTCGATAGTTTACACACATAATCCTACACAACCACAAAGAAATCAACAAAAGCTATAATGATGTGTAAATTGGCCAAACTTAACTGTAGGTGCATCTTGAACCCCTTCTCTTTCTCTTCCCCTTCCCTCTAGCTGCTCTGTGAGATGACGAAGGTGATGAGTGAGTGTTGGTACTTCACCAGCACAGCCAGACCCACAGCCGTCTACCTCAAAAAGAAACTACTCAAAATGTTTCAGGAATTTGAGAACATGAACTTTGCTGACAAACCAATGACCTCGACCAAGGATGACTATATGCAACGTGGCAATGTGTGTGTGTCAACACTATGAAGTCCTCTTCCAATTACCTCTCAGTCCCCCCCTCTGATCCAATTAAAGATCTTCTAAAATATAAAAATAGCTACAAAAGTTATTTAAAATGTACTGCATGTGCCCTTTTGATGTAACATATTTCTTAGCAAGCATTTTAATACAATGTTTCTGTGTTATTGATTTCTATATATACCAATCATCAGCTTAAATTTTATGTATTGTCTCATAAGGATTTTGATGATGTAAAAGGTTGAGTATATAACTGTCTGTAGAAGGGGGAAATGACTCAATGCTCTGTTAGCAGCGACTCTCGTAAGTCACTGAAATTTATGACAGTCTTTGGGACTGGTCTAGTATTACTGCCAGGACTAGTGGAGTTTTGTTCATCAGAGGCAGCCTCTGTGTTGGAATTGTCAGATTCTTCACTTGTAGGGCACACTTTCTCCTTGATCCTTGTCAGAATTTTCATCAGACATTTCGAGAACTGTTCCTTCAGTTGTTTGTACGTGTGAGAGACTACAATACATATGAACACACAGAAGGATAGTCCAATCAGAATGTTGCTGATAATAGTCTGTCTTTCAGGGCTATTACATCTCTGCTGACCAACTTGGACACTCTGGTAGAGTAGTGGCTAGTGATGATCATGACACTCACCAGCAGCCAGATATAGACGGGGAAGATGAACTGTAGCCAGGTGAGGCTGTAGAAATCCAGCCCATCATAAAAACAAGTGTCAATGCCAATGTCCAAGTTCAGCCAAGCCACAAATACAGAGAGGAAGGTTGTGGTGGGGAAGAAGATGGGATTGAGGGCTCTGATGATGTTAGCATACAAAATGAGAGCATTAATGGTGCCTGTGGATACTGTGAGGTTCAGGAATGTGAGAATGACCACGAGAGCAAGCCCTGCAGTGACAAAGGCTGCTAGAAGAGAGATGTAGCTGTTGGAGCAATGTTTGCACTTTGGAGAGCCAAGAGTGAGGCTGAGTCCTGCCTTACAGCCTCCACACAGAATACCAGCTCGGTTGTTGGCACACTGTTGGTCAGGGTCACTAAGGTCAACTCTTAGCTTACTGTGGTCGCAGTAGTCAAATGGACAGTGCTCATGGACTGCCAGAATCTGAGAATTGTTTCCAGTGTAAGATGCATTCATCCACAGAATGGCTGTTCTCTCTACAGTCTGTGTGTTTATGTCACATGAAGCATTTTGTATCAGGCGAAACAGCTGCTGTAAACATATGCAGTATTGTTGGAGTTGAAATCCCAATGGACATGGTTTTAGAATGACTTGTATTCTCATTGGACTTACTGTTGTTTTGTTGATTGTCTCATCTAGGTATGAATATTCATATATGATTGGACTTACAAGACCCTTACTATCCAAGGCACTCAATTCAAGAAGTATGCTTTTGTTCACATTGGTCAGAGTGTTAAGAGAGAGAGTGTATGTTAGAGTTTCACATTCAGCTCTACTCACTTCTTGTAAAGTTTGCAACGCACCTAGTGATACATGTGAATCATTTAGTACCTCAGCTCTCACCTGCCCTGGCACAAGGCCCATTAATTCACCTGCTAGTGCTAACGGAATCTTAAAATCTTGACCTGGAAATATATCTTCTTGTGTTGCATTAATGTTGGTGGCACACAAGAAAGAAGTGTTATTGGAGTAGCAGAAGCAGACATGCTGAGGTGAAGATGATATAACTGATAAATGGTTGTTTGAGTCCTGATCTTGAATAACAAATTTCACCCTTTCACAATTTTTTTTGTCCAAATCCGCTCCCCATAATGTAGTCCCTGCATGCTCGGCTGTATTGTCATTAAAATATATTGTGGCAATGTTGGTCAAATAGTATGGTCGAATAAAACATAACATTGTCCTTTCTCTGTTGCTGACATGTATAGCACCTCCTGTGAATAAAGCGTGATTTCTAGTAAAGTTTAGTACTGCATTGTAATCGAGAACAACATATGATTTAAATCCTTCAATGAGCATTCCCCCTCCATATCCTCCTGAGTTGTTGAAAAAGATGTTATTTCCCTTAAAGACAATGTCACTATGTAGGTTGTGCAGAGCTGTGCAGAGGTTATTCAAAAAGGAGCAGTCATTGATGTAAGTAATGTTATTGACATTTTCCACGACAATGCATTGTCCATTCATTGCAGAAGTGTTATCTATTGTGACGTTATCCAGTACTACTTGTAAATTAAAGCTGTCTACTTGAGCTATAACAAATGGGTAGTCTGCTTTCATTCCTGATAATCTAACAAATTGAAAGTGAACCAAGAAGTAAAGATCATTTTCATGGAAGTGTTTGTTACTATAAATGTGAACTTGAATGCCAATGTGATGAAGTCCAGTAAGTTCTGTATTACTCACTTTCACTACAGCTACGGATTGAATATAGGAACAACTACAATGTTTATTGTATTTCCTGTGTGTAGCTAGATGTTCACAGTTCACAGATATTCCAATTGTAGACACCTTATGGTTTACTATGGAGTCTGTTCTAGAAAACCTTGATATGGAAATCACAAAGTTAAGTGCAGTATCAAATGTTACGATAAAAATGCTATGACTTCTCTGCTGGAGGTTTGCTTTCCAATGAGTTGACCCCACTACATGTGCATAGTACTTATAGTCATCGACATATAACCTCACTGGAAATGTACAAGAGGACATGACAATATTCAATCCAGCTCCTTTACTGCTTCTGCTATAGTCTGTAGTGATATTCTCATGAAGCAGGTAGAAAACGGAGAGTGAGATGATTTCAAACTTTTGCTCCCCCACTACATCTGCCTGACATTTATAATAATCTTCATAGGCCACAATCACATTGCCCCCCACTGATTCAATAGACAAGTCAAGGAAATTACTGCCATATGAACTCTCTCTATTCTGCCATAGGACATGGACATTCTGTACAGTTGACTGGCCCCAAATGTTCAGTAGTATCAAGTCATATCTGATTACTGTGTCTTTAACAAATAAATTTTCCAAGTACATGTTTGTTACAGAGACAAAGGCAAGAGCTGAATTTAGGTTAGCAAACATATTTCTTGTAAATTTAAAATAATTGCTGGTCATTTTAATGAAAGTGGTACTTACACCACACCCTCTAAATGTGATATGCTTCACAGTAAGATTATAGATATCGTAGAATATAAATCCAAGGTTAGGTGCAACACAGTGGATGATAGTTTCAGGCTGCCATATTTCAGCAGTTTGCCCATCATCATAGTACAGTACTGTCATAGTCATCCCATCACTACCAATTAGAGCAATGTCATTCACATACCTGGTGAAGATAGTGGTACTGGATACAGCTGATACTTCATGTACCCCAGGAGAGAGCACTAGTCTAGTGGATGATTCTCTGAAGAGATTTCTGCTGCAATGCCACAAATAGTGATTGAGGGATCCATTGCCATTACCAGCTGCGATGTAGTAGGTGTTTGTGTAGTTAGTAGAGGCTGACACTGAGTGTGCCAATATCACACTTATCAACAGCAACAGCATTAGAAGAGAATTCACAAGAAGATGTTGTGCCATCAATGCAACAGATAGCCAGTGGATAGTATTTACAGATGTAGATCTATATAAATAACATTGAAGGTATGTTTGCCAAACACTGATAGTAATTGCACCTTTCCCAATACTAAACTAGCATGGTTTAACATTAGAATTTGGCTACTTTCCCAACTAAATGAACTTAGCAACAAACACCCAAATATTATGTAAACTGAGGAGAATGTATTTGCACTGATGTTTTGGGAAAATAAATGTTGAATCTGTTGCTAATTCATTTTCCTTGGGTATATGTACACATGTTCATAGTATCAATATCCATCTATAGTTTCCTAGCATAGATAGCAAAAGAAAATGTCTCTGACAAAGTGAACTAAATTAGTAGGTTTACCCAAACTTCTGATGCAGTCCTATACAGCTGATAAAAAACTTTCCTTGTGTTCTTTCCCAACACTAAACAAATTCAGCAGTAAACACACATGATGTTTAGAAAAAATTGATTCTGTTGCTAACTCATTTTCCATGGTTATGTCTTTACTCACATATCCTAGTTTCCTATCACAGATAGCAAAAGAGACAATAAGTCATTTTGAGCTCTTTAACAGAGTGAAATAAGTGAATGGTTTCTTCTGGTGCAGTCCTGATTCCATTTCTCAGCAACAGGAATGGAACTCTCCAGTCCACAGTGCTACAGCATACCTCCTTCCCTTGGTGACAGCGAGCACACCATGCATGTTCTCTTTGCCAGCTGAGAAGGCTACTAGACAACCAAACTTGGGAACCACTTTCTCCTGCAACAAAAATAGATTGTGATAAGGTGGATTCAGTGACATTTAGTAGCAGGGGGTTATCATACAGCTGCATCTACACACTGTCGAGATGGGGCAAAGTAGGCTAAAAATATAGAGACAGTAGAGTGCACACAGCATGCAGCTGCAGAGTAGCTATAATGCTACAAACTGCATGCTAAGACCAGGCTAATTTGATAGTATATACAGTGAGGCCTTTCACTTTCACTGTTTGGAAGGCTACTGTTAGCTCATCTCACAATTACACAATTACCTCTGGAGTGAGGTAGAGTGTGCAGAGAAAAACTGACCACCCTCAAACTCATCATTTAGATATAGAATGGCACAGCTAGTGTAAAGCATGTGTGTGTTGTTAATGTTGTCAAGGTAGACTACTCTCCATGGCCAACCTGCAGGTATTCTCCTGTGGTCTCAATGAGGATACAGTTATCCAAGTGTACAGGTTGACTCAGGCCCTTATACCTGGAGACACAGTGTTTATTGCACAATTAACTGACTGCTTTCAGTGTGTGTAGGCAAACAGACAATGTGTATACATCTAAGTTACATGTATATTGCCTTAGTTTTTTTACCAAAATATACATTGTAAATGCATGTACTATGGTGGTGTCAATTTGAAGATCTGCAGTTACCAGTGGCATGGGAAGTGTAGCAGCCATGGTTGGTACACTTTTTCAGCACACTGCTGCCACGCTTACTTCTAAATAATACATGCACAAGCTCCAATAAGCCATCCCTGGCAGTCCATTAGTACACACACACATAATTCTGTACCTCTATACATTGACCTCTGCATTTTGTATTTGCTTCTATACTATTAGTTATGCACAATGTCATGTATATACATATATCAACCAATACAATATGAGTGTCAACAGTTTAACTGTCTATAGAAGGGGGAAATGACTCAATGCTCTGTTAGCAGCGACTCTCGTAAGTCACTGAAATTTATGACAGTCTTTGGGACTGGTCTAGTATTACTGCCAGGACTAGTGGAGTTTTGTTCATCAGAGGCAGCCTCTGTGTTGGAATTGTCAGATTCTTTACTTGTAGGGCACACTTTCTCCTTGATCCTTGTCAGAATTTTCATCAGACATTTCGAGAACTCTTCCTTCAGTTGTTTGTACGTGTGAGAGACTACAATACATATGAACACACAGAAGGATAGTCCAATCAGAATGTTGCTGATAATTGTCTGTCTTTCAGGGCTATTACTCTCGGTCTGTGTTAGAGACCAGGTGGAAAGGAATATGATATTGACCAAGTAGAAAATTTCAAGAACATTTGTACTAGTGTTGCTGTACAAAATGCCAAACTTGTACACAATTTCCAGGATCCACAAAAGTGTCATTACACTGACTGTGATGGTGATGATAAATATGAGGTTTATATGTGGATCTCCTAAACCATTGGCAGCAAAGGACACAAAAAGCACAACACGTACTAACAGAAATACTCCAGGCCAGAATCGGAAGTGTTTAGTATAGGGTCCCTGGTAGGCATCTAGGAAAGGCATGACTTTGTTCACCCACTTCAGAACTATGTACCGGTGTGACCTCATCTGTAGGAAGGGTGCAAACAGAAGGAGAGCAGTGAAGGGAATTATGTACAGTACTCCAAACCCCAGAGCTGTTAGGAGAAGTGGAATATGTTTCCCTCTAGCAAACTCCACATTTCCATCATACAGCCACACTGCAGTCTGGTGTGTGGCTCCACTGGTGTCTTCATAGCTAATGTATGTGAAGGAAAGGACAGTGAGGATGGTGCGTAGCAGTTTAGCATAGGACAAGAGGAAGAGAGTGGCCAGAACCTTGACTGCATCTCTGCTGACCAACTTGGACACTCTGGTAGAGTAGTGGCTAGTGATGATCATGACACTCACCAGCAGCCAGATATAGACGGGGAAGATGAACTGTAGCCAGGTGAGGCTGTAGAAATCCAGCCCATCATAAAAACAAGTGTCAATGCCAATGTCCAAGTTCAGCCAAGCCACAAATACAGAGAGGAAGGTTGTGGTGGGGAAGAAGATGGGATTGAGGGCTCTGATGATGTTAGCATACAAAATGAGAGCATTAATGGTGCCTGTGGATACTGTGAGGTTCAGGAATGTGAGAATGACCACGAGAGCAAGCCCTGCAGTGACAAAGGCTGCTAGAAGAGAGATGTAGCTGTTGGAGCAATGTTTGCACTTTGGAGAGCCAAGAGTGAGGCTGAGTCCTGCCTTACAGCCTCCACACAGAATACCAGCTCGGTTGTTGGCACACTGTTGGTCAGGGTCACTAAGGTCAACTCTTAGCTTACTGTGGTCGCAGTAGTCAAATGGACAGTGCTCATGGACTGCCAGAATCTGAGAATTGTTTCCAGTGTAAGATGCATTCATCCACAGAATGGCTGTTCTCTCTACAGTCTGTGTGTTTATGTCACATGAAGCATTTTGTATCAGGCGAAACAGCTGCTGTAAACATATGCAGTATTGTTGGAGTTGAAATCCCAATGGACATGGTTTTAGAATGACTTGTATTCTCATTGGACTTACTGTTGTTTTGTTGATTGTCTCATCTAGGTATGAATATTCATATATGATTGGACTTACAAGACCCTTACTATCCAAGGCACTCAATTCAAGAAGTATGCTTTTGTTCACATTGGTCAGAGTGTTAAGAGAGAGAGTGTATGTTAGAGTTTCACATTCAGCTCTACTCACTTCTTGTAAAGTTTGCAACGCACCTAGTGATACATGTGAATCATTTAGTACCTCAGCTCTCACCTGCCCTGGCACAAGGCCCATTAATTCACCTGCTAGTGCTAACGGAATCTTAAAATCTTGACCTGGAAATACACTGTATTGTGCTATGCTATTGATGGCACACAAGTAACGAGTACTACAATAGCAGAAGCAGATATGCTGAGGTGAAGATGATATAACTGATGAACGGTTGTTTGGGTCCCAATCTTTAATAACAAATTTCACCCTTTCACAGTTGTTTTTGTCCACATCTGCTCCCCATAATGTAGTCCCTGCATGCTCGGCTGTATTGTCATTAAAATATATTGTGGCAATGTCAGCCACATAGTATGGTCGAATAAAACAGAACATTGTCCTTTCTCTGTTGCTGACATGTATAGCACCTCCTGTGAATGAAGCGTGATTCCTAGTAAAGTTTAGTGCTGCATTGTAATCGAGAACAACATATGATTTAAATCCTTCGATGAGCATTCCCCCTCCATATCCTCCTGAGTTGTTGAAAAAGATGTTATTTCCCTGAAAGACAATTTCACTGTTTAGGTTGTGTAGAGCTGTGCAGAGGTTATTCAGAAAGGAGGAGTCATTGATGTAAGTAATGTTATTGACATTCTCCACTACAACACACTGTCCACTCATTGCAGAAGTGCTATCTATTGTGATGTTATCCAGTACTACTTGTAAATTAAAGCTGTCTACTTGAGCTATAACAAATGGGTAGTCTGCTTTCACTCCTGCTAGTCTAACATTTTCAAAGACAATTAGGAGTGAGTCATTCTCATTGAGATATTTGTTACCATGAATATGAACTTGAATTCCAATATGGTGAGGCCCAGTAAGTTTGATATTCTTTAGTCTCACTATTGCTTGTGATCGATTATTGGAGCTACTACATGTACATCGTGGATAATATTGCCTGTGTCTTGCGATATGTTTATTGTTCACAGATATTCCAACTGTAGCCACCTTATGGTTTTCTATGGAGTCTATTCTAGAAAACCTTGATATGGAAATCACGAAGTTGAGTGCAGTATCAAATGTTAGAATAGAAATGCCATGACTTCTCTGCTGGAGGCTTGCCTTCCAATGAGTTGACCCCACTACATGTGCATAGTACTTATAGTCATCGACATATAACCTCACTGGAAATGTACAAGAGGACATGACAGTATTCAATCCAGCTCCTTTACTGCTTCTGCTATAGTCTGTAGTGATATTTTCATGAAGCAGGTAGAATATAGTGAGTGAAATGATATTAAGTTTTTGCTCCCCCACTACATCTGCCTGACATTTATAATAATCTTCATAGGCCACAATCACATTCCCCCCCACTGATTCAATAGACAAGTCAAGGAAATTGCTGTCAAAACCGTCGTCTGGAGGTTCTCTATTCTGCCATTCGACTTTGACATTCTTTACAGTTGACTGGCCCCATATGTTCAGTAATATCAGGTCATATCTGGTTTTAATTACCGTGTCTTTAACTAATATATTTTCCAAGTACAAGTTTGTAACAGACACAAAGGCAACAGCTGAGTTCAGGTTAGGTGATACACCTCTTGGTGGAATATATTTGCCCATTTTAATGAAGGAGGTATTTGCACCACACCCTCTGAATGTGATGTGCTTCACAGTAAGATTATTTACATCGTAGAATATGAACCCACGGTAATGTCCAACACAGTGGATAATAGTTTCAGGCTGCCATATTTCAGCAGTTTGCCCATCATCATAGTACTGTACTGTCATAGTCATCCCATCACTACCAATTAGAGCAATGTCATTCACATACCTGGTGAAGATAGTGGTGTCATACATGCTGTGTACTTCATGTACTCCAGGAGAGAGCACTAGTCTAGTGGATGATTCAGCAAAGAGACTGCTGCGATTCCACAAATAGTGATTGAGGGATCCATTGCTCTTACCAGCTATGATGTAGTAGGTGTTTGTGTAGTTAGTAGAGGCTGACACTGAGTGTGCCAATATCACACTCGTCAGCAGTAGTAGATCTAGAAGAGAGTTTGTGGGAAGACTTCTCGCCATCAGTAAAACAGAGAATAAGGTTAACAGATGTGAAATTGAAGTGAGTTGTTTTAAGTATGCCAATGGCACATTTCCCAACACAAACACACATGGTTCCCACTAGCACATTTTATTTCAGGAATTCCCTATTCACTACTTTCCCAATTGCAACACTAAACACATTCACACCTTCATAGCTATGTAAGCTGATAGGTTAAGATTTCCCCTGGTTCGTATGTACTCCCCTGGATCAACATGTGTAGTACAGTACTCCTACATGTATACAGTGGCAACTACACATGCTGTAGTGAGACATGCACTCACAGCTGAAATCATACAATTTCCAGGACTTTCACTTATCACTTTGTCACATGTAATTATAATGTCCTTTGGAAAAATCATGTGTCATTTTCCATGTGTGTGTATACGACTACTGTAGAGTGGGATCAATACTCCTTTTACTTATCACTTCCCAGGTATGTATGTGTATTCACAAGAAAAAATCATGTATTATTCCGTTGCCAATTCATTTTCCATGGGTATGAATGTGACTACTGTAGTGGGATACTCATATGTAAAGACTTAATTATCACTTCCCAGGTATGTATATATGTGTGTATTCACAATGATGTTTAGAAGAAATATCATGTATTGATTCTATTGCCATTTCATTTTCCATGGGTATGAATGTATGAATAGTTCCTAGCACAGATACAGAGGGACCAGAAATCATTTTGAGCTCTTTTAATAGAGTGAAGTAAGTGAGTAGTTTCATTCAAACTTCTGATGCAGTCCTGATTTCATGTAAAATATTCTCAGCAGCAGGAAAGGTACTCTCCCTGTGTTCGGGGTCAAGGGTGAACCAGAGTGCCACAGCACACCTCCTTCCCTTGGTGACAGCCAGCACACCGTGCATGTTCTCTTTGCCAGCTGAGAAGGCTACTAGACGACCACACTTTGGAACCACTTTCTCCTGCAACAAAATCATTGGTGATAAGGTGGTTTCAGTGGTAATCAAGAACTAGTAGTAGGTAGTTATAGTAGAATTGCTTGGTCAAAAGTGAAAAAAGATGTAGAGAGCACATAGCATGCAGCTGTGGAGTATTAACAATGACATGCCTATCCTCTTAAATCCACCGAGATTTGACGGTAAGGTCATTCAATTGACGGTTTGGTTTCATCAATGAAAGAACATTCAGCCCACCTCAAAATCACATACACAGTATATTACAGTTACCTCCGGAGTGAGGTCTGTTGTAGAGTGTGCAAAGAAAAACTCTCCACCCTCAAATTCATCATTTAGATAGAGAATCGCACTGTATGTAGCAGTGTATGTGGTGTGTGTGTGTGTGTGTGTGTGTGTGTGTGTGTGTGTGTGTGTGTGTGTGTGTGTGTGTGTGTGTGTGTGTGTGTGTGTGTGTGTGTGTGTGTGTGTGTGTGTGTCACTAATATTGTCAAGGTAGACTACTCTCCATTGCAAACCTGTAATCTCTCCATGTATATGCAGGAGGTACTTTATTACATTCTCCTGTGGCCTCATTGAGGATACAGTTATCAGAGTGTACAGGATGACTCAGGTCCCTTCGCTCCCTTGTACCTGGAAACACAGTGTTTACACACAATGCACTGACTGGTTTCAGTGTGTGTAGGCAAACAGACTTATTGTATATACTGGCTCAGGTTTTCACTGGAATATATCATCATAATGTACTATGGCAGTGTCAATTTTCTGCAGTTATCAGAAATATAATGGCCATGGTTGCAGTCCACTGCTGCCACACCTACTTCCAAACTCATGTACATGTACATGCAATAAGCTGTCCCCAGCAGTCCATTATCACACACACAATACCTCTATTATACTCTCCACTTTATATTTGCTTCCTATTAGGGCTGCGCCAATTATGCTCAAACTTTCATGGATTATGCTATGCTGCACTGCTCAAGAAATGTAACAATTATGCTCAAGAATATGTCGATTACGCTCAACAATTTTCTGATTATGCTCACATTAGTGCGTGCGTGTTTATCACTCAGTTGCACATTTCCGTGCGCTATTTTGAGCTTGCAGAACCATGACATGACAAGTTGGACTAGTGTTACCAGTTGTATGCTCACTGAGGCTGTTGCTTTCAGTCTCCAACACATGCTCTTCTCTGCCAAGCCAGCCATTCACGATTGTGTATAGACGGGAACAGATCCGCATGCGCACATGGCAATCATGCCCAAAATCATAGATACTATATCTATGCCCGTAATACTCCTAATACTAAGTAAAATGTCGGCATTATGCTCGATGCTCTCAGATGCCACTTATGCTCACCTAATCGGTGCAGCTCTACTTCCTATGCCAATGGTCAGTAAATACATATATCAGCCAATACATTATGAGTGCCAGTGGTACTCTAAAATGACATGGAAAGAACACTCTCTGGAGGCAGTGAACTTGTGTCTACTACTCTGTACCTTCCTTGGCTGTGCGGCACACTAAGTGTGTATATGAGAAAAAAAGAGGAGTTTGGAGGTTGAACTCTTCAGCTATTGCATCTCTGGATCTCCGACTGGCGTTGACATACAGCTGTGAGAGCTTCACATCCACCTCACCAGCCTGAGCTTTCTGCAGTCACATACATGCACATTAGCAATAGAGTATTGAAAGAATATACATGTATACATGTGTAGCATGTGTGACTAAAGAAAGCACATATAATGTGTAATGTTGTCTGCATTTGACATCTTTATTACTAGTTGAATGCTACGCATTGATAGCGAGCGGAAGAGGTGAGGCCGGTTACGTTTGCACATAGCGTGTGGGCAGTCTCGGGGCCAAAATGCATCGTCTGATACATACATATATATAGACAAAAATCCCGCGCCAGCTGTACGACTAGGTGGGCTCACTCCACTCACCAATGTAGGTGGAGTGAAAGAAATGTAAGTTTTGGAACAGATGTACATGTACAATAACTGAGAAAGATCAGTAAGGAATAACCTGACAAAAAATACATTTTTCTCCAAGTGCTACATATATGTATACAGATAAGCAAATGTTCTGGCAGCCTTTAGGTTACAGACAGACAGACAGACAGACAGACAGGCACAACAGGTGAATAAAACCAATTGATTTAACCTCACTGTGTACATGTGCACTGTGGGGTAATTAGGGGACATGGCCAACACACCCCTTAATCAGTGTCTAGGCACCATCAGACACCACAAAACAAAACAAATGTACATTCAGTACATACATGTACGTGTACCTTGGCTGCATCTAGAATGTTGAGACCTTCAAATAGTTCATTGTATGTGTGAGGAGACTTGCGTTGGTAGCCATCACCCTCACTACAGTGCTGTGGAATAATGGGACAATCATTCACAAAATGAGGATGTGGCCAAACAGTTGGTAGAGCATCTGCCTGAGCATCTGCCTAGTATGCAGTATGTCGCGGGTTCGAGTCCCACCTGAGGCAGTTTTTTCTTTGAAAATAACTGTCTTGGGTGAGTTGTGTTGTATTGTATTGTATTGCTTTGTGAGTTTCTTGGTTTGATTATTTAATGTACAGTAGCGGATCCAGGGGGTTCAGATGAACCCCCCTCTAGCTCCAGTAGCCGACTTTAGCTAACTAACAGACTGTAATGTCACTCACTACAGCACTACAGTTCAGTACAGCAGCTACAGTATGGCTACACATGTAGCCACTGGCTGCACAGAGTCTCAGAGAGCAATCAAGTACAGAGATTAAATGGTCAGTCAAACATACTCATTCCCATCCCTTCACACCCATGTGCCTGGTCTTAACATGAATTTGCAGCATGAAGAGGTCTCTTCCTGAACAATAGGTGGTCAAAATAGGTGTGGCCTCACAAAATGAGGGTGTGGCCAAACAAAATATTTCTGCGCACTTTGTGTACCAACTGGGAAGAACCCGACTTTCAATTTCCTAAATCCGCCCCTAATGTACACATATAACACTGCATTTAGAACAGCAATAAGTCCCGATTAGAGGGAGTCTGACTGTACATAAGTGGCACTATTGACCTGCCATTACATCTTTATGATTGCCACAGTTTACTATGACTGCACATGAATGTACATAAATGTATGTGTAGGCAGTAAATGAGTTGAATGTACCTTGGCAAGTTCTAGAAGGTGGTCACATTGATTTTGAGACAATACATTGTCAGCCAGCATACGGTCAGGATTAGTGCTAAATCTCACTACCTCAGGCTGATGGAAGGGTAGGGGAGAGAGATGGAGGGACGGAGGGAGGGAGCGAGGGACGGAGGGAGTGAGAGAGTGAGAGAGGAGGAGGAGGAGGAGGAGGAGGAGAGAGAATGTAAGGATTGAATGAAATACAAATACAATGCACAAACATACAATTCTGCCTATACATTGTACATGTATGTATATATATATATATATATATATATATATGTAAGTACAGGTACATACATACCTTACTCCAGTCATGCCAGTCCCATGTATCTACAGTAGGCATGTTAGCAGGAGGATACTGATGGAAGTCTTCCTCTAGCTGCAGAACAGGATGAATACATGAATATCACTAGTAACACTGTGGAATGAACAGATGTGATTGATGGAAAAAAATGAGCTGCCTCAGGCAGGACTTGAGCCCATGACATTCTGTGTTCTAGGCAGATGCTCTACCAACTGATCTACCAAGGCAGCTCAGGTGGCTGGGTTGAATCACACATACAAAGCAACACAAAGGCAAAGCGTTTCAACCCGAAGATAAGCTTATACATTGTTGGTGAGTGGTAGTGAAATAATGAGCTGTGCACAGTCAAAATGTGGTCTTGCTCTGTTATCATATGCATACAAGAATTGCGCATGCTATTCGTCCCCAGTTCTGTGTCTCCCACTCACTAGTTTGGCATCATCCTGGCCCTCATCTCCACCTGCCTTCTCCTCCTCAAAATGCTGCAGGTGACCAGACAGATCATCCAGGACATGCATGAAGGCATGCTCCAGATCCATGGCCTCAATTAGGGGCTGCACATCCTAGAACAGATATGAAAATTAAATTGTACCTGTTTCTTGTATTCTTTACTTTATGTATGCTGTTTAAATCACACTTTTGGTACTCTAACCAGCATCCCCTCATATGATATGACATGTATTAGTTGGGGTTAGATGCATTTATGACTTTTCTTCGCACACCTTCACTAGGGGTACTGTACACTAGCATATTAGAGTCATCATTACAGGTGGTTGGTTATTCTTTCAAAATAGTTAAGTATACACTACACCACGCACCTCCTGAGAGAAATCATTAATATTACCAGACACCCTTACTGTTACACATTATGTGCACTGCTAGCTGGTAGAATAGTTTCTGTATAAAAAATAACTCTTGTATTGAAAACCCTTAGTATCGGTGATGAACACAGTGGTAGAGTGTTTTGGTACACACTAAATTATAGAATGTACATGCTTGTAAACATATATGGAGAGTCAGCTTTCTTGACTAACGATTATACCCAAATGTGCACACTGAGACGTCAGGTCCATGTATGCAGAGTGAGAATATAAATATCCTGTCGTGAATAGACTCTATCACTAATTAGATGGAAGTTTAGTTGGAGTCTACATTCAATGTTTAGTCTTTTGGTCTAATGTTTAATGACTCACTAACTACAAAACTGGGATATCCTGTACAACACTGTACACTTAATACACAATATGTGGTGAGCCCCTGGACCATGGCACTAAGAGGATGGAGTCACATTATGCAGTGCTATTTTCTCCTGGAGGACCTTCCCAACCAGGTAGCCGACGACTACCTCCCTCACCGTCTGCCCCCTCGGGACCTTGTGGCCCTGGAACACCTGGCATTCCTTTTGGCCCCACCTCACCCTGTTCTCCTCGCTGCCCCATTTCCCCCCTTACTCCTCGGGGACCCTTATCTCCATCTCTACCATCTATTCCGTTTTAAGAGCACGTGTGTTTTCAAGGATTCACGTACACGTGGCACTGAGGGTATCAGTGCATTCATTTCATCACAGTAGCTATAGATCACATTCTACTTTAACCCCACCCCCCAACCCAGGAGCCTGGGATGTGCATATTAAAAAGGTTATTAATAATTGCAGGAAAAGTGTAAATCAGTTGCATTGTGTTATTAGAGGATATTAACTTAACTGCACCAGCTGTATACATGCATAGAGGCTGTTGGCATATTATTGCATAGGTGAATATTAATGGAAGATAGGATCCAACAACAAATATAGCTCTTTAGTTTTCCACAGTGTAGGGGGCAACTTTCTAGCCTTGAAATATACACTATATCAGAGTCAAGCCTATAGTGTACAATGTACTGTACCTTTCGTGGAATGAAGTCCTTGCGTGTGACTCCATGTTGCTGTCGGTAGAACACAGCATTCTTCTTTGCCACATCATTGTGTGGTTCCAGCTGCACGTGTGTAGCAGATGCCTGGATAGCATGGAGACTCTCGTTCACTGTACACAGCAAGGGGGGGGGGGAGTACAGAAGATAGAGGACAGGAAGAAGGGACAAGGAGAGAGAGAGAGGGGGGGAAGGAGGAACAGGATAGGATGATGATTCATTGATGAATGAGAAGCAGAAAGGAGTTTGAGAATAATCAGTGGGAAAATATCTGGCCCTAACCCTCTGTCCAGATTCTAGAAATTAAAAAATGTGGTAAAATACTCTTTGTGTTAGTTAAAAAACACACCAAAAGTCAAAAGTGCATGTTTAGAGTTTCACAGGGAGGGCATGCCCACACCCTTAGCTAGTTGATGTGTGCTCTCTCTCTCTCTCTCTTTCTCTTTCTCTCTCTCTCTCTCTCTCGCCAATTAAAGAAGTCTCTATGGGGACTCAGTCGACAAAGCAACATAAACACAGTGAATCTCACCCAAACAGTCATTTTATGACTCCCCTGGGTGGGGTTTGAATGCAACACTCAATGCACTAGACAGACGCTCTTACCAACTGAGCTACCGAGGGAACTCAGCTGGCTGGGCACATGTGTATATAGCAACACAAACCAAGGCAAAGCATCTCAAACCTAGTAAACAGGTGAATTCAACATACATGTGGTATAGAGTGTGGTATTTTTATGTACACGACAGGAAGCCAGTCAATAAAAAGGAATGTATCCACAGCAGAAGCATGAGAGCTGAACTTTATTGAATTTCAACTTAATTGCTAGAGTTCTAGCTTCATATTATCATATTCTACAGCAGCCGAGCTACGCATTGTACTTACACATGTGATAGCCATACTGCAGGTAGTGGAAGTAGCTGCCAAGGAAGTCTTCCTCGTTGTCAAATCGAAACTCTCCCAACCTGTGAATACATTGGCTCTGACACTCCTTCAGTGATATGAGCTGGTGAATCATAGTCTGCAGTACAAAGAGACATGAGCAATGTACATGCATTCTCCCCGTATTTTCTATGCACGTCTTTTTGCACACACTGTTTATGTACATATATATATACCTGTAAAATTCACAGTCCAATCATACATACATTTTAACTTGCACATATATTGTACACATGAAATGGCCGAAAGACAGAATTTTACATCCACACATACATGTATATATGCCGTCATGTTATCTACCACTCACTATATTAACAGTTGCTACACATGTTAACTGCAGAATATAAGGTATACCTGAGCAAAGCCCATTCTACGGCCAAGCCTCATTGGTCCATAACATTCCTCTCTGCACTGCTGCAGAGCTTCAGGAAGCTCCAATAAAGATGCCTCCATAGAGTCCACTAGCTCACTCCACTGCTGAGTGTGATAGGCTGCACTACCCTTCAGGTAGAGATCACACTGCAAGGAAAGAGGGAAGGAAAGAAAAGAGAAAGGAAGTGTGTGTGTGTGTGTGTGTGTGTGTGTGTGTGTGTGTGTGTGTGTGTGTGTGTGTGTGTGTGTGTGTGTGTGTGTGTGTGTGTGTGTGTGTGTGTGTGTGTGTGTGTGTGTGTGCAAGGGGAAGGGGACAAGAAAGCAAAGAGGAAGAGGGTAGTGAAAGGGGAGATTGATTGACAGGGAGATCTAGGGGTAAGGTGTCCTCACATAGGGTAGTTTGTGAAGTGGAATGAGGTCATCTTCAGTGACATCTTTGTTCCTCTTGTGGTATGTAAAGCTGATTTTAGCATCGGTGTGCCGAGGATTGTAGTAGAGAAAAGTAGCACAAGCCTTGGCTGCCTCCTTAACCTTGCCCTCCTGTATATGTACATGCCATCATATATATGCCTGCATATTATGCATATGTATGCATAACGTAACGTATGGGTAAGTGCATACAACAATACAAGCCCTGGCACAAGAAGCTGAATTTGATGCCAAGAAGCTGAATTTGATGCCAAGAAGCTGAATTTGGGCACAAGAAGCTGAATTTGAGACCAATATTACCTTTGTGCATGTGCTCTTTCTGCTAGTTTCTAAGCAGTAACATAAAAATTAGTCACAGTATGTATGTGGCAAGTATGGGATGGTGCATATAGACAACAAGTAAATAAAAAATTTAGGAAATTTGAAAGGAAATATAGGGCTTGCATAAAAAGGAATGGAGACAAGATTGGGACACAGACATGTTATGTTATATCAACGTAACATTATGGGTACGTCGATATATCATAACATGTCTGTGTCCCAATCTTGTCTCCATTCCTTTTTATGCAAGCCCTATATTTCCTTTCAAATTTCCTAAATTTTTTATTTACTTGTCTCCTGTCTTTTTTTCTGGAACTAGGTACATGCATTTTTGCTATTTTGCAGTTTACTTGGTAGCAAACATATTAGCTAATAGAGCTTGTAGCACATTTAGTACTACTTTTGTTAGCGAGATATAGCTAACTATTGCCTGAGGCTATTTCGTTGTTATAATACAAGATTTACATTGTTTACAGAGATTTTATCACAACATTGATCATTGGGGTAATACGCTTTACCATTACACCAATTTTCACATTTACTAGAGCTTCTGTTAGTAAGATACGGTTATGCTAGCCTGAGGCTATTTTTTACAAGTTTTACATGGTTTACAGAGATTTTATCACAATGTTGATCTTTGGGGTATAAAGCTTTACCACCATACCAATTTACACATTTACTGGAGCTTTTGTTGATGACGGAGTAGAGGGGAGGGCGCCTGACAACGTCTAGCCCGCTTATCAGGCTACCGGGATTTAGTAAGACATGGTATGGGTTGGGGTAGTCCGAAACTGTCAATGATGGTAAAAGATGGTAACGGCACGTACAACACGACGTTTCGACCTTGCGGTCTTCGTCAAATGAGTGTGTGTGTGTGTGGCATACATGCAGGCAATATATAGGCTAGAACAGGAAAGTTCTGGAAGGGATACGCATATAATATAGACAGACAGTCTGGAATCTTGATGACGTCAGACTCTTGTATGCGTTGTCACGGTGTGAGCATCCTGCTACGCGTCTAAGTTCAAGCCTGCAGGGTGCAGAGTCTGTAGCTTACTTATCCAATAGCTCTCTCTTCTTCTTCTGAGTTGTTCATCAGAGCTCCTCATGCATTCAATTGCTTGAATGCTGAGGTCACTGAGAGAGTGGCCAGCGCTGGTGAAGTGAGCAGCTACCGGTTTCTCGATCCGTCTGTGTAAGATGTCATTTCGATGTCCATTCAGGCGGATGTGGAGGGGGTTCTGAGTCTCGCCAACATACTGCTTGTGGCACTGCCTGCATTCGATGAGGTAGATGACGTTCCTCGACTTGCAGGTGGCCGTGGCGCGAGTGTGGTAGCAAGCCCCGGTGGTTGTGCTCCGGATGGTTGTTCCCGTCTGCACGTGGTCGCAGGTGAGGCAGCGTCTGCTACCACAAGGACTGTTTCCACGTGCTGGCTCAAAGGATGGTGGCTTGAGGTGAGAGCTCACCAAAAGATCCCGAAGGTTCTTTGGCCGGCGGTAGGCAATAATGGGGCTCTCTGGGATGGCGCTCTTCAAGCGTTGGGAGGCATGGAGCACTGGGGTGTTGTTTCTTGTGATAGTCGGTAGGTTGGGGAGGCTGGGGTGATAGGTGACGACCAGTGGTATCCTGCGGTTGGCTTCACGGGATCCAGGGGCCAGAGCATCAACTCTCCTGATATTGGAGGCACGGTCAATCTGTCCCTGGATAAATGGTGGTGAGTACCCGCGGCGTGTGAGGTGTTTCTTCAGTTCAGCCGTCCTCTTTAGGAAGTCTCCCTCAGAGGAGCAGATGCGTCGTATCCGCAGGGCCTGACTGAAGGGGATGGCTTCTTTGCAGTGACGTGGGTGACAGCTGTTGGCGGTAAGGTACTGGTGGGTGTCAGTGGGCTTCACGTAGAGGTCCGTGGTGATGGTTCCATCCTTCAGGGACACGAAGGTGTCGAGGAAGGGGATGTTCTCTCGGGACCATTCTGCCGTGAACTTGATGGTGGGATGTGTGTGGTTGAGTTCCTCCACAAAGCGCAGCAGTGCCTCCTCCCCGTGGCTCCAGATGGCAAAGATGTCGTCGATGTAACGCCACCAGATGAGGGGCTTGACGATGGCGGTGGCCAGGATCCTCTGCTCAAGCTGGGCCATGAAGATGTTGGCATAGGAGGGGGCCATCCGAGTGCCCATGGCCGTTCCGTGGACCTGGATGTAGTGCTGCTCCCCGAAGACAAAGCTGTTTTTTGTCAGAATTTCGGAGATCGAGACACGCCCCCACCACTACAAACGTGCAGCCTGACTCAAGCACGGTAGTGAACTTGTCTACTGTCCCCCTTTCCGAGGCGGAAGTGAACCTCCTTTCGAAGGGCCTCTCCTTCTGCCCTACGCCACCGAAGCTCGACACCTTCAGCCTCCACAGCGATCTGGAAGACTTCTACAGACGCCTTCGCCTCAAGGAGTTCTTCCACGACAGCGACTCGGAAGGAGAGGATCCACAGCCTAAGCCATTCAAGCCACGAAACAAGAGATGGACCCCTGCGAAAAACAGGGAGCCCGCTCTCGAGGCATACATCCAGGCTGTTGGAGAGAAGGTACGCGCTACGCCACCACGAAGAACGCGGGACAACCTGACACGGGAGGAGAGAGCAGCCCTCCGCACGCTCAGGCGGAGAGTGGCGGCAGCGGAGATCGTCATCAAGCCTGCCGACAAGGGGTCCGCGACCGTCGTCTGGAGCCACAGTGACTATGTTGCTGAAGCACAGAGACAGCTGAGCAACACCAACCACTACCAACCACTCAGCAGAGACCCCACCTCCCGCTTTGCCACCGACATCAACAAACTCCTACAGCAGATGAGGGAGCGTGACTCCATCAACGAGGACGCTCGGAGATACCTGACCTCCCTCACAACCAAGCCTGCCAGGTTCTACCTTCTCCCAAAGATCCACAAACCAGGAAACCCTGGCCGGCCAATCGTGTCTTCTTGTGACTCCCCCACTGAGAAGATTTCCGAGTTTGTGGATTACCACCTCCGTCCTCTGGTGAAGAAGACCCCCTCTTACATCAAGGACACAACCGACTTCCTCCACAAAATCCAGTCCCTTGGCCAGTTACCCGACGACACCCTGCTGGTAACCCTGGATGTCTCGTCACTGTACACCAACATTCCCCACCAAGAGGGAATAGCGGCATGCGCAGCTGCCCTAAACACCAGAGACGTCCAGCGGCCACCAACAGAGGACCTGGTAACTCTGATCTCCGAAATTCTGACAAAAAACAGCTTTGTCTTCGGGGAGCAGCACTACATCCAGGTCCACGGAACGGCCATGGGCACTCGGATGGCCCCCTCCTATGCCAACATCTTCATGGCCCAGCTTGAGCAGAGGATCCTGGCCACCGCCATCGTCAAGCCCCTCATCTGGTGGCGTTACATCGACGACATCTTTGCCATCTGGAGCCACGGGGAGGAGGCACTGCTGCGCTTTGTGGAGGAACTCAACCACACACATCCCACCATCAAGTTCACGGCAGAATGGTCCCGAGAGAACATCCCCTTCCTCGACACCTTCGTGTCCCTGAAGGATGGAACCATCACCACGGACCTCTACGTGAAGCCCACTGACACCCACCAGTACCTTACCGCCAACAGCTGTCACCCACGTCACTGCAAAGAAGCCATCCCCTTCAGTCAGGCCCTGCGGATACGACGCATCTGCTCCTCTGAGGGAGACTTCCTAAAGAGGACGGCTGAACTGAAGAAACACCTCACACGCCGCGGGTACTCACCACCATTTATCCAGGGACAGATTGACCGTGCCTCCAATATCAGGAGAGTTGATGCTCTGGCCCCTGGATCCCGTGAAGCCAACCGCAGGATACCACTGGTCGTCACCTATCACCCCAGCCTCCCCAACCTACCGACTATCACAAGAAACAACACCCCAGTGCTCCATGCCTCCCAACGCTTGAAGAGCGCCATCCCAGAGAGCCCCATTATTGCCTACCGCCGGCCAAAGAACCTTCGGGATCTTTTGGTGAGCTCTCACCTCAAGCCACCATCCTTTGAGCCAGCACGTGGAAACAGTCCTTGTGGTAGCAGACGCTGCCTCACCTGCGACCACGTGCAGACGGGAACAACCATCCGGAGCACAACCACCGGGGCTTGCTACCACACTCGCGCCACGGCCACCTGCAAGTCGAGGAACGTCATCTACCTCATCGAATGCAGGCAGTGCCACAAGCAGTATGTTGGCGAGACTCAGAACCCCCTCCACATCCGCCTGAATGGACATCGAAATGACATCTTACACAGACGGATCGAGAAACCGGTAGCTGCTCACTTCACCAGCGCTGGCCACTCTCTCAGTGACCTCAGCATTCAAGCAATTGAATGCATGAGGAGCTCTGATGAACAACTCAGAAGAAGAAGAGAGAGCTATTGGATAAGTAAGCTACAGACTCTGCACCCTGCAGGCTTGAACTTAGACGCGTAGCAGGATGCTCACACCGTGACAACGCATACAAGAGTCTGACGTCATCAAGATTCCAGACTGTCTGTCTATATTATATGCGTATCCCTTCCAGAACTTTCCTGTTCTAGCCTATATATTGCCTGCATGTATGCCACACACACACACACTCATTTGACGAAGACCGCAAGGTCGAAACGTCGTGTTGTACGTGCCGTTACCATCTTTTACCATCATTGACAGTTTCGGACTACCCCAACCCATACCATATTTTGTTGATGAGATACAGTAATGCTTGCCTGAGGCTATTTGTTGTTGTATTACAAGATTTACATTGTTTACAGAGATCTTATCACAATGTTGATCATTGGTGTATTAGACTTTATCATTATACCAATTTTTACATTTAGTGGAACGTTTGTTAGTGAGATACAGAAATGCTTGCCTGAGGCTATTTGTTGTTGTATTACAAGATTTACATTGTTTACAGAGATCTTATCACAATGTTGATCATTGGTGTATTGCACTTTACCATCACACCAATTTCCACATTTAGTAGAGCTTCTGTTAGTAAGATGCGGTAATACTTGCCTGAGGCTATTTTTTACAAGATTTACATGGTTTACAGAGATTTTATCACAATGTTGATCATTGGGGTATTAAGCTTTACCACCACACCAATTTCCACATTTACTGGAGCTTTTGTTAGTGAGATACAGTAATGCTTGCCTGAGGCTATTTGTTGTTGTATTACAAGATTTACATTGTTTACAGAGATCTTATCACAACGTTGATCATTGGTGTATTACACTTTATCATTATACCAATTTCCACATTCAATGGAGCTTTTGTTAGTGAGATACAGTAATCCTTGCCTGAGGCTATTTGTTGTTATAATTACAAGATTTACATTGTTTACAAAGATTTTATCACAACGTTGATCATTGTGGTATTAAACAATACTATCATACAAAATTTCACATTTAGCAGACCTTTCATTAGTTAGATATAGGATTGTGTGGCCTCCATTAATAATACATGGCCTGAGGCTATTTTTGTTTATTTTACAAGAAGTACATTGTTTACAAAATTTTTAACATGACGATGCACTATCCACAGTGGAACTACATCACTGTACCAAGTTTCATGTTTAGACATGTTACCGTTAGTGAGTTACGCTTGTTCAAGCGGAAGAAGAAGAAGAAGAAGAAGATGAAGAATTCACAAAATGGACATTTGCTAATTTAACCCCTTTATCATCAATCAAATTATACCATTTTATAATCACAATTAGTTTCTGGGTATAGTTACACATTCATGTTAACAGAAGTCCAGTAAGTAGCAAACTGAAAGTGAAAGTGATGAAAAACCTTATATATGGTTTTCAATGGGGATAGACCATAGCAATCCCTATATACACAGTACTACCGTACTGTGTGATACAGCCACTAGAACGTGATGCTTATCGTTGATCACAGTAAGTACTCTGGGCATAGTGTAGCTATAAATATGTCATGTAATCAAACGGTAAAAATACTCCTCAACATGTGCCTACTTAGGATTTTACCTAAACAATTATTACTTCTAGTAGACACACTCAAGGTGAGGAGTGGTTACCTTGAAGAGTGCCAGCTGTAGGTAATTGTAGGCATCTTTGTTTCTCATGTGGTCCATTACATAACTGGAAACACCCGCTCTAGGAAACACACCCACCTCCGTGCCATGGGGAGAAGAGAAAAGAGAGGTAATTTTTGAAGGCCTCAGGAGGAAGTGGAGAACACACTCTCTTACCTCTTTCTCCTTACACCTCCTCAGACAAGCCTCCACAGCAACCAGCTGATGGAACACAGTGAGCTCCTGATGGTGATAGTAATCAGTAGGAACCTGCACCTAAACATATATAAGAAAGTACATTTACCTATCATGGGATATGCTTGTGAAAGCTTGATGTTACAAGCTCGATGTTACTTATTTTACATGTTTAGTAACCAAAATTTTGCAGTCTCTACTAACAAGTTTGCGGTGGTAAACGTGTAAGGGGTACCTGCTTGCTTTGACATTGCTTTAGGCACTTGACACTACCCAGTTGATACTTCTCATAGTCTCTGACTGCCTGTTGCATCTTCTCGGTGCACACTTCCCAACGATCTTCTGTGTAAGCTCGCATCCCCACCATGTAGTGCTCGTCAAACGCCGGCGGGGCCTCTCTAATCCCATCCTCAGTACGACCAACTGCCAGTACCAGTGCAGAAACTGTTATGAGGAGCAAAGCCCGCATTTTAGCACACACGTGCACTAGAACAAGGTGTGGCTTGTTAGGAGCTGCGAGGAGCGATCAGCTTTTGTTCCCTTTGTCTGATCGCCACGTGAGTTGCTGAATCAGCGATTTTATAGAATATTGAACTGCGCGTGCCGTGCAACGTCTAATTAGAATCGCCGAGGGTGGCTTTTTCTTCGAGTGACAGTGGCTGCAGCAAGCAACAAACATGTCGGAAGTGGAGATAACCCGAGGTGTAAAGAAAACAGTCCTGAAGGAGGCCCCACCTGGTGCACCGAGTGTGCAAAGGAACAATAAAGTGAACGTCCACTGCACAGGCTACCTCAAGGATGGCATGAAGAAGTTTTGGAGGTAAGAGCTATATTTGTTGAGCTATATCTGATCTATATCTGTTGCAATGGTGAATGTAGATTATGGAATCTCTGCACATAAGTTCCAGACCCTGGCAGCGCGCGATCCAATGCGGGCATCACGTGATGTCCTGTCGCGCATGCGCAGATTCACTTAATTTTCTCTCCCTTTCTAACTTAGCACTCATGATTCTGGCAATACCTTCTCGTTTCAAGTAGGTATAGGACAAGTTATATCCGGTAAGTGTACATGTATCCCACAAGAACAGTGCTATTGTGTATTGTGTGCAGGTTGGGATGACGGATGTCTCTCCATGAAAGTGGGAGAGAATGCCAGATTCTCTCTCAGTGCTGACAAGGCTTATGGTCAGAGTGGCTTTCCAGCTTGGGGATATCCTTTACACTGTATTGTTGTACACAGATGTATACATGTACATAGGCCACTCTCTTGATGCTGTGTTCTGCATTGTGATCCTTGACATCATTGCACTATTCCTGCTAATGCTCCTCTGGTGTTTGACATTGAGGTTGTGTCTGTTCAGTGATGTGCAGAGATGCTTCTATACATGAGGATTGTTTTATGCTGCTCACATTGCTAAATCATGCTGAATTTTCACAAATTTACATGACCTATGACCCGCGTGACGTCATAATTTGCTTTCCACGTGTTCGTGCAAGGTTCGTCATGTTAGTACCTGTGACTGTATGCGCTAGTCGGAGGCTACTTGCTGAAACTGCCGGAAGATTTAGAGTATCCCGTGCTCTGCCGCGGCTTCAAGGGACCCTCAGCACTGATGTAAGAGCAGTTCCTTATAGCTGTGATCTGTAGAATCGACGGCCATGTACATGTTTAGTATTGTGTGCATGTACATGCTGGTTTGTACGATCGTGGACATGGTTATGGAATGTACTACTTTTCTAGCCTCCAGCTCTAGAAGATTTTTCGGAGGAAAGAGTGAGAAATTTCAGTATTGTGGCTCATGTAGACCATGGCAAGAGCACTCTCGCTGACAGACTGCTGGAAACCACAGGTATATATATATATATATAATATATATATATATATATATATATATGCATGTATATCCCAAGAGAGTAAACAGTAAAAGGTGCACATGTTGTACACTGATTTATGCATGGCGTGCTGTCAGTTGTGCAATATAACATCTTGTAGCCATTTTTGACTTATTTAGTTTCGCGAGCAGTAAAATGAATCATCTTCCAAGTTGGTTAGTCTACTGCTGTTTGCAGGTTGTCCGAGTTAGGGAGTGACTTATGAGATAATATTCTCACGCCCATTGTAATTACAGATGTCCGTTTCCCTCTGGACTGTCTACTTATGTGTATACAGCTGCCAGGAATCAATGTAATATTCTTCTTTCATTTTGGCCAACTGTGCAGGAGTGATAGAGGGAGGTGGTGTGGCAAGACAGGTACTGGATCACCTCCCTGTGGAGAGGGAGAGAGGTATCACTGTAAAGGCCCAGACTGCCTCCATGATCTACCACTATGATGGCCACAGCTACCTCCTCAACCTCATCGACACACCTGTGAGATAAGTGCCTTACTGGATTGTGCAGTATTCATCTACCGTACATGCAATAACCCTCTGTATACTCCAGATAGTTCACTGGTTCATTTTGTGTGTGGTGTTTTCAGGGTCATGTTGATTTCAGCTATGAAGTGTCGCGCTCTCTGGCTGCTTCACAAGGTGTATTGCTACTTGTTGATGCACAGCAGGTACACAGTCTTTACTTGTGTCAATGACTTGAAGAACATCTCGGTGGCCTTTTATGACTTCAACCATCTTCTCTTCTCTCTGCAAAGTGGAATAATGCTGTTTCTGATTTCCTTCTCCTCCCTCTGTTCTGCTAGGGTGTACAGGCTCAGACTGTGGCCAATTTCCTGCTGTCATTTGAGGCAAACCTCTCAATTATCCCAGTCATTAACAAAGTCAGTCACCTCCTACCCTTCACTACTAATAATACATGCTCACTTCCTTCTCCATAGATAGACCTCCCACTGGCCAATACAGAACGAGTCATGGAACAACTTCATAATGTTTTTGGTTTTAACCCCGAAGAGGCCATCCAGGTATACAGTGGAACCTCTGTATCTCTATATAGTCTTGGTGTGATATGTACATATATACATTGTGTTT
Source organism: Theonella swinhoei (assembly GCA_963970385.1). Lineage (NCBI taxonomy): Eukaryota > Metazoa > Porifera > Demospongiae > Tetractinellida > Theonellidae > Theonella > Theonella swinhoei. The sequence goes on along the minus strand of OZ019948.1, from coordinate 3,212,306 downwards.
TGTTCAGATTTCTGCTAAACATGGTACAGGAGTGGAGCAGATCTTTTCTACCATCATTAATAGAATACCAAGGTATGGAGGTATCGACAGTCCTATAATGAGATACATCTACATCTTCTAACAACGCTCCATTTTCCCTTCTTTCACTTCTCTTCTTCCTCTGTTCCCTCTTGCTCCGTCCTACAGCCCGTCAGGATCACGAGATAGTCCACTGAGCATGCTACTGTTTGACAGTTGGTAAACACATACATGTACCATCACACAATCCACTTACATCAATCATTTATTGGCGAGCAGGAGCAGTTGTACTGCTGGAAAATTCACGTGTCGTTAGTGACAAATTACCAAATGTTCTTATACCATTTCAATGTTTGCTGATTCTGATGTCACATGGAACAGGCCAAAATCACTGAAGAAAGAAATGCCTGATTAGCGAGACACTGATCATTACAAAGAGACTGAGCACAGGAACGTCGTTCTTTAGAGAGTGCAAAGGAAAGGGAAGAATGATTAGCCCAACAGAAAGAAAATTGAGCATTGTGCTTCTTAGGAGTGCAGTGGAGAGAAGCAAACTAGCTTAGTCTTTTTCTCTGAACACCAATGCTTCGTGAAAGATACAGCTTCAAGTGGGAATTGTGCAACAGCCAAATACATCCAGCTGTATGACTAGGTGGATTGCACCTGCTCGCCCACAATGCTTTACTTTCATCGTATATTGATATATATATATATATATTCTTTACACTTAGTATTGGTGTGTGTGTTCTGATGTAGGTATGATCACTACAGAGGAGTGGTGTGTGTAGTAGCAGTTAAAGATGGTAGTGTGGGATTGGGTGAGTGTGCTACCAGTCATCTTCTCTGCATTCTTTTCCTTTCCTGAGATGTATTCTAGTGTTTTGTGTCCTCATATGCTGATAGTTGCATGTATATATATAGGCACACGAACATCTATAGGAGTGTAGGCTACAGATGAACTTCCAAAAATGGTACTAATGTCATTTGCACACACCTGTTTGTACAGGGGATATGGTGTCTTCATCCCACACTGGACTCGGTTATGAGGTGGCAGAAGTAGGGTTACTGCAAACCAGGAGAGTGCCCACACAAAGACTGTGAGTGTAGTGTTGTTAACCCTCAGCGCGCATGCGCAGCGAGGGTTACAGTAGTTGGTCCTGTGTGTGTGTCTTGTTACTCAACATCTCACTTTTCGAATGAATAATCGTGCTATAAAAAAGCGTACATACTCAGTGGGATATGATCATCAAAAATATTGTGGGGATTTTTTCTGAAACGACTGCGTTCAAAAGTTATGGCGTGAAACATGAGCAAAAGAGCCAATGTGCCAATTACTCTGGCTTACCCACGATCAGTTTTTCCTGTTCGATGTACAGCAAAGCACCAGAGGTTACTGCATGAGGGAGTACAAGCATGCGTACTGTTCCGGTCAAAGCTATAGCGCTTCCAGCAGTGTAGCTGTACAGAGCCACTTGGCCTTGCTAGCTAGCCTATTATGCGCGTTCGCGAGGCGGAGTTTACGTTTTGCGCATGTGCACCGCCGAGGGTTCTGCACATTAGTGCATTCATTGAGTAGGCAAGCATGACCACCTGTCAAACTGAACAACATTCTGATTCTGTCTGTACAACACACCTGCATGCTCATAGGTGAACACCTGACTGTTCAGACTGGTCAGAGCTGACCTAGTTTCCTTGTATGGTCACTCTATTCCTTACATTCTTCTGTTGTCAGGTACAGTGGCCAGGTAGGCTACGTGCTGCTGGGGATGAGGAACTCCAGAGAGGCTCACATAGGAGACACCTTCCACTACACAGACTCAAAGGTCACACCACTACCAGGCTTCAGAGCAGCCAAGCCAATGGTAAATGTACTTTAAGGTGACAATTATTTACAGGTACATTTTTGGTGTGTTTAAAATTCTGTGCATTTTCAAATTCCACTATTGCTAGCCAGTTAATTATATTCATGATGGGTTGTTTCCTCTGGTGTAAATGCAAAAATTTTAGTACCCACAAAATGTAGTCACCTTAAGGTATGGTCTACACACATACATGTACCTGTGAACAATGCCCTTCTTTGTGTGCAGTACAACAATCTTTTGAGGTAGCCTCACCCATGTAGAAGCACATTGTAATAACATGTTTTAACCTAGTATAGTGTATTCTTAGTGGCTAATTACATGCTCATGTTCTCCAGGTGTTTGCTGGGTTCTATCCAATGGACCAATCAGAGTATCCGTCGCTGCGAACTGCTCTTGAGAAGCTGACACTCAATGACAGTAGTGTGTCTGTGTTCCATGACTCCAGCGTGGCTCTGGGACAGGGCTGGAGGCTGGGCTTCCTGGGGTTACTTCATATGGATGTCTTCAGACAGAGGCTGGAGGAGGTACCATACTGTATAGTGCCAAACTTTTGAGGCACACTTTTTGGAGGTTGCCATTTCGAAACATTTTGCAGAAACAATTTCGTTAGCTCATTGGGCACCCCTGTACTAATTGCATGAAATCAAGTTTTGAATTGGCCAATCTGCAAAGACGTGCAAATTATTGTGTGCCTCAAAAATTTAGTTCTATATGGTATGTGTCATTTGTGCATGCATATATCAATGTGTGTTCACATACATACGTAATGCATCCTGAAGGTCTCTGAATGTTTGTTCATGTGAACATGTGTGCTACTAATAAGTCATTGTGATGTCCATGTTCGCATGCACTTGTATGTGTCCCAAGTCTGTACATCTGCATTCGTGTATACTAATTGTGTGAGTACCCACTTAGTCGTACAGCTGGAAATTTCAATGCGTATATATATAGGTTAGACGCCGAGTCGAGGGAAATACGGGATTTAGAAAGCCAAGGGCCCTGAGCTGTAGCGTCCGAGCGTAGCGAGGATGCTACTAAGGGCCCGAGGCTTTCTAAATCCCGTATTTCCCGATGACGAGTGCGTCTAACCGGTTTAGACTACAGCGAAATTCTGATTGGCTACACACTTAACAACTAGCGTCTATACCTAGCAACAGTTGGCTTCAGAGACGCAATTCACGCAAACGCGTCAACCGGTTTAGACTATAGATTGGCTACACGCTTAGTAACTAGCGTCTATAGTAACGGAAGAGTTTGAAGTAAGACAGAGACGCTTGATCATCAAATGCCCAGATGAACTACTGAGGTCGCTTCGGGAAGGATGACAGTGACAGTGGCGATGTCGACAGCTTCTACTAGAAGCGAAGAGCCGATCCTCGACTCCGACTCTGACTGGGACAAACTGGCTCTCCGTATTTACTGTATATACCTATTCTTTATAACCTGCTGCACCCTGCTACAAATAAACTTGCACTGTACATGTAATGTCACTTTACACGTGCAGCGCACGCGCGCGTGTGTTGCCATAGCCTCAAGTCTCAATATACTCCACGTAGCGTGGAAAATACGGGATTTATTTTCCACGCTCTACGCAATCTGATTGGTTGATTTAAAGTTACCGTAGTCTAAATGTACAGTATATGTCATCAAATACCGAAAAATATTTCGTCTTTCTTCCAAGTATTTCACTGTCACAAGCTACATTATACTGCATTGTAATATATTATTTGGCTTGCATTTTTGTTTGTTAGATAAGCTACTGCATTGTAGAGGTCTAATTCAACAGACCTTGCACTGTGTGAGTGTGTGAATGATACAGAAGTCTTGTGATGAATAACCTGTCCTAAATCCATGCTGTTGAAATTTCTGAAGTGTAAAGAATGGCGAATAATGAGTGGTACACATGCAATATCACCAGCCACTCATAATAAAACGCAATTTACATAATTGTACTGTAGGTGTAATTGTGTAGGTGTGTATGGTACGACTCAAGTATCTGTTCATGTACAAGAATTCATTGGGGTTTATACTTTAACTCATTCAATGCTGGATACCTGTGTGTGTGTGTGTGTGTGTGTGTGTGTGTGTGTGTGTGTGTGTGTGTGTGTGTGTGTGTGTGTGTGTGTGTGTGTGTGTGTGTGTGTGTGTGTGTGTGTGTGTGTGTGTGTATTTGATAGTGTGCGTCTATTTTAAACAATGTGTCCAGATGACACTGGATGCATCTTCAGTCCAAGTACCTTCGGGGTGCATTATATACATGTACATATGTTTGTGTCTAGTGTGTATTAAAGAAAATATTAGTGTGTATGTTTTTATTTTGTCAGGAGTTCGATGCTTCCATTCTGGTCACAACTCCAAGTGTGCCATATAAAGGTGATTGAAGTGTGTACACACAGTAATTAGAGCGAGAGAGAGAGAGAGCTAAATACATCATCTGGCCTGCTTGCACAAGTGTCTTATCATCAGTGTATGTAGTCAAAATTTGACTATGGAGACTGTTAGTACATTTGCCTTGCTCCTCTGTTCTCTAGTTGTTATGAAAGATGGATCAGAACAGACACTACTTAATCCTGCACAGGTACATGTACATAGGCTCCACCCCACACATAACACCCATACCTTAATTGCAGGAATTGTGCTGTAGGACTACTGGAATTGCATATGTATGTCATGTGATATTTCTGCCTCAGTTTCCCGAGGATGTACACACAGTTGAGGCTTTCTATGAGCCAGTGGTGCTGGGGACTCTGGTGACCCCCAATGACTACCTCGGTAAACTTCTCACACTCTGTCAGGTATTCATGTGTGCGCATATTCAACAACTGTATACCACACTGTGTGTAACACAGCAGATCTTATTACTGTAGCACACTCTCTATCACTGTGCTCTGTGACATATGTGTATGAAGTGAAGTGAGATAGCATAGTCCTGTACCTTCTGACACACTTACTTGGTATACTGTATAAACAAAATGGCCTTCGTGTGTGTGTACCTTTATGTATGTATGTAGGATCGACGAGGTGTTCAGAAGGAGCTAGTGTACATGGACCAGAGTCGGGTGTTAGTGAAGTACGTGCTGCCATTGAGTGAGGTTGTCATTGACTTCAACGACCAGCTGAAGTCACTGTCGTCTGGATATGCCAGGTGGCCCTTGGATGACCACAGCCATGCACTGATGCCTGTATCATATACAGTAAACATATGCACATATACCCAAATACCCTCGGTTCCCAGTAGTTCACAATGTAGTGCTCTATGTGCTCTCAGTTCTTACTCTTGTCCCTCCTCCCCCTTTTCCCAGCCTCTGGACTACTATGTATCTTTTTATTACATCATAATCTATTCCTTGTAGTTTTGACTATGAGGACCATGGCTATCAACCAGCTCCTCTTGTTAAGGTGAGAGTCTGACACTAACAAAATGTAACCGTTTTACCAAAACACCCTGTACTGTACACTGTATTACATGTAGCTGACTACAGGGCAGAGAGGTATATAGTGTTGCCCCCCAGCCCAACCCAACCCAACTCATTTCTCCCCAGACTTCAGAACAGAAACCCACCTTACTTAATGTGTGCATGTATTTGGACCTATTAAATGGTCTATTAAAAGCTAAACACCTTCAAGCATAGTTTCCAACTTTTCAAAATGGAATGTCGGGACAGAGCACACCTATATACCAAGGCTACAACTATCACTGCATCCATTTTACATCCTGCATTTTCGGTGACAACGAGTCTACGTTCAATATTTCAAACATTTCGCATAAAAGAAGTGCGTAATATCGACACATGCCCACTGGCATGACGTATGAACAGGAAACAGACTAGAAAACTCATGTTGGGACAAAATCAGGAGTAGAAATGTCATGTCGGGACACAATCGGGACGGGAGTCAAAGTGGGACGTGAGTTATATATTCGGGACTGTCCCGCCAAAGTCGGGACAGTTGGCAACTATGTTCAAGGGACAGTTCTAGCAACATCATTGACAAGCAACCTTATGCAATGTCTCTATGGGAATTGTGGTAGTGGTCTTCATGTAGTCTCTCTGTCTTCCTCAGTTGGACATTTTGTTGAACGGTCGAGTTGTGGATGCCCTGGCCTCGGTAGTGCACAGAGATAAGGCCTATTCCACTGGGAAGACACTCTGCCTCAAACTGAAGGACACCATCCATAGGTGTGGAATACACACACCTTCTCACACACCTTCTCACACACCTTCTCGCAGTAGTTATATCAAGGAAGTGAAAGGGACAGAGTGCATATTTTAGCCTTTTACGTATGTAACTTTGCTGTGCACTTGTGTAATTGTTACACGTCTTGTTTGCAAATTATTAACGGGCATTTTTTTATAGGCAGTTATTTGAAGTTGCCATACAAGCAGCCATTGGGAAGAGAATCATTGCTAGAGAAACGTAAGCCATCAGTGCATGGAGGAAAATGTCTGTGTTTGGGGAGGGGGAGTTATTAACCCTCGGCATGCATGCGCAGCGAGGGTTACGGTAGTTGTGTCTGTCTGTGTGTGTGTCTATTAAGTCACATCTCACCTCTGGAGCGTCTGTTCGTCCTGAAAATACTGTCACATACTCAGCGGGCAGCGGAGGTCGAAAAATTTGTGGGGATTTCTCTGAAACCGCTCCGTTACCGAGATATACCGCTTCCTGCGTTGTAGGGTACTGCAGCGACATTCCGCGCACTTTTTCGACGGCAGAGCCTTCCAAGGGTTCTAAAAAGGCTAACACTAGGCTAAACTCTACCTGGGATACGACTCGATGAAAGGTAGCAAGCTTCTTTCTATTCAGTCTCCGTCTTTTGTCTAAAGTCTTCCGTATACTTCCCGTTAACGTAATTAGGAGATCTAGCGCGTGCGCTTTCAAAGATTCGCGCACGCGCGTACGCCGAGGGTTCTGCACTTTAGTGCATTCATTACTTCAGGTATTAGTCAATGCTTATTTGCTGTTTCATTTCCTATAGAGTGAAGGCACTGAGAAAGAATGTCACTGCAAAATGTGTAAGTATTCTACCCATTATCCTCTATTTCTTGACATGCCTTACACATGAACACAGTATGGTGGTGACATCACTAGGAAGATGAAGCTACTGAGGAAACAGAAAGAGGGCAAGAAGAAGATGAAACAGATTGGAAATGTAGAACTTAGCAAAGACACCTTCCTGTCTATCCTTCAGAGATAGCATGAACATACATGCACATGCACGCACACACACACACACACACACACACACACACACACACACACACACACACACACACACACACACACACACACACACACACACACACACTTGGGGGATGTGCAAAACAGATAGCAGAGAGAAATAGTCACTTACAGCAGCTTCTGTTCTGCACAGCTTCCCAAAGGCAAATATAAAGCAGTCATTTTATGTGAACTAAATGATCGTTAAATTTTTAAGAGTGTAAGAATGGAATTATGATGAATGAGTATAGAATGTACATAATGAACATGATTTAATCTCCCAGATAGCTACTGTTCATCTTTAGCAATGCCTTGCATACCTAATACACTGTAGTTCCCTCCCTTGAGCTTGTGGGATGTGGTTTGTGAACATAACTGTATATATGATCAAAATAGGCTCGGCTACATAGGGAATGCAGTTCTGGGGCATGTGCACTGCATGTGATTCCTAAGGCTTCACCTGAATTGAGCAGTATGTAATGGGGCAATGAAGTTGGAACTAGTACATAGCCATCCCATGAGGATCTCAAACTCGGTCCTTTTGACCTGCCTACATCACTGTACTTCTACATCCTGGAGTTTGTTGGATTACCCCAGCATTTAAGACATACTGTTATTACCAAAGTGCAGGTATGTACCAATTGTCATGTGAAAAGCATCAGCATGTGTAGGAATTGCATGATTAGTTGTCCCTCTCCCTTTCCAGCCAGTTACTTGTACCAAGAGTATATTAATAGATGATCATCAATATTATACTCTTGCTAACATGAAAAAAAATCCCTCATGCTGTAATACAATCCTACCAAGTGTTCTTTGTAATGCCCATTGTTGTGTAACTTTCCATTTACTCCACCCCACTCTGTATATGGGGTAGTAATTAAATTTGTGCTTGTTCTGTTTTTTTTGGAGAATTACACAATTTTTTATTACTTGAACATACAATTTTCATATGTATCCAAATTAACCATACTGTGTAATGTTTCTACATTTGTGTACAATGTTCCATTGTCATTTCTGTGTTCATTGTTAGCACTTTCCCTTCCATTCTGTCAGCGAGTGCATACTACACATGTCACCTCCTTCTCAGTATCATAGGGAGGACAGCTGAGACTGTTACAGGTTGCCTCCACATGATAGTAGAGAGCATTGTCATTATCCCATCCATCCAGTCCAGGAACAGACTGTGGTGTGCTATCGATGCATTCAAAGAGGGTACGTCCATAGTGGCCATGATATGCTGCCATGAGGTAGCCAGTGTACTCTGTGGTCCAGTTGGTGGGGCAGGTCAGTTTGGCAGGTATCATTAGTACTGTGTCTCTGGTGGACGCATAGCACACAGCACATGGTATGTTGTGGCTGTTGACACTACTAAATGGCTGACCAGATGCTGCTTGATATTGAACTCCTCTAAGTGGAACCTGATTACTTGTTCCACTGCCATATGTAGAGTACTCTGGATCATCAGGTAAGCAAATGAGGTTAGCTGCCCCACCATGATGGTGGTAGTAACTTCCTCCAGCTCTTCCAGGATAGACAAGTTCAGTTTGCTGGTCACTGGAACAGTTGGTCCTCCCCCAGTGAGTGTAGACTGTCCCTCCTGTTGGTGGACCCTGTGCCCCCTGTTTTCCTTGAGGGCCCTGCAAACCAGGGGACCCACGACTACCCTTGTCACCCACTGCCCCCTTGGGACCAGAAATTCCAGGTAGTCCTCGAATACCACGCAATCCATCACTTCCCTTTGATCCTGTCTCTCCTTGGTCTCCCTTTGCCCCCTGAGGACCTGTTTCCCCCCTTTCCCCCTGGGGACCCATTTCTCCCTTCTCCCCCTTCCCTCCATCTCTACCATCTCTGCCATCTCTTCCTTGCAGAACCTCCACATGTGGACAGACCTCCACTTGTGGACAGCTCTCATTGACTCCATCCTGAGTATTCCTGGAGTTCCTCTCTAGAGAATGAGCTGTAAAGAATGAGTATGTAAAGCAAGATGTTGTGGGTCTCCAATGGCCATACCTGTAGTAAGGGAGCAGGTGGCACTCATCATTCCAGCTAGTACAGCTATGAGTAGAGGGTTGAAGCCAAGTGACATGACTGTCTGTTTTGTGGTGTTGGTAGTCAGTAAGTTGTTGACTAGCTAGAAAGTAAGTGTAGACGTAATTGAGTGTCTAAGTTGTCTCCTCTAGTCACTAGTATTCCTAGAGTGTGTGGACACAGAGTGAAGGAGAAATGTTGGAAGATTTCCTTTTATAGGACTTGAGTGCAATGTGGTTGTGGATGAGTGCAAGCACAGGTAGCGCAGGTGAGACAATGAGACAATGGCAGGTGTAGTGAGAACAATGGAGCCTGTGGAGATGCGTAGATAAGGATTAGAGACTGGACTAGATAGTGGGTTTATTTAAACCCTTTCCCTATCTTTGAATGATAAATTTGTATGCTTTGGAAACATTCCTTACATGTACAAGCACACAAACACAGGTTATAATAAATTATTTTGCCACAACAGATGGTACTCAATTAGGGAGCAATCACACAATCAATCAACCTGGGGCATATGTTTTAAGTTACTCTATAGCTTAAAGTTTTACCCCCATCTCTCACATGAAAATGACGGCCTGTACACATATATACATAAATGTACATCAGGTCCTCTATAATGTTATCAGTTTATCATGTACGTATGTATGCAGGGAGAAGATAGGCCTCTGTTATTTTACATGTATGTATATATGTGAAACAGATTTGTACCAATACCATACTAGTAATATATGTGTATGTACGCACATACATATATTGCTTATCTGCCTATGATAATCAGTTTTACGTACTTCCTCACAAATGGCTACACTATATATACTGTCTTTATCTGTTAGAGATCAATATTTGGCCTACGTACTTACAGTACCTTCTCCATCCTCTCTCTTCTCTCTCTGTAGGTGCAGGTGAGACAATGAGACAATAGGCAGGTGTGGTGAGAACAATGGAGCCTGTGGAGATGCGTAGATAAGGATTAGAGGACTGAACTAGATAGTGTGTTTATTTCTCTATCCTTGAATGATAAAATATTTTGGTATATGTACACATACATATATAGCCCTTTTGGGAACATTCCATACATATCCAAGTGTCCAAACATGTTTGTAAAATTTAAATGTCACATTGATTATGTAGAGGCACTGAGTACATGTAAGTACATACATTTGCTTGTCTGCATGCATATACTTGATACACAAATCTCTTTCACACATATACATGTAGGCTACACATTGTGGAGTGAAGTATTCAGGATCATCAGCTGAAGTAACTTCCTCCAGCTATTCCAGAATAGACAAGTTCAGTTTGTTTGTCACTGGAACAGTTGGTCTTCCCCCAGCGAGTGTAGACTGCTCCTACATGTACTTCTGTTGGTGGTCCCTGTGCTCCTTTTTCTCCTTGAAGACCACACAAACCAGGGGACCCACAACTACCCTTGTCACCCACTGCCCCCTTGGGACCAGAAATTCCAGGTGCTCCTCGAAATTGTGGATGAGTGCCAGCATAAGTAGTGCAGGTGAGACAATGAGACAATAGGCAGGTGTGGTGAGAACCATGGAGCCTGTGGAGATGCGTAGATAAGGATTAGAGGACTGGACTAGGTAGTGTGTTTATTTAAACCCACTCTGTTTCTCAAATGATAAAATATTTTGTATAATTATGTTACTCATAGGAACATTGCATACACATCCAAGTGTGCAAACATAGAACTGTGGAGCCTGTGGAGATGCGTAGATAAGGATAAGACGACTCGACTAGATATTGTGTTTATATAATCCACTATGTTTTTCTATCCTTGAATGATAAAATGTTTTGGTATATGTACACATACATATATCACACAGTACGGTAATACTGTGTATATATATAGGGATTGCTATGGTCTATCTCCATTGAAAACCATATATAAGGATTTTGTTCATTTTCACTTTCAATTTGAAGTTGATTTCACATCAAGGTGAAGAATGTGTGAAAAATAACAAGTATACTAAAATTGGTTATGTTATGATGTAAGATGCGTGTAATAGCTTAAAAAGTGCTTTTCACATTTTTGCCATGTTAACTCAATAACCATAAAATCAATGAAATTGAATCTTTGCATGTGGAAATGCATCATTACGTACTGGGGAATAGAGGTATAATTTTGTTAACCCTTGTAGTTCATGTACTACTGATCGTTACTCTCCTGGCAATGTATTATGAATGAGGATAACTAATGAGCAAAACTCAGTAACCAAGGTAACCATCAACCTGAAAGTCAGCATGTGTACAGATATCATCACTAATAGCAACATAACAAAAGTATTTGTCGTTAACCCTTGTGATTCTTGTAATACTGATGTTAACACTCCTCTCAATGCAATACATGTACGTATATATACTCACAACACATACCTCTCTATCCCTGACACATACCATCATATAGGCGTTAACATGTCTCACTATACTATTTTCCCTGGCAGACATGAGTCAACCACACTGCCAAGCTCACCAGACGGAATGGGTATGACCATTACAACCACTGCCAACATAGCCTATGAGCAGATAAAGCATGGAGGGAGACTAGAGGATGAGCGTGAAGTGGTCAGCAGCCCCCCTGAGAGCTCCCCTGGAAACCCTCACCTCCTCCTTAATTTTCTTATCAACCAATCCCTCCTATCTCCCTGCTATCTGCACTCCAGAGAATGCAGGGGTAGTGGGAGAGGAGGTTGTGTATAATCTTATTCCTGGAGACAAGTGATCCACTGCAATGTATTGGACTAGTGACTCTAGGTTTTCTGGACACAAGTACATACTACGTATTGTGTGTGTGGTATACAGAGTTATTTGTACTGTCACCATAGAACAATTAGAACCATTACAATATTGGACACCTCAAGTAAACAGGTGGTCTGTACTATAGCGAGGACAGCATGTGCAGTGTTTCTGCTACAGAACTAAACACTACACTAGCCTTGTACCCAGGCCATAGAGGAATAAGGAGCCCGGTACATATTATTGCACATGCACAAGAATTGTCTGTGAAAATTCTCTATGCTTCAAACTCATAAATGTAGGTGGAATGATAAACAGACTCTGGCATTTACGAGCATAGAGTCATACACGTACAGTCCTCATGACAACACTACCGTAAAACCCACAACTCTTAGGAAAACCTCTTTCATTAGAATCCTGAGCAGCTGGGCACCTGGGTCCATGGACAGCCATGTGTTAATGTAGTCTAAAACTTAAGTTTGGCTAAAGTGACAGTGAGAGGCACAACACATCATGCACGTAGAGCTCAGAGGCCTACATATCACCACAAATATCACATACCCTTAGATCCATCCTCTACATGGGCCCACTTCCACCAGACCCTCAACCACAGGCTAACTTCAACAGTTTGCTATATTAGTAGATATAGACACATACAATCTGCCAGCTGTAATGCTCAACCCTCATCTGTAAACTGTTATTCACATGTTGTAGGAGACTAAAGGCAGTACTCTGACTACTACTGAGTAGTCAAGGTTAATGGGCATGCTGGTGCCATCCCTACATAGAGAGTCTACCGACTCTCTGATATGCTTACTAATCGCACTTTTCCATCCCACTCTGCTTATGGGGTAGTAACACTAACAGTTGCGCTTAAATTTGTACTTTTTGAGAATTGCACAGTTTATAACATACTATTTTATATATATCCAAATTTAAACATACTGTTTTAATGTGTGCACAATGTACACTGTAATTTTTGTCTTCATTGTTAGTACTTTCCCCTCCACACTCTCAGCGAGTGCATACTACACATGTCACCTCCTTCTCAGTATCATAGGGAGGACAGCTGAGACTGTTGCAGGTTGCCTCCACATGATAGTAGAGAGCATTTTCGTTATCATATGCATCCAGTCCAGGAACAGACTGTGGTATGCTATCGATGCATTCAAAGAGGGTACGTCCATTATCTCTATCGTATGCTGCCATGAGGTAACCAGTGTACTCTGTGGTCCAGTTGGTAGGGCAGGTCAGTTTGGCAGGTATCATTAGTACTGTGTCTCTTGTGGAGGCATAGCACACAGCACATGGTATGTTGTGGTCAGTATCACTACGAAATGGCTGACCAGAGGCTGCATGATATTCAGCTCCTCTAAGTGGAACCCAATCAGTTGTTCCACTGCCATATGTAGAGTACTCAGGATCATCAGGTAAGCAGAGGAGGTTAGCTGCCCCACCATGTTGATTGTAGCGACTTCCTCCAGCTCTTCCAGAATATACAAGTTCAGTTTGCAGGTCACTGGAACAGTTGGTCCTCCCCCAGCGAGTGTAGACTGCTCCTACATGTACTTCTGTTGGTGGTCCCTGTGCTCCTTTATCTCCTCGAAGACCACGCAAACCAGGGGACCCACGACTACCCTAATCACCCACTGCCCCCTTGGGACCAGAAATTCCAGGTAGTCCTCGAATACCAGGCAATCCATCACTTCCCTTTGATCCTGTCTCTCCTTGGTCTCCCTTTGCCCCCTGAGGACCTGTTTCCCCCCTTTCCCCCTGGGGACCCATTTCTCCCTTCTCCCCCTTCCCTCCATCTCTACCATCTCTGCCGTCTCTTCCTTGCAGAACCTCCACATGTGGACAGACCTCCACTTGTGGACAGCTCTCATTCACTCCATCCTGAGTATTCCTGGAGTTCCTCTCTAGAGAATGAGCTGTAAAGAATGAGTATGTAAAGCAAGATGTTGTAGGTCTTCCATGGCCATACCTGTAGTAAGGGAGCAGGTGGCACTCATCATTCCAGCTAGTACAGCTATGAGTAGAGGGTTGAAGCCAAGTGACATGACTGTCTGTTTTGTGGTGTTGGTAGTCAGTAAGTTGTTGACTAGCTAGAAAGTAAGTGTAGACGTAATTGAGTGTCTAAGTTGTCTCCTCTAGCCACTAGTATTCCTAGAGTGTGTGGACACAGAGTGAAGGAGGAATGTTGGAAGATTTCCTTTTATAGGACTTGAGTGCAATGAAATTGTGGATGAGTGCAAGCACAGGTAGCGCAGGTGAGACAATGAGACAATAGTCAGGTGTGGTGAGAACAATGGAGCCTGTGGAGATGCGTAGATAAGGATTTGTTGAGTAAAGTGTTTATTTAAACCCACAATGTTTCCCTATCCGAAGTAAATCTATATAATACTTTGTGTTTGTTATGTTCTGGTGTAAAGATGTGGCTATAAGGTAGCTGTGGTATAACACAGTATGTAATTCTGCTGCTGGTGTGTTTCTGGAATGTGCAAACCCTGACTCTTTTCTTTGATCACAACCCATGTCCCTCATTATCAATCATCATTGTGTACATTCACCTCAAAGAGTGTACTAATTGGCAATTCTGCCAGTAAACTTACCACATACCTCATACATGAATGACAATTAGGTCAAATGAATGAACTGAGGCCAGTAATTATGACACCCTTGGTATATGTTACCATAGCAACTAAGTGTTTTGGTAGGTGAACCATTGGCTAGTGGTAGGTACTATATGCTTGTCACAAATCCTGCCCTATCCCTTTACCCTCTCTTTTAGTGCACCTACAACCTAGGGTTTAGGTATTTCCTGTGTTGAAATAGCTGTGCATTAATTGTTCTTAAGTGGGTGGTATATGGATCATATACCAAGTAGGTTTGCTCATGGGCTGTATGTTCTACTCGCACTGTGCGCTTGTAGAACATACCGCCCATGAGCAAACCTATACTTGATGTTGCTACACATTTTGGCATTCTCATTTTCATACTCTAATGAAAATGTTACACCATAACTGCCTTCATCTCCCAAAACTCGCTTCCTAAGATATACCAATTTATAAGCATTTCAAATGTACACATCCATCTCCTAAAAGCTCCCGAAGCTTCTCCAAAAATGGCTCTAATGCTACTATAGACAACGGCACCCAAGCAGGGGATGATTGCATGCAACAATAATAACATGTGTAACCAAATTTCAGTATCGAGAAATGAGATTGTGGTTGAGCGCAAGTGCAGGTGAGACAATGAGACAATAGGCAGTTGTAGTCAGAACAATGGAGCCTGTGGAGATGCGTAGATAAGGATTAGAAGACTGGACTAGATATTGTGTTTATTTAAACCCACTATGTTTCTCTGAATGACAATGTCTTGGTATATGTACACATACCATATATAGCCCCTTTAGGAACATTTTACGTACAAGTATACAAAACAACATGTACATGTAAAATGGAGCTTTTGTTTTCTGTGAATGAATTCCAGTGTAATTAAACCTCAATGAGGAGAACTCTCTATTCTCAAATGAGCCTGCTTTCTATGTACATTACATGTCCCTCACAACTATCCCCCTTCTTCCTCTGTCATCATTGCCTGCTGTATGGCCTCAAAGACTAGAGGACACTAAGAAAAGAAGCAAACATGAGTCACACACACACACACACACACACACACACACACACACACACACACACACACACACACACACACACACACACACACACACACACACTAGCCTTGTTCCCAGGCTGATTCAAAGCTGTGGCTTTGAATCAGCCTGGGAACAAGGCTAACACACACACAAGCCTCACCGGTGCAATAATGTATACTTCCACTTAAGAAAAATTGGCATAATTGTGATATCACACCTCCCTTAAATACCCACGAGTATTAAGCACACCCCAGACAGCACAAGGTATGTATAGCTACACTACTCTAGAGTAACTACATAGAAATGGTAGATCCTTGCATGGCATTGCATGTGTAGTGAGAGTTGGCTAGCTACAAAAGATCTTAAACCCACCATCCTTGGTTCTCAAGGCCAGGGCATCCTGTGTCCTACTCTCATGCATGTATGTGTGTTGCATGTGTGCAGTACCTCTGTGAGCATGCTAGAAGGCTGTGTGGGGCTGGGCTGGCCCATGGTGCTGGGGTAGTCACATTTTGATGCATGGGGGCCTGTATGTATTGTGTACACACACAATATTGACAGAACTCAGAATATAAAATTCAGAATGAATTGCACCACAAGCCACACTCTCCTGACTCGCAAGACGATGCAGTATTATTTTTTGAGCATCTCATTCAAACCCACGATTACTACATTCATTACAAGAACATATACAGCCACACTGCCCACCCACAGTCAATAAACTGGGTGGAAACTGTAAGGATCGGAGCTATCTATGCTACGTTTGCAAAAAAATATTTAGCTAAAATACAAAAATTAAAATATCTGAATTCTATCATTACTACCGTCACATACATATATATAACCATTAGCACAAGAGGTGATACTGCGTGGTCCCATTAGCTTTCCTTTTTCACGACCAGATCCTCCAAACGAAGCAATATACTGACCTGAGGTGTCATACACTACAATATTATTACCACCTATATTAGACACATACACATGCTTATCAATAATATGAAGAGCTGTTGGATGATGCACGTTTTCTTCATCAAACATTCGTATGAATTGACCACTACTATCCAATACTTGGACTCTTGCATTGTTCCATTCAGCTATGTACATGTTACCATCATTATCAAGTTTGATATCCTTTGGTGCATCAAATTCACCTTCTCCTCTGCCCTTTGAACCAATAGATCTTTTAAAGTTCAAGTCCAGGTCAAATATCTGAATACGATGGTTTTCACGATCACATACATACACACAATCGTTATGTACTGCTACTCCACATGGATCATTAAAATCTCCCTCCCCACTGCCCCTCTGACCAACACTCTTAATTTGTTGACCAGTGCTAGAGAACTTATGCAGCTTGCGGTCACTGCTCACATAAATATTGTCCTTATCATCAATCGCTATGCCCTTGGGTAATGACATCTTTTCTGGATTGTCCCCATATTCTCGAATGCTCTGTTCTTCAATGGACATTAAACATTGTTCATCATTGCGTTGAGTAACAATCATTTTCCCATGACTATTCAAAGCAATACCATATGGATAGTTCAAGCCAGTCACAACATTCACTGGTTGGGCTAATTGAGTGGGGTCAGGGTACACAGTCATGATGAAAGGGCTGCCATTGATTTCTATGTCATTGAGTCGAATATGTAATTTGTGTTGGCCTCGACTGACAGCTGTAAATGACACCTTATATTGAGAAGTAGAAGTAGCAGCTACTGCTATGGATGGACTAATGGATGTGACTTCAGAAACATGCTCCAGTTCAGCAGTGATGTTCTGTTGGACTGAACATGGCCTATTACTAGAGTCAGTTAGTTCAATTAAGACATGTGTTAGGTGGTTAACAGTGGCTGATTGTAGGCCTGGACCACTGACCTGTGGCGTGGAATGAACGAAGAGAGGAAAGTAGAGTATACATACATACATACATACCTACATACATACTGTGTTGGAGGAGGTGGCTCTAACAGAGTTTATATGCCTAGACATAGTATCAGAAAAGACTTGTCTGCAAGCATCGTATGTATGACTAGAATGTTGGGTGTCCTTACAAATTTTAGGGGGGACTTTAGCCCCTTCATACACCTATGATAAGCTTCCAAATTAATTCTGGGTAGTGATAAAAGTGCAGACCATTGTCCTGAGTCTCTCTGAGTCTCTCGAGTCAGGCATTATATCCATTACAGTTTCTTGAAATCTACTCAATAAATCCTGCTTCAGCTTCTCTATTTTTTCCCTGCTGGACTGCTCCTGAAGACAATCAATATATAAAGTCAGCCCTTATCTCCTGCACATGATTAAGATTACCTGTTGTCTCAGTTGCTGCTGTGCTCTTGTGTCCTGTTCTTGTAGCTTCTTGATAGTAATTTCTAGTTGCTGCCGTAGATCAGCATTTTCCTTTGTCAGGGCCTGTGCTCTTGTGTCCTGTTCTTGTAGCTTCATTTCTAGTTGCTGCTTTAGATCAGCATTTTCCTTTGTCAGGGCCTGAATTTGGTCCTGCATCTGAGTCACCAAATCATAAGGCATCTTAATTTTGTTAACCAAATCCAACAGCCCTATACTAGTCAATGCATTGATCAGAGTGGACCAATTCACTGGTTGTTTGCCTTGGCCCTGTAGCCATTTTGTCAGAATCTGCTGGTTGATGGCATCTGCATTTTGTTGATATTGAGAGCTAATAGATGAAGTAATTGCACCCGTCTCATCATTCAGTAACAGTGGGCCCAGTGTAGAGTAGTTTGTTCCAATAAGCTCCACTATATTGACAATACTGCATGATGTGGTCCTAAAGTGGAGAATTTCTGGCAGTGTTGGCTTGCTTGTCAGCCATCCAGGTAAAACTGAAGCTATAGAATATATTACAATACAGAGAATACTATTAATGCATTCATATTTTTGTGGTCAGAAAACTTGAATTTTACAGTAGGGCACTGCCAGACTGAAAGTGAGGAAGGTTTTATTTAATACCTTGCACCTTGCTGGCTTGTTGTTTGTTCATATACGTTTTTCAGACTGAGGCTCAATGTGTGTGCTTCTGCACCACTGATATATCAGACAGTTGGTAGACTCTCTATGTAGGGATGACATAACCCCATATCCCTACATCTAAAATAGTTACGTATGTTATTATTGTTGCATGGCATCATCCCCTGCCTTTGGCTGAATGCTGCACCTTGTTTCTGTGATTGTTTGCACTACTACCCCTATATCCTTCAATGTTGTTATTCTTGTATTTACTGTGGAGCAGAAGAGAGACAAAGAGGGATAGCTAGTAGAGAGAGTACAGATGTCTACTCTCTCTCCCTCATTAAGCAGTGCATTTTCCTGGACTCCTGCCTGGGCACTGATGCTATCACTGCAAAAAAATCAGTGGTTGTTTTGACTAACAGGTGTGGTTACCTCATTTGCAAAATATTCCCTTATGATGAGTATACTGCCTCTCATGAGATGTGTAGAATATCCCTTAGGGAATTGCCTCTATGTATTTCAAGAGACAGTAAGACTGCTTGTGATAGTATACCTCAAGGGGAAATCAAATACATAATCCACTGTACTGTAAATGCTGTATTCAGATGTCATGGAGGAGTAACCATTATATGTACACCACATTCCTCATTAGTATTCAAACATTCTTTGAACACCAAGACAGATTATAGTCTTCGTCTTAACAGAATATGATGCAACAGTGAACTGAGATAACTACACACACTTGTCAAAACAACAACTTAGTTTTGGCATATATACTGCGCATCCTCAATGTAGCTACTTGACCCTTATTACCCTCCCGAATCTCCCCTCCATACTCTATACTTTAAAAGTTTTTCCTGTCATTATTAATCACCTTTTTGCAACGTTTACCTTTTTAATATGCACATCCCAGGCTCCATTACTTGCAAAATCTATGCCTAAATAGCAACAATTTGAAACCTTAGGAAGCTCATGCTCTCCCCACTTCCACCTACCCTCTACCTTATCCGTAGAAAATACCATCACTGCACTCTTACCCACATTAGCCTTTAGTCTCCACTTGTTACAGTACCCATATACAACATCAATAAGCTTATGGAGGCTCTCCCTTGACTCACTAACACCTACAAAATCATCAGCAAACAACATCCTAGTCTGGTCCCCAGACCCTTCAAGTAAAATATAAGCGCATGTGCTAACGCATGCACGAGAGAAAGAAGGGTCTGGGCAATAACTATACTTTCACTTGGGCTAAGGCTAGAATGTGAGAAAAGGTGTTAGAATGTAATTATGAACCGCAACAGAGGCAAGCACGATAAGACTGCATGCAATGTAGCACAGCCTTGTTTACAAAATGCAGTTTATCAGCCACTTGATTGATCGAAGAGATTTGTGACATCAGGATAAATTCCAGGGACTGTGCAAAGCTAGAGTTTTTGCCCAGACCCTGCCGAAAGTTCCAAAAGTTGCCCCCAGTGTTAGGGATACAAATGCATACACAAGAGAGGGAATGACAATGTATAGTTAGGTTATCATACACAATAAAGAGATATGGTGACAGGTTCTGAGTCTTGTGAGCGAACTGTGAGGCCTAGTTATCAACAGTCTCCGTGAGTTTGTTAATAGCTGGCAGACTTACAGATGGGGAGATGATAAGGTGGGATGGCAAGGTAGAGGTAAGTGTAAGTTAGCGAGGATAGAGAGTAAGACCTCGGCGGTTACACAGACGACTCATATACATGTAGAGGTCGCCACTTCACCACGATTTTCACCACTACCAGCTCACCATAACCATCACCAGCTCACTGGAATCAGCCTTTTACCACTACTAATCTCTATCCTAAGCCCATCCTCTTCTACAGCCTTGCTTATAAACACTAAAAATAGAATTGGGGAAAGCTACAGCCCTTTGCCACACCTTGCTCTAACCTAAATTAGCTGACTTGTCCCCTTCACATCCTTCGTGTCCATATCCCAAACTTTACCCACAAACCATCACACCACACATTATCATAGGCTTTACATATACACATCTAAAAACACAATCAAAACGCGTACAATTACGCGCAACGGGGAGGCCTGGGAACCTAGGTTGCGTACATTCGACTCCAGACACGCTATTTGCTCCGCCTACAAATTATTTACCGTATATGGATAGTGTGCAGAGCTGTCATAGAGTCAGTATTATTCTACATAGTACGCTTATTTAACAAAAGAATAACTCATGAAGGGTATTCCCGAGGGAGAATCCCTTGTGGTAAACTAACAAACGGGTAACTTAGTTATTATTTACACTCCTTTTTCACTGAATTCCAGTATGCTCAATGAGAACTATCTGTTGACAGTGAAGACTTACCTTCAACTGTTTCCGGAGCAGTTAAGTAGGACTCAGTTGAATCACTCTTAGATCGTTTCGCCGGCTGGAGTAAACCTACATAGCAAAAGCACAAAGGGTATTATTTCTGATTGCATAGGTAATTAATAATAGCTATATACCTTCTGTCATATCTTTATTGGATCCCGCGTAGCTGTTGTAGCCTTAGCAAGAACTAAAAGTAATCTGAAACTAAATTCAAGCACTCCCTTATTAATTAAAGCGCTAGCGCTATGGCGCATGCGCACTAAGTTCGGGAAGCTGTCATTTCCGTAACGCATCGCCCTCGAGCTCTTCCTTTCTCTTCTCCTTCTTCACAGTCCTCTTTTACTACATTGATACGTTGCTGTTGTTATTCATTTGACTCATCCCAATATCTCATTTGACTCTTATGAGATGCAGGACTGTATTTCCTGTTGCATAGTAGTTTGCTCATTGTTTGTGCTGATAGTCTTTGTACAATGACATACTGGCAAAACACTGATTACAAAAGTCTTTTATCATCCAGACATCAAATATGTAGATAATAGCTGGTCATGGATCTACATGCTGCCTCAAAAGATGAATATCATGACATCATACTGCTTCAGCCACCCATGCACTTTCTATTTCCCTTTTCCCTCTTTCTCTTCCCTTTCCTTCTTTCTCCCCTCTTTCCTCTTCATAACAGCTTATAATTCAGTCACAATAGAGCTAATATATAGGACTTTGTGTAGTGTGCTAATTATAATTCTCCCTGAAATAACTTTTCCCACACATGCACATCAGCTATTTTTTCTGCATGTCCTAATATTTGATTTGTAGAGCAATTCTTGCTGCCTCTCCCACTCGCTTTCTTTCCCCACCTCCTTCACAACGTTTTTTCATTTTTTTTAATGAACTTTTTTCTAATGAATGTTCTTATCCTGATAGAAACCATGAGATATAAAATATTCTAGAATTTTGTTCCATACTACAAGTATATAAGGTTGAATCATTTCACATATGGTGTGTAAGGTTTCTTTTGGGGGGAGCACCCCGCCTTGAAACTCTTCACTCCCCTTAGTATACATGTAAATAATATGTAGTTCATGCACTGTTGCACCCCTCATTTTTGGTTGGTGGATTTTGCCTAATAGAAACACTGGGTTATAGTGCTATGAACATATTGTTGCAACCTTCAATTATAAATCACCAGCACTGGTAATCTGAACTCAATACCTAATGCAATTAGGGCTGATTCTGGTGCATCCGTGCTTTGTAAGTGTATGTGATGTGTATAGCAACATAGCTGAGAAAGGAATGCAATAATTACTTGGTGAACATGAAGAGCACCAGATGGCTAAGTATGTTATATGAGATGGTTTATTTTGCATGTGGGTGTGTAGTGGTTCCATATTCATTCATTCAAGACTTAAGTTGTGGAAATCTGGATGATGAAATACCTTTGTGAATATCAGTGTTTATATCCCAGTCTACCAACATTGAAAGTAGCTCTACATTATGAAGCACACATTTCATATCGTAGTATTATATTGATGATTGCAGCGATGTAATGAGAAATTGAGAGTGGGAAATTGAAGGAGGAAGGAAGGGAGGAGATTGATCATTTCATAGGGAGAGGGGTGCAGGAAGACCATACGTCTTGTGCTTGGAACAGATTGCAAACAAGTGTATAAAACAGACAATTACATTACTTTTCACCTTTTTTCCTCCTTCCTCCAGCTCTTCCTGACAAGTTCAGTTTGCTGGTCACTGGAACAGTTGGTCCTCCCACAGCGAGTGTAGACTGTCCCTCCTGTTGGTGGACCCTGTGCTCCCTGCTTTCCTAAAGGGCCCTGTAAACCAGGTGACCCACGACTACCCTTATCACCCACTGTCCCCTTGGGACCAGAAATTCCAGGTAGTCCTCGAATACCAGGCAATCCATCACTTCCCTTTGATCCTGTCTCTCCTTGGTCTCCCTTTGCCCCCTGAGGACCTGTTTCCCCCCTTTCCCCCTGGGGACCCATTTCTCCCTTCTCCCCCTTCCCTCCATCTCTACCATCTCTGCTGTCTCTTCCTTGCAGAACCTCCACATGTGGACAGACCTCCACTTGTGGACAGCTCTCATTCACTCCATTCTGAGTATTCCTGGAGTTCCTCTCTAGAGAATGAGCTGTAAAGAATGAGTATGTAAAGCAAGATGTTGTAGGTCTCCCATGGCCATACCTGTAGTAAGGGAGCAGGTGGCACTCATCATTCCAGCTAGTACAGCTATGAGTAGAGGGTTGAAGCCAAGTGACATGACTGTCTGTTTTGTGGTGTTGGTAGTCAGTAAGTTGTTGACTAGCTAGAAAGTAAGTGTAGACGTAATTGAGTGTCTAAGTTGTCTCCTCTAGTCACTAGTATTCCTAGAGTGTGTGGACACAGAGTGAAGGAGGAATGTTGGAAGATTTCCTTTTACAGGACTTGAGTTCAATGAAATTGTGGATGAGTGCAAGCACAGGTAGCGCAGGTGAGACAATGAGACAATAGGCAGGTGTGGTGAGAACAATGGAGCCTGTGGAGATGCGTAGATAAAGATTATAGAGTATTGGATTAGAGGATTAGATAATATGTTTATTTAAATCCACTGCTCCTATGATAAAATTTTTGATTGTGACATGCACAACATATGTGTACCTGTGCATGTCACTGTAATTTATACAAGTAGCAAGTTGTTGATTTAGCCACTACATATACATAGAGAAAAACCAGAGAAAGGTGTTCAGTTCCTCCAGGAGAGCAGTCTGAGAGTAGTGACACTCCTGAGGACGTGACCAGGCTCTTCCACACTGACCAAAGACTGGACATGGTACACATCATTGACATAACATGTGGCTGTCGTACTACGTGTACTCCTATCTTCATTTTAACAGGTTGCAGTATGAGAATATTGTAATATCGTAATATCTTGGAGAGAATGATGAGTGAGTCCCTTATAATTAGTGATAATTAATAACTCAGTAGGCCTCCAGTATGATTAGTATCTCAGATAGTGAACCCCTAGTTATCAGGTATTTGTTCTACTACAAGGCTGTGATGTATGCCTACATTGATCAAATGGAGTTCAACGGGATGGACTTGGGTCGGCACTATTGCTATTGCTATCCAAGTCTCAGAAGATTGATAGATTGATGGAGGACGGTATTGTGAGACTAATCCCAAGTTTGTGTATGTGTGTGTGTGTGTGTGTGTGTGCGTGTGTGTGTGTGTGTGTGTGTGTGCGTGTGTGTGTGTGTGTGTGTGTGTGTGTGTGTGTGTGTGTGGGGGGGGGGGGGGGGGGGGGGTGTGTGTGTGTGGTGTGGTGTGTGTGTGTGTGTGTGTGTGTGTGTGTGTGTGTGTGTGTGTGTGTGTGTCTGTGTGTCTGTGTGTGTGCTTCCTAATGTTTAGTCATGCATACTCCATATAAATAGGTTAAAGCGAAATCCATTTTTACAATAATCTGCTGCACGTCGTGCCAAACCCTTCCTTTTAATGTGTAAGCTTACTGCATCCAGGAAAATGTGCATCAGACAGACAAACATGTCATACTGTAACCCTCGCTGTACATGTGTGGCTAGGGTTAATCACATGATAGTATGCTATTCACCCAATTCAGGTCAAGGAGAAGATGTTGAAGGAGGATTATATCTGTATGAGCCATGACATCAATGACAAAAGGACCTACCTCGGGAATATCTGGAGGTAAATCTAGCTAGCAACGAGATAAAGATGAGCAGTCAGACCCAGGCACCAAATTAGTGGCAGGAGGACAGTCTGGGAGTACATGGCACCAAGTATGGTGGAGCTTGTCTAATAGGGAGTAGAGAATGTGTGTCCTGATTAGTGAGGTATGCCGATTAGTGAGGTGTCCTGATTAATGAGGTGTTCTGATTAGTGAGATGTCCCAATTAGTGAGGTGTCTCAATTAGTGAGGTGTCCTGATTAGTGAAGTGAGGCTGTATACCATACCTCAATTGTGGTGGTCCTCTCCTGCAGTAAGTGAGAAGCAGCGACAGATGATCTACCAGAAGGAGATATCAGAGGCGGCAGAGACAGTCAAGGCACTGGTGGAGGGGATGAAGGACACTGCCTCTAACTTTACCACGGCAATGCACATGGAACACATCATGGCTATGTTTAAAGTTGGTGTAGTGTTTATCAGGACACCTGGAAATGAGGACACCTTGATAAACAGGATACCTTTTGCTGGTCTGGTACATCATGAACCATTCAATCTCTGAATAAGGACACCTTATTAAAGATGCCTCCTTCCCTCCCTTCAATTAGTGTTATTGACCGATAGGGATTGCAAGCTTGTGTCAAAATCTGTACAATATTCTGTAATACATGTACACCGCATTGTTACTTGTATACATTATACATGTATGTAACTATCTCACATCTATAATGTACACATGTACATGTAAGTCTACATACGTTTGTGCACATACACGTAGAATACATGTACATGTACAATGTACAGTGGAATGGTGTCCAATCATAACATCTCATGTATGTGTAGATGTGTAGAGAAAGAAATCCATTGTCACTTGTCCTCCAAAATCTCAACACTGTCTGTAACTCCTAGTACTATGTATCCTCCCACTACAATAAGTCGGTCTTCAGAAAGAGTGACTGCCAAACACTGCGATTGTTTGTTCTTCATCTGACTAATGACATGCCATGAGTCAGTGTGGGAATCATATCTATCTGGAGTTGCTCCATGTCAAAGGAAATCTAAAATAATAATTTCAAGTTTGTTGTGTTCTAGATTCTAACTTGGTCAATGTGAACATGTGGCCATAAGGTAGCTATGGTTTAAATTGGGGTATCACGCAGTATATTAATTCTGCTGCTGGTATCTAGCATCTCCACAAGCTCCATTGTTCTGACTACTACTGCCTGTTGTCTCATTGTCTCACAAGCATACATGCTTTTACAAAGCTAAGAATATATTGACACATAAGACACATGTACATGTACACATACCACATATATACTGCACATGCACATGAACAGTCCTGCCTGAGGCAGCTTTTTTTGGAAAATGACTGTCTTGGGTGATGAGTTGGAGTGTGTTGTGTTGTATTGCAGTTACACCATACTGCCTTCATCTCCCAAAGTTCGCTTCCTAACTGTTTTCTCTACACTGTTAACCATGTCAAAATTAACTTATCCATTTCATAAAAGCTCCTGAAGCTTATCCACAAAAATACTATTATAGGCTGAACATCCCCACAACATGTGAACTATGCTCTCACACTTATCACTATCACAACACAGGGTTTGCCTTCTCACCTCTATACCCACCTATGTAACTCTTCATTATAGCCATACATTTGTGACCTAAATGTAAGCAGGAGTCTATGTAAATACCTCTTAAACCTTTACAGTGTCTCAAAGAACATGCCATAACTACAGTGGGTGTCATAATTACTGACCTCAGTTCATTCCATTGGCTTTTGTGACCTAATTAGATGAGGTATGTGGTAAGTGTACTAGCAGAATGGCCAGTCAGTACACTCTTTGAGGTGAATGTACACAATGATGCTTGATAATGAGAGAGACATGGGTTGTGATCAAAGAAGAGGGTGAGCTTTACTCATTCCGGAAAGGACTGGACTTGATTGGTGAGCGAAGCGAGCCCACCTTGTCGTATTGGGATTTCTGATGCATTTTGCCCCACGGGGTTGCCCGTGCGCTATAGTCATGACGATCGTGCCTGTGTCAACAATATATACGCAGCCCTCTGCTCTAGGTAAACTCGAAGTAAAGAGGATGTAGAACTCACTGAAAATTACTTTCCACACTTCCTTTGTCAAGCCTTACTACTGATTACACTGATAATATATCATCAAATAGCAGTATGTTGCATCTTGTTCTCAGTTCTGAGTATGACTTATCTAACAATATTCTTGTTGCAACATTATAGTTACAAGTAGGAAAAACCAGTGAAACAAGTGTAAAAAACATTTCATTAAAATGTTGAAGTATGATGGTAGTGCCAAAAATAAGATTGTAATAACCCGAGTGGTGCACAGTGAACAACTGATTATGACATGACCATACACAACTTACGTATACAGGAAATGATGAAAACCCATGTAGCATACACGACAAGGGCAGACTAACAACATTTATAGTTTGGAGTCCAGAGTTTAATTCATATATGCAGACAAGGGATAATTGCAACAATAACAACATGTGTAACCCCTCCCTATATTTTATTTCGTGGGGTTACGCATGTTTTTATTGTTGGAAAGAATTGGAAAACTTGATGTCACACATAAAGTAGTTATACATGAAGCACAAAATCTGATGCCCACTAATCACACTTGTCCATTCACTCCACCCCGCTCTCAGTAACACTTAAATTTGCACTTAACTTTGCACTTGCTCTGTTCTTGAAAATTGCACAATTTATTACTTGAATATACAATTTAACCAAATTTCATATGTATGAATGTACGTACAATATGCGATATTGTCATTTTATGTCTTCATTGTTAGCATTTTCCCCTCCATTCTGTCAACGAGTGCATACTACACATGTCACCTCCTTCTCAGTATCATAGGGAGGACAGCTGAGACTGTTGCAGGTTGCCTCCACATGATAGTAGAGAGCATTGTTGTTATCCCCTCTATCAAGTCCAGGAACAGACTGTGGTGTGCTATCGATGCATTCAAAGAGGGTACGTCCATCATGGTTATCAGTTGCTGCCATGAGGTAGCCAGTGTACTCTGTGGTCCAGTTGGTGGGGCAGGTCAGTTTGGCAGGTATCATTAGTACTGTGTCTCTGGTGGAGGCATAGCACACAGCACATGGCATGTTGTGGTTGTCATCACTTCCAAATGGCTGACCAGAGGCTGCTCGATATTCAACCCCTCTAAGTGGAACCCAATTAGTTGCTATACTATCATATATAGAATACTCAGGATCATCAGGTAAGCAGAGGAGGTTAGCTCCTCCACCATAATTATTAGCGCGAGTCCCTCCAGCTCTTCCAAAATAGACAAGTTCAGTTTGCTGGTCACTGGAACAGTTGGTCCTCCCCCAGCGAGTGTAGACTGTCCCTCCTGTTGGTGGACCCTGTGCTCCTTTTTCTCCTTGAAGACCACGCAAACCAGGGGACCCACGACTACCCTTGTCACCCACTGCCCCCTTGGGACCAGAAATTCCAGGTAGTCCTCGAATACCAGGCAATCCATCACTTCCCTTTGATCCTGTCTCTCCTTGGTCTCCCTTTGCCCCCCGAGGACCTGTTTCCCCCTTTCCCCCTGGGGACCCATTTCTCCCTTCTCCCCCTTCCCTCCATCTCTACCATCTCTGCCGTCTCTTCCTTGCAGAACCTCCACATGTGGACAGACCTCCACTTGTGGACAGCTCTCATTGACTCTATCCTGAGTATTCCTGGAGTTCCTCTCTAGAGAATGAGCTGTAAAGAATGAGCATGTAAAGCAAGATGTTGTAGGTCTCCCATGGCGATACCTGTAGTAAGAGAGCAGGTGGCACTCATCATTCCAGCTAGTACAGCTATGAGTAGAGGGTTGAAGCCAAGTGACATGACTGTCTGTTTTGTGGTGTTGATAGTCAGTAAGTTGTTGACTAGCTAGAAAGTAAGTGTAGACGTAATTGAGTGTCTAAGTTGTCTCCTCTAGTCACTGGTATTCCTAGAGTGTGTGGACACAGAGTGAAGGAGGAATGTTGGAAGATTTCCTTTTACAGGACTTGAGTGCAATGACTTGTGCAAGCACAGGTAGCGCAGGTGAGACAATGAGACAATAGGCAGGTGTGGTGAGAACAATGGAGCCTGTGGAGATGCGTAGATAAAGATTAGAGGACTGGACTAGATATTGTTTATTTAAACCCACTGCTCCTCAGATAAATATCTTGGTAGATGCATAATTATGATTCTGTGTGCATGTCACAGTACCTTTTAAATGGAGAAATTCCATATAATAGGTGCAAATATGTCTATTTTGTTACATACATATGCATACCTTTTATGTGACCAGGAGTTAGTCCACCTAGTTAATAGCCGGGAATTGTGTCCATATAGGTAGGTAGGTATATAGGTGTGCATCGCCAAATACCAAGCATCCTTTTATACTAGATTGCTCAGCATTGTGTGTGAGAGGGAGGAAACCTACTTAGTGGTAGAGCTGAATAATTGAACAATGTGTACATTAATTAATTGGTTGCTCTATCTTGATTTGTATGTGTGATTTAGCCAGCTAGCTGAGCTACTTTGGTAGCTTTGGTACCTCAGTAGCTCAGTTGGTAAGAGCAAATGTTAGTGTCATGCGTTTGAATCCAACCCAAGGAAGCCAATTTTTCTTTGAAAAAAGACTGCTTTGGGCAAGTTGTGTTGTCTTTCTAGAGAGTGGCTATCATTCCTCCTACCTCCACCATGTACATATGATGAGAAGTGTGGACTATTGCTGTAATTGCCTCAGTTGGAGTATGTGCTACATATGTAGGTGGATTATGGCCTAAAATACTGAAGGAGATGAATGAAGTTTTGGACTATCCTCACACTGACACAATACTTCCCTGCCTCATATGACTGGAATATTGGGGGAGGAGCTCTGCCTCCCTTACAAATTAGTGATAATACTAAAGCCCCCTTTAGTTCCTCCCTTTCCTACACCTATCACCTATATATGTACAGTGACATCACATGTACATGTGTGAGTTGTGTTGCAGAGTCTCAGGTCTGAGTATTCATGTACAGACATAGCTAATTAGCTCATTACAGGTTAGGTTGTTTGCTAACCCAATGATATACAATTCCATTCTGAGTGTGTATGTATCTACATATTTGTTAACCACCTGAGGTACTTACAAAATTCACTAACTTTAGTTGTAATACATATAAATTTACATGTACGTATATGGAGGTTGTGTTGTGCAATATGATTGTGGATGAGTGCTAGTGCAGATGAGACAGAGGGAGATATTATCAGACATCTCTCCCTCACTGGATGTACTGTAACACATTCACAAGTATGTATACAGTACTAAACAACCTTGCCCTCTCCTAACATGATTATCTGATGAAAACGTATGAGGCTATAGGATATGGTGATAACAGCTGATATATGTACATGTATTTGTATGTGTACAGGCTTTCATTTTTTACATAAAAGAGGGAGGGAGGAGAGAGGGAGGGGGAAAGAGGAGGGAGGAGAGGGGGAAGAAAGGGGGGCATGATGTTGGTACATCCATAATATCTTTATGAGTGTATCATAGCATGTCTATGTGTCTGTTCTTTTTTATACATAATTTTTATTTGCTTGTATACATAACATGTAACACAAAATGGCAATCACACTAGTCCATTCACTCCGCTCCATTCTGCGAATGATGTAATGATAACACTTAAATTCGTGCTTACTCTCATAATTTATTACTTGAACACACATTTCTCTATTTTTATACAGTTTCAATTTTATACATGCAAAACATGGTAGATTTATGTACAATGTACTTTGTCATTTGTGTGTTCATTGTTAGCACTTTCCCCTCCATTCTGTCAGCGAGTGCATACTACACATGTCACCTCCTTCTCAGTATCATAGGGAGGACAGCTGAGACTGTTGCAGGTTGCCTCCACATGATGGTAGAGAGCATTGTTGGTATCATATCCATCCAGTCCAGGAACAGACTGTGGTGTGCTATCGATGCATTCAAAGAGGGTACGTCCATTGTAGCTATGATACGCTGCCATGAGGTAGCCAGTGTACTCTGTAGTCCAGTTGGTGGGGCAGGTCAGTTTGGCAGGTATCATTAGTACTGTGTTTCTGGTAGAGGCATAGCACACAGCACATGGTATGTTGTGGTCAGTATCACTACGAAATGGCTGACCAGAGGCTGCTCGATATTCAGCTCCTCTAAGTAGAACCCAATCATTTGTTCCACTACCATATGTGGAGTACTCAGGATCATCAGGTAAGCAGATGAGGTTAGCTGCTCCACCATGACGATTGTAATGACTTCCTCCAGCTCTTCCAGAATAGACAAGTTCAGTTTGCTGGTCACTGGAACAGTTGGTCCTCCCCCAGCGAGTGTAGACTGTTCCTCCTGTTGGTGGACCCTGTGCTCCCTGATTTCCTTGAGGGCCCTGCAAACCAGGGGACCCACGACTACCCTTGTCACCCACTGCCCCCTTGGGACCAGAAATTCCAGGTAGTCCTCGAATACCAGGCAATCCATCACTTCCCTTTGATCCTGTCTCTCCTTGGTCTCCCTTTGCCCCCTGAGGACCTGTTTCCCCCCTTTCCCCCTGGGGACCCATTTCTCCCTTCTCCCCCTTCCCTCCATCTCTACCATCTCTGCCGTCTCTTCCTTGCAGAACCTCCACATGTGGACAGACCTCCACTTGTGGACAGCTCTCATTGACTCCATCCTGAGTATTCCTGGAGTTCCTCTCTAGAGAATGAGCTGTAAAGAATGAGTATGTAAAGCAAGATGTTGTAGGTCTCCCACGGCCATACCTGTAGTAAGGGAGCAGGTGGCACTCATCATTCCAGCTAGTACAGCTATGAGTAGAGGGTTGAAGCCAAGTGACATGACTGTCTGTTTTGTGGTGTTGGTAGTCAGTAAGTTGTTGACTAGCTAGAAAGTAAGTGTAGACGTAATTGAGTGTCTAAGTTGTCTCCTCTAGTCACTAGTATTCGTAGAGTGTGTGGACACAGAGTGAAGGAGGAATGTTGGAAGATTTCCTTTTATAGGACTTGAGTGCAATGAGTACAAGCACAGGTAGCACAGGTGAGACAATGAGACAATAGGGAGGTGTGGTGAGAATAATGGAGCCTGTGGAGATGCGTAGATAAGGATTAGGGGACTGGACTAGATAGTGTGTTTATTTAAACCCACTACTCCTCCATCAGATAACTGTTTTGGTAGATGCTTATGGTTATGTGTGTATGTCACAGTACCTTGTAAGTGGAGCAATTCTATATAGGAGAGGCAAACATATCAAATTTGCTACATAGTCCACCTAGTTTACAGGAATTGTACAGGTAGATAGACAGGTGTGCATTGACAAAAACCATTTTGTGATATTTTATTATCCTGTGCCTAAAGTATGTAAGTCTAGGCCATTGCAGAGCAACCTCACATACATAATGCTGATGAGGGCCAACCAGCCTGAAACAGCTATCCGCTGTTTGCCTGGTTTTCTCTGCGCACACCTTTTTCCATGTACACAATGTTCAATTATTGTACCGTGCCACTAGGTGGGTTTACTCCCTCTCACTCACAATGATGAACATTCATCTAGTGTAGAGAGTGGCTATTATTCCCCCTATGTGCCTCCATGGCCACTATATACATATGAAAACTATTGGCGTAATTGCCTCAGTTGGAATATGTGCTGCTACATACGTAGGTGGATTATGGCCTAAGGTACGTATTAGGGGAGATGAATGAAGTTTTGGACTATCCTCACACTGACACAGTACTTCCCTGCCTCATATGACTGGAATATTGGGGGAGAGGCTCTGCCTCCCTTACAAATTAGTGGTAATACTAAAGCCCCCTTTAAGTCCTCTCTTTCCTACACCTATCGCCTATATATGTACAGTGACATTACATGTACATGTGTGAGTTGTGTTGCAGAGTCTCAGGTCTGAGTATTCATGTACAGACATAGCTAATTAGCTCATTACAGGTTAGGTTGGTTGCTAACCCAATGATACAATCCCCTCCTGAGTGTGTATGTATCTACATATTTGTTAACCACCTGAGGTACTTACAAAATTCACTAACTTCAGTTGTAATACATATATTTACATGTATGTATATGGAGGTTGTGTTGTGCAATATAATTGTGGATGAGTGCTAGTGCAGATGAGACAGAGGGAGATATTATCAGACATCTCTCCCTCACTGGATATACTGTAACACATTCACAAGTATGTATACAGTACTAAACAACCTTGCCCTCTCCTAACATGATTATCTGATGAAAACGTATGAGGCTATAGGATATGGTGATAACAGCTGTTATATGTACATGTATTTGTATGTGTACACGCCTTCATTTTGGGAGGGAGGAGAGAGGGAGGGGGGAAGGAGGAGGGAGGAGAGAGGGAGAGGGAGGGGGGAAGGAGGAGGGAGGAGAGAGGGAGAGGGAGGGGGGAAGGAGGAGGGAGGAGAGAGGGAGAGGGAGGGGGGAAGGAGGAGGGAGGAGAGAGGGAGAGGGAGGGGGGAAGGAGGATGGCCGAGGAAGATAGGGGAGCATGATGTTGGTACATCCATATTATCTTTATGAGTGTATCATAGCATGTCTATGTGTCTGTTCTTTTTATACATAATTTTTATTTGCTCGTATACATAACATGTAACACAAAATGGAAATCACACTAGTCCATTCACTCCGCTCCATTCTTCGAATGATGTAATGATAACACTTAAATTCGTGCTTACTCTCATAATTTATTACTTGAACACACATTTCTCTATTTTTATACAGTTTCAATTTTATACATGCAAAACATGGTAGATTTATGTACAATGTACTTTGTCATTTGTGTGTTCATTGTTAGCACTTTCCCCTCCATTCTGTCAGCGAGTGCATACTACACATGTCACCTCCTTCTCAGTATCATAGGGAGGACAGCTGAGACTGTTGCAGGTTGCCTCCACATGATGGTAGAGAGCATTGTTGGTATCATATCCATCCAGTCCAGGAACAGACTGTGGTGTGCTATCGATGCATTCAAAGAGGGTACGTCCATTGTTGCTGTCACGTGTTGCCATGAGGTAACCAGTGTACTCTGTGGTCCAGTTGGTGGGGCAGGTCAGTTTGG
The DNA here is from genome assembly GCA_963970385.1 of Theonella swinhoei. NCBI lineage: Eukaryota > Metazoa > Porifera > Demospongiae > Tetractinellida > Theonellidae > Theonella > Theonella swinhoei. Next base: position 3,178,624 of record OZ019948.1, on the reverse strand, counting down.
CAGGTATCATTAGTACTGTGTCTCTGGTGGAGGCATAGCACACAGCACATGGTATGTTGTGGTCAGTATCACTACGAAATGGCTGACCAGTGACTGCTCGATATTCAGCTCCTCTAAGTAGAGCACGATTTGCTGTTCCACTGCCATATGTAGAGTACTCTGGATCATCAGGTAAGCAGAGGAGGTTAGCTCCTCCACCATGATGATTGTAGTGACTTCCTCCAGCTCTTCCAGAATAGACAAGTTCAGGTTGCTGGTCACTGGAACAGTTGGTCCTCCCCCAGCGAGTGTAGACTGTCCCTCCTGTTGGTGGACCCTGTGCTCCCTGCTTTCCTTGAGGGCCCTGCAAACCAGGGGACCCACGACTACCCTTGTAACCCACTGCCCCCTTGGGACCAGAAATTCCAGGTAGTCCTCGAATACCAAGCAATCCATCACTTCCCTTTGATCCTGTCTCTCCTTGGTCTCCCTTTGCCCCCTGAGGACCTGTTTCCCCCCTTTCCCCCTGGGGACCCATTTCTCCCTTCTCCCCCTTCCCTCCATCTCTACCATCTCTGCCGTCTCTTCCTTGCAGAACCTCCACATGTGGACAGACCTCCACTTGTGGACAGCTCTCATTGACTCCATCCTGAGTATTCCTGGAGTTCCTCTCTAGAGAATGAGCTGTAAAGAATGAGCATGTAAAGCAAGATGTTGTAGGTCTCCCATGGCCATACCTGTAGTGAGGGAGCAGGTGGCACTCATCATTCCAGCTAGTACAGCTATGAGTAGAGGGTTGAAGCCAAGTGACATGACTGTCTGTTTTGTGGTGTTGGTAGTCAGTAAGTTGTTGACTAGCTAGAAAGTTATTGAGTGTCTAAGTTGTCTCCTCTAGTCACTAGTATTCCTAGAGTGTGTGGACACAGAGTGAAGCAGGAATGTTGGAAGATTTTCTTTTATAGGAATTGAGTGCATGCAATGAGATTGTAGATGAAGAACTAGCGCAAGTGAGACAATGAGACAATAGGCAGGTGTGGTGAGAACAATGGAGCCTGTGGAGATGCGTAGATAAGGATTTGATGAGTAAAGTTGTTTATTTAAACCCACAATGTTTCCCTATCTTCCAAAAATAATACTTTGGGTTTGTTATGTTCTGGTGTGAACATGTGGCCATAAGGTAGCTCTGGTTTAAATTGTGGTTTAACACAGTATGTGCAAACCTGACTCTCTTCTTTGATCACAACCTACGTCTCTCTCAACCTTCATCAAGCATCATTGTGTAATTCTCCTCAAAGAGTGTACTAACTGGCCATTCTGCTGGTACACTTACCACATACCTCATACATGAATGCAAATTAGGTCACAAAAACCAAATGAATTAACCAAGGTCATGACCTCCATAGTAATTGTGGCATGTTCTTTGAGATACTGTGAAAGGTTTTAGGTATTTGCATACACTCCTGTCTACATTTAGGTTAGAAACACATGGCTATAATGAAGTGTTATGTAGGTGGGTATAGAAGGCAAATCAGAATGTCTGCTTGTGGTGCTGAGTGTGAGAGTGCATGGGTAGATTGGGTCTTTCTTGTTGCTACACATTTTGGCATTTTCATCTTCATACTCACATCATATATGAAAATGTTTTTACAGTTACACCATGTATACTGCCTTCATCTCCCAAGACTCGCTTCCTAATAATATTTATAAGCATTTCAAATGTACACATCCATCTCCTAAAAGCTCCCAGCCTCTCCACAAAAATGGCCCTAATGCTACTATAGACAATGGCACCCAAGCAGGGGATGATTGCATGCAACAATAATAACATGTGTAACCACATTTCATTATTAAGAAATGAGATCGTGGATGAGCGCAAGTGCATGTGAGACAATGAGAGTCAGAACAATGGAGCCTGTGGAGATGCGTAGATAAGGATTGGAACACTGGACTAGATATTTTGTTTATTTAAACCTACTATATGTTTCTCTGAGTGAAAAGTATATGTACACATACCATATATAGCCCCTTTAGGAACATTTTACGTACAAGTATACAAAACAACATGTACATGTAAATGGAGCTTTTGTTTTCTGTGATTGAATGCCAGTTTAATTAAACCTCAATGAGGAAAACTCTGTAATCTCAAATGAACCTGCTTTCTACGTACATTACATGTCCCTCAACTATCCCCCTTCTTCCTCTGTCATCATTTGCTGCATGGCCTCAAAGGCTAAAGGACTAAGAAACTAAGAAAAAGTAAACACGAGTCACTCACACAGACACACACACACACACACACACACACACACACACACACACACACACACACACACACACACACACACACACACAGTCTCTTCCATATTGGCCTTATGGAGAGGGAGTGGCTGGTGACACTGGCAACCTTTGAACCTGAGGATGTAGAGGTACCTACATGTCTTAACTAACATTTTATGAGTCTTGAACTCTGGAATGTTCATACACCAACTGATGCCTGTGGTATATAGCTTCTACACACATGTACATACAAGAATACAAAAATATTACGTACTTTTGTCACTATAAGTTTATGTAGGAGCAATGAGGGTACTGCCTGGCCCAGTACATGCCCATCCCAATGAGGACAGCTGAGGCTGTGGTGGATGGCCACTGTGAGAAGACACTAGCACTCCTCTGGAGTATCATCTTTCACTTCAAGGTGAGGGACAAGTAGTCAGGTACATAATACACTTATGGTCACTATGCATTATAATAACATACTCCATCTTAAGTGACCACCAAATATTTGAGACAGTCAATTTACAAACTGTGCCCTTACTAAAGCAAGACTATATTCACTTGTATGGCTGTACTTGGATGTGTGGCTTACAAAATTACCAAGTGCAGGTTCAACAGAATCATCAGAGTGCCATTATTTAAGAATTTTGATAGAAATTATTTTAGAATGTATATTGGTTCATACAATGTCATGTATCTTTCTCTTTAAATTAGTCTAATACACATTCTGTATGTACAGTCAAGTCGGGACATCATGCTGTTATAACTTGAGCACACATTTCTGTACAATTGTGATAAGTACTGACATTATAAACATAGTGTTTTATGTATGTATGACACAATGTAGCATTGTCATTTGTGTGCTCATTGTCAGTGATTTCTGGTCAGCGAGTGCATACTACATGTCACTTCCTTCACAACATCATAGGGAGGACAGCTGAGACTGTTGCAGGTTGCCTCCACATGATGGTAGAGAGCATTGTAACCATCCCATGCATCCAGTCCAGGAATAGACTGTGGTGTGCTATATCGATGCATTCAAAGAGGGTACGTCCATTATCCTGATCAGCTGCTGCCATGAGGTAGCCAGTGTATTCTGTAGTCCAGTTGGTGGGGCAGGTTAGTTTGGCAGGTATCATTAGTACTGTCTCTCTCTCTCTCTCTCTCTCTCTCTCTCTCTCTCTCTCACACACACACACACACACACACACACACACACACACACACACACACACACACACACACACACACACACACACACACACACACACACACACACACACACACACACACACACACACACACACACATACACACACACACACACACACACACACACACACACACACACACACACACACACACACACACACACACACACACACACACACACACACACACACACACACACACACATACACACACACACACTTAACTTGGGAATGTGCAAAACAGATAGCAGAGAGAAATAGTCACAGCAGCTTCTGCTCTGCACAGCTTCCCAAAGGCACATATAAAGCAGTCATTTTATGTGAACTAAATGATCGTTAAATTTTTAAGAGTGTAAGAATGGAATTATGATGAATGAGTGTAGAATGTACATAATGAACATGATTTAATCTCCCAGATAGCTGCTGTTCATCTTTAAGCAAGTTCTGCCTTGCATACGTAATACAGTTGCAGTTCCCTCCCTTGAGCATGTGGGAAATGGTTTGTGAACCTGACTGTATATATGATCAAAATAGGCTTGGCTACATAGGGAATGCAGTTCTGGGGCATGTGCACTGCATAAGTGATTCCTAAGGCTTCACCTGAGTTGAGCAGTGCAATGAAGTTGGAACTGGCACACTACATAGCCCGTCCCATGAGGATATCACAGGCTCAAACTCAGTCCTTTTGACCTACCTCTAGATCTTCTCCATCCTGTAGTTTGTTGGATTACCCCAGCATTTTAGGACTGCTACTACCAAAGTGCAGGTATGTACGATTGTCATGTGAAAAACAGCATGTGTAGGAATACAGAGTGGCATAACCTTTCATGTGTCTATGATAGTTACAGTTTACTCCCTCTACAAATGGCTACATCATGCTGTCTTCAGTTAGAGTTCAAACAGAGTGTTATTGACCTACTTACACCACTACGTACTTTCTCCTTTTTCTGTAGTCAATACTGACTGGTGAGAGTGTCTGCCACTACCCACCAAATGCAGGTACATATGTTTACAGTACTTAGCATATAATGTCATATATAAAATATATGAAGCATAATTCCTAACTTTTCCGTTCACTCCACCCCATTCTCTATATGGGGTAGTAATTAGTAACCCTTAAATTTGTGCTTGCTCTGTTTTTTTTTGAGAATTGCACAATTTATTATTACTTGAACATACAATTTTCAAATTTTAACCATACTGTGTGTAATGTTTCTACATTTGTGTACAATGATCCATTGTCATTTCTGTCTTTCATTGTTAGCACTTTCCCCTCCATTCTGTCAACGAGTGCATACTACACATGTCACCTCCTTCTCAGCATCATAGGGAGGACAGCTGAGACTGTTGCAGGTTGCCTCCACATGATAGTAGAGAGCATTGTTGTCATCCCCTCCATCCAGTCCAGGAACAGACTGTGGTGTGCTATCGATGCATTCAAAAAGGGTACGTCCATTGTGGCTATAATGTGCTGCCATGAGGTAGCCAGTGTACTCTGTGGTCCAGTTGGTGGGGCAGGTCAGTTTGGCAGGTATCATTAGTACTGTATCTCTGGTGGAGGCATAGCACACAGCACACGGTATGTTGTGGCCATCAACACTATGAAATGGCTGACCAGAGTATGCTCGATATTCAGCTCCTCTAAGTGCATCATTATTTGTTCCACTGTCATATGTAGAGTACTCAGGATCATCAGGTAAGCAGATGAGGTTAGCTGCCCCACCATGATGATGGTAGTAACTTCCTCCAGCTCTTCCAGAATAGACAAGTTTAGTTTGCTGGTCATTGGAACAGTTGGTCCTCCCCCAGTGAGTGTAGACTGTCCCTCCTGTTGGTGGACCCTGTGCTCCCTGCTTTCCTTGAGGGCCCTGCAAACCAGGGGACCCACGACTACCCTTGTCACCCACTGCCCCTTTGGGACCAGAAATTCCAGGTAGTCCTCGAATACCAGGCAATCCATCACTTCCCTTTGATCCTGTCTCTCCTTGGTCTCCCTTTGCCCCCTGAGGACCTGTTTCCCCCCTTTCCCCCTGGGGACCCATTTCTCCCTTCTCCCCCTTCCCTCCATCTCTACCATCTCTGCCGTCTCTTCCTTGCAGAACCTCCACATGTGGACAGCTCTCATTGACTCCATCCTGAGTATTCCTGGAGTTCCTCTCTAGAGAATGAGCTGTAAAGAATGAGTATGTAAAGTAAGATGTTGTAGGTCTTCCATGGCCATACCTGTAGTAAGGGAGCAGGTGGCACTCATCATTCCAGCTAGTACAGCTATGAATAGAGGGTTGAAGCCAAGTGACATGACTGTCTGTTTTGTGGTGTTGGTAGTCAGTAAGTTGTTGACTAGCTAGAAAGTAAGTGTAGACGTAATTGAGTGTCTAAGTTGTCTCCTCTAGTCACTAGTATTCCTAGAGTGTGTGGACACAGAGTGAAGGAGGAATGTTGGAAGATTTCCTTTTATATGACTTGAGTGCAATCAGTGCAAGCACAGGTAGCACAGGTGAGACAATGAGACAATAGCCAGATGTGGTGAGAACAATGTAGCCTGTGGAGATGCGTAGATAAGGATTAGAGGACCTAGATATTGTTTATTTAAACTCACTGCTCCTCAGATAAATATTTTGGTAGATGCATAATTATGATTCTGTGTGCATGTCACCATACCTTTTAAATGGAGAAATTCCATATAAGAAGTGCAAATATGTTACATATACGATTTTATATGACCTGGAGTTAGTCAGGGGCAGAGAACCTGGGGGGGCAGGGGGGGCTTGAGCCCCCCCCCCCACTTTTTGATAAAGGGGGGCTGAGCCCCCCCAAAATTTGGTTGTCAATCGGTCAAATGAAGAATGTAAAATACTTTGTTACGCCAGATGTAGTCAGAAAGAATGTATATAGTAAAGTTCATGAGCTCCGAGCCCCCCCACTTTTGACATGCTGTCTCTGCCTCTGTTAGTCCACCTAGTTTATAGCTGGGAATTGTGTCCATATAGGTAGGTAGGTAGGTAGGTGTGCATCGCCAAATACCGAGCATCCATTTTATGTGTTTTGTCAACCAGTGCATGACTAATAACTCCAAGAGATGCTTAGAAAGACAAGCCAAGGCAATACAACAGAAAAACAACACAACTTGCCCAAAGCACTCATTTTTCAAAGATTCCTCGGGTGGGATTCAAACGCATGACATTAACATTCGCTCTTACTAACTGAACTACTGAGGTAGCTCAGCTAGCTGGCTACATCACACATACAAATCAAGACAGGGTAACCAAAGCAATTAATGTACACATTGTTCAATTATTCAGCTCTACCACTAAGTAGGTTTACTCACTCTCACTCACAATGCTGAGCATTCATCTAGTATAGAGAGTGGCTATCATTCCTCCTACCTCCACCATGTACATATGATGAGAAGTGTGGACTATTGCTGTAATTGCCTCAGTTGGAGTGTGTGTAGGTACATACATAGGTGGACTATGGCCTAAATATTGGGGAAGATGAATGAAGTTTTGGACTATCCTCCCACTGACACCATACTTCCCTGCCTCATATGACTGGAATATTGGGGGAGGGGCTCTGCCTCCCTTACAAATTAGTGGTAGTGCTTTAGCAAGTTCCTCCCTTTCCTACACCTATCACCTATATAAGAAAAATTGGCTGCCTCGGGTGGGACTCAAACCCACGACCATCAGCTTGCTAGGCGATGCTCTTACTAGTCTTAATCATGACTATGTTTAAATGTATAGTACTTCTCACAATTGTAAACTGCATAAAAGGAATAGATACAAGATTTGGACATACATAGACATGCTACAATACATCAATTTGTCACTCATAATGGAGATGTACTATAACGTGCCCCCTCTCTATCCTCCCTCCCTCCCTCCCTCCCCCCTTCCTTCCTCCCTCCTACTTCTTCCCTCCTTCTCTCCTTGCTCCCTCCTGCATGTATAAAATGAAGACCTGTATACATACATGTAGTTTGAGTGAGTTCAGTAGTTTCAGTTCACCTGTTTATCTGGTTTGTGATGCTTTGGTTGAGGTGCTTTGGTTGCTTTGTATTGTATATGTGATTTGAGCCCAGCCAGCTGAGCAGTTGGTAAGAGGGACGCCTAGCAAGCAGATGAATCCCACCCTCGGAAGGCCTTCCATACTCCATACACGATGGTGCAAGTACACAAAAAGCATAAAGGCAATATAGGTATTGGATACAAAGAAACAGAGACAAGATTTGGACACATGAACAGACATGTATTTAACTGCCCTTCCCCCCATCCCTCCTCCCTCCTCCCTCCTCCATGTACAAATATTCTAAATGAAGACCAGTACATGTACATGTGCTTCTATGTCTGTATGCTATGTATAGCCTTATTTGATTTCGTCATTTTATAAGTAGGGTTGTTAGTATCAAATACATATTTGTGAATGTGTTAATGGCATGTCCGGTCACCAGACAACATCAATATCAGAAGGATGGGAGCAGCTACACTTGGCCCTTCAAATAAAACTCCAGCCAGGTACTTGTGTGAGACACACACACAGAACATCATGTCCTGACTTGACTGTACATACAGAATGTGTACAGAAGTAAAGATGATGATACATGTATGAGTATGTTAAGTTACAGACATGTTGTAACTCATGGTCATTTCCATACAAGTCATGTGACAATCACATTTGTGGTATCTCCAGCAAAGCTAATGAGGTATGTATGGTGTCTGTCTCTGACACATGAGTGACTTCAACACCATCTCCATCTTGTGGGTCGGTTGAAGGTTAATGATGATCTACATGTACCAGGTGATGTACACTCTGTCTGTGGATGTATGTATACACTCTCTGATATATGTACATGTACCATCATTTCCTCTATTTCACATGTGACATTAAAATTTGTAGTGGCAATAATTACAAACATGTTTGCAGAATATATACACATACATGGAATATTCCCAAAAGAGGCCATATCCACATAATTATGTCTTATCATTCAAGGATAATGAGTTTAAATAAACCTAATCCTTATCTCCGCATCTCCACAGGCTCCATTGTTCTGACTAGACCTGCCTATTGTCTCATTGTCTCACCTGCGCTAGCACTCATCCACAATTATATACATGTAAATTTATATGTACTACAAATTTTGTAAGTACCTCAGGTGGTTAACGAATATGTAGATACATACACACTCAGGATGGGATTGTATATCATTGGGTTAGCAACCAACCTAACCTGTAACCAGCTAATTAGCTATGTCTGTACTTGAATACTCAGACCTGAGACTCCAAAGGCAATGCAACACAACTCACACATGTACATGTGATGTCACTGTACATATGTACTAGTTAAAGTACCCGTCCGAGTACATTACGCGATATAATGTACGAGGATGTGTCGAGAGCGTAATAAGGCACGAGGCGTAGCCGAGTGCCTTATTAGGCATCGAGACACATTCCGAGTACATTATATCCCGTAATGTACGAGGATATACGGGTACTTTAACTGGTTTATTGTACGTATACGGAAATTTTCAAACTAGCGCTTGAGATAGGTAACAGCAGAGAAGCTGCTCAGCTCATTCCTCAATAGCGAGGGCTCTACAGAGTAGGCTAGGAACAATTTAATGCCTTAGCTAAGAATTGGCAGTGTGTTAGAGGTGAGCGTGTTCCCGCCAACATGCTTCTTAGTCATGAATGTCTGCAAAGCCTAAGGCCACTGACCTAAGGGCTGCGCTGCTACCTATGACAGACGACAGCAACTCACTATTAGGAAATAAGAATCAGTGTTTCAGAGGTGAGCGTGTTCCCTTTGGCTTGCTTCTGAGTCATGATACCAGCCTTGGCTATGCCGCTGCGTGACAGATGCAGAAAACGTGACTCTGTAGAACCGCAGGGCGTTATTGTTTTGACTTTGTTGAGTAAACTGAGGACATATATGGAAGTGTACTATATTAAGATGAAAGGGAAAATAAAGCACACTGGGATAATAAAGCACTGTTAGACAATGGCATACTATACATTATGGCAAATAAAGAACACTTTTGGCCTTTCATGTTAGGTGGCTTCGTACAATAAATAGGTGATAAGTGTAGGAAAGGGAGGAACTTGCTAAAGTACTACCACTAATTTGTAAGGGAGGCAGAGCCCCTCCCCTAAAATTCCAGTCGTATGAGGCAGGGAAGTACTGTGTCAGTGTGAGGATAGAGAATTTATTATTTTAGTTAGAAGATAGAGAATTTATTATTTTAGTTGTAGTACATATAAATTTACATGTATATAATTGTGGATGAATGCTAGCGCAGGTGAGACAATGAGACAATAGGCAGGTCTAGTCAGAACAATGGAGCCTGTGGAGATGCGTAGATAAGGATTAGGTTTATTTAAACTTATTATCCTTTATGATAAAACATATGTGGATATGGCCTCTTTTGGGAATATTCCATGTATGTATATATCACACAGTACGGTAGTTCTGTGTATATAGGGATTGCTATGGTCTATCCCCATGAAAACCATATATAAGGTTTTTCATCACTTTCACTTTCAGTTTGCTACCTACTGGACTTCTGTTAACATGAATGTGTAACTATACCCAGAAACTAACTTATATTTATAAAATGATGTAATTTGATGCATGAGAAAGGTGTTAAATTAACATCTCCAGCAAACATGATTATCTGATGAAAACGTATGAGACTATAGGATATGGTGATAACAGCTGATATATGTACATGTATTTGTATGTGTACAGACCTTCATTTTGTACATAAAAGAGGGAGGGAGGAGAAAGGGAGGGGGAAGGAGGAGGGAGGAGAGAGGGAGGGAGGAGAGAGGGAGGGGGAAGGAGGAGGGAGGAAGAAAGGGGAGCATACATCCATAATATCTTTATGAGTGTATCATAGCATGTCTATGTGTCTGTTCTTTTTATACATAATTTTTATTTGCTCGTATACATAACATGTAACACAAAATGGCAATCACACTAGTCCATTCACTCCGCTCCATTCTGCGAATGATGTAATGATAACACTTAAATTCGTGCTTACTCTCATAATTTATTACTTGAACACACATTTCTCTATTTTTATACAGTTTCAATTTTATACATGCAAAACATGGTAGATTTATGTACAATGTATTTTGTCATTTGTGTGTTCATTGTTAGCACTTTCCCCTCCATTCTGTCAGCGAGTGCATACTACACATGTCACCTCCTTCTCAGTATCATAGGGAGGACAGCTGAGACTGTTGTAGGTTGCCTCCACATGATGGTAGAAAGCATTGTTGACATCATATGCATCCAGTCCAGGAATAGACTGTGGTGTGCTATCGATGCATTCAAAGAGGGTACGTCCATTGTGGCTATCATGTCCTGCCATGAGGTAACCAGTGTATGTGATGTATGGTTTCTTGACCAAACAACCTGATCCACATATTTGAACACAACCCATGTCTCTTATCATTAAGGTATATAGTGTGTGTACATGATGTGTTGCATGAATCTCTGAAACCGCTGAAACACTAGTGTTCTGGTGCTCCTTGCGTATATAAAAACCAGTGGTGCATTAGACAAGCTGTGCATATTCCCTGCTGATAAGAGCTAATAAGCACGAAACATCGCTGTCCAGGGATCACTTATATAGCTTGTCTGGCCCCACCCATGGTAATTATGGCATGTTCTTTGAGACACTGTAAAAGGTTTGGGAAGGAGCTAGAGTTTAAGAGGTTTTGCATAGACTCCTGTTTACATTTAGGTAAGGTACACATAGCTTAAATGAAGAGTTACGTAGGTGTGTATGGAGGTAGAGAAGGCAAATCTGAATGTGGTGCTGAGTGTGAGAGTGTAGTTCACCTGCTATATGCATTTTGGCACTTCCACAACATTTTATATGAAAAATGTCTTTACAGTTACACCATACTGCCTTCATCTCCCAAAGCTTGCTTCCTAATATATACCATTTTTAAATATTATTAAGCATGTCAAAATTTACATATCCATCTTCTACACAAAAATGACCCTAGGCACTAGGCACTCCCACAATGGTAGCAAAGCAGGGGGTGAGTTCATGCAACAATAACATATGTAACCACATTTCAGTATTGAGAAATGAGATTGTGGATGAGCGCAAGTGCATGTGAGACAATGAGACAATAGGCAGAACAGTGGAGCCTGTGGAGATGCGTAGATAGGGATTAGAGGACTGGACTAGTTTATTTAAACCCACTATGTTTCTCTATCCTTGAATGATAAAATATTTTGGTATATGTACACATACATATATAGCCCTTTTGGGAACATTCCACACACAACCAAGTGTGCAAACATGTTTGTAAAATTTAATTTAATTCTACCTACATTACATGTCCCTCACACACACACACACACACACACACACACACACACACACACACACACACACACACACACACACACACACACACACACACACACACACACACACACACACACACATATACACACACACACACTAATCAGGACTCCATATTGGTGTCCTAATTACATATATATAATGATGCATACTTTACTACAGGCAGCAGTAGGTGTGGGAATGTACCAGAGTTCCATCAGATGAGACTCATAAGAAACTAGTCAGTATATACATGTATAGGATGTTAGTGAATGTGGCAGTACATGGAGGTAACTCAGGTTCAATGGTTGCCAGTGTCACCAGCCACTCCTCCACAAGGCCAATTAGCCCAATCTGAGTGGAGGAAAGAGGGATTGGAGGACATTTAGAAAATTATGCAACACACAAGCCACATACACCTATTTCCTTGGAGTATCAAGATGATATTTTATGTAACCTGCACAGCCATAGTCCCATGTAGGACCTATTGTAATGTTAACTTCCTCTCTATACTATAGACTCCCCTACTGCTTTAGACCATGATACTTCAATCATAGAGACATGATGACAGGAACTCCAGGCATGCCAGGGATGGGAGTCTTAAACCTGAACTTACTCTGTGCTTTCATGTTGTAAGTTTTTCTATCCTTGACTGATAACACATTTGTACATGTACATGTCTGGCCCCACCAGATATGGTTTTTTCATGTATAGCCCCTTTTAGGGACATTTCATATGAGTACATTGTTACTATTAATACTATGGGGACTTTGCTAGTATGGTTTGTAATACGTACATGTACTATGGACAAATCTCGTGTCATGTATCATCTTTCACTTCAAGGTGAGGGACAAGTAGTCAGGTACATAATTCACTTATGGTCCCTATGCATTATAATAACATACTCCATTAAGTGACCACCAAATATTTGAGATACTTCTGTCACTTTACAACTCTGCCTTTACTAAAGTACCTACCACAAGACTATATTCACTTGTATGGCTGTACTTGGATGTGTGGCCTACAAAACTAAGTGCAGGTTCAACAGATTCATCAGTGCCCATTTTGATAGAAACTATTTTTAGAATGTATATTGGTTCATACACATATCTTTCACTTTACTTTAATACACATTCTGTATGCACAATCAAGTTGGGACATGATATTTTGTGTGTGTCTCACACAAGTACCTGGCTGGGAGGGAGACATTATCAGACATCTCTCCCTCACTGGATACTGTCTTCAAAGGAAGATGATGTGGTGCAGGTCATTTGTCCAACATTCGTGGACACTATTTGCTCCTAATTTTCAAAAACCTCTTGCCGGAATGAGTAATTAGTAAAGACTGGGGACGTGGCATAAGTTGTGGAGAAAAAGAGGGGCCAAGTGTAGCTACCCCTGTTCCTCTGATGTGGTCTGGGGACCAGACATGCCATTACCACATTCACAGGTATGTATACAGTACTAACAACTTGTCCCACTCTATGTACATGATAAACTGATGAAATCAGTTAAGGCTATAGCATACAGTGATAGGAGCTAATATATGTAATGTACAAGAGTTGGGTCTGTTAACAGACCCTTAACCTGCTGCCCCAGTTCTCAAGGCTGGGAATTCAGGGTCCTGCCTCAATTTTTGTTTATAATATAGGTTGTCCTCTTATGTTGTATGTGTAAATATTCTGTAACTTACCTACATACATTTCAGGTTTCCTATTTCCTTGTATACATGCAACACAAAATCACAATCTAGTGCATTCACTCCACTCCACTCTGCATATGATGTATGTAATAATAACACTTACATTTGAGCTTGTGCTGGTCTTTAAGTATTCACAATTTATTACTTGAACACACATTTCTATACAGTTTCAATTTATATATAAATGTAAAATACAGTGTTTCATGTAGATTATGTACAATGTACATTCTCCTTTTGTGTGTTCATTGTTACCACTCTCCCTTCAGCAAGTGCATACTACACATGTCACTTCCTTCTCAGTATCATAGGGAGGACAGCTGAGACTGTTGCAGGTTACCTCTACATGATAGTAGAGAGCAATGCTGTTATCATATCCATCCAGTCCAGGAACAGACTGTGCCAGTGTACTCTGTGGTCCAGTTGGTGGGGCAGGTCAGTTTGGCAGGTATCATTAGTACTGTGTCTCTTGTGGAGGCATAGCACACAGCACGTGGTATGTTGTGGTCAGTATCACTACCAAATGGCTGACCAGAGCCTTCTCGATATTCAGCTCCTCTAGGTAAAACAAAATTAGATGTTCCACTGCCTACTCGGGATAAACACAGGAGGTTAGCTGCCATGGTGGTTGTGGTAACTTCCTCCAGCTCTTCCCAAATAGACAAGTATTAAACATATTGATGTAGCCTTAATGTTACGTCGATATATCATAACATGTCTGTGTCCCAATCTTGTCTCCTTTCCTTTTTTTGCAATCCCTATATTTTCTTTCAAATTTCCTAAATTTTTTATTTACTTGTAATGTAACAATAACGCTAAAATTTGTGCTTGCTCTGGTCTTCTAAGTTTCACAATTTATTACTTGAACACATATTTCTATACAATTGTCAATTTTTGTATACAGGAAAAACATGGTATTTTTTATGTAGATTTATGTACAATGTACTTTGTCATTTGTGTATTCATTGTTAGCACTTTCCCCTCCATTCTGTCAGCGAGTGCATACTACACATGTCACCTCCTTCTCATCATCATAGGGAGGACAGCTGAGACTGTTGCAGGTTGCCTCCACATGATAGTAGAGAGCATTGTAGGAATCATGTCCATCTAGTCCAGGAACAGACTGTGGTGTGCTATCGATACATTCAAAGAGGGTACGTCCATTGTAGTTACGAAATCCTGCCATGAGGTAGCCAGTGTACTCTGTGGTCCAGTTGGTGGGGCAGGTCAGTTTGGCAGGTATCATTAGTACTGTGTCTCTGGTAGAGGCATAGCACACAGCACATGGTATGTTGTGAAAATTATAACTACGAAATGGCTGACCAGAGGTTGCTTGATATTGAGCTCCTCTAAGTACACTATTATATGTTCCACTGCCATATGTAGAGTATTCGGGATCATCAGGTAAGCAGAGGAGGTTAGCTGCCTCACCATGATGATGGTGATTACTTCCTCCAGCTCTTCCAGAATAGACAAGTTCAGTTTGCTGGTCACTGGAACAGTTGGTCCTCCCCCAACGAGTGTAGACTGCTCCTACATGTACTTCTGTTGGTGGTCCCTGTGCTCCTTTTTCTCCTTGAAGACCACGCAAACCAGGGGACCCACGACTACCCTTGTCACCCACTACCCCCTTGGGACCAGAAATTCCAGGTAATCCATCACTTCCCTTTGATCCTGTCTCGCCTTGATCTCCCTTTGCTCCCTGGGGACCCATTTCTCCCTTCTCCCCCTTCCCTCCATCTCTACCATTTCTGCCGTCTCTTCCTTGCAGAACCTCTACATGTGAACTGACCTCCACTTGTGGACAGCTCTCATTGACTCCATCCTGAGTATTCCTGGAGTTCCTCTCTAGAGAATGAGCTGTAAAGAATGAGTATGTAAAGCAAGATGTTGTAGGTCTCCCATGGCCATACCTGTAGTAAGGTAGCAGGTGGCACTCATCATTCCAGCTAGTACAGCTATGAGTAGAGGGTTGAAGCCAAGTGACATGACTGTCTGTTTTGTGGTGTTGGTAGTCAGTAAGTTGTTGACTAGCTAGAAAGTAAGTATAGACGTAATTGAGTGTCTAAGTTGTCTCCTCTAGTCACTAGTATTCCTAGAATGTGTGGACACAGAGTGAAGGAGGAATGTTGGAAGATTTCCTTTTATAAGGACTTGATTGTAATGAAATTGTGGATGAGCAAGCACAGGTACGCAGGTGTGGTGAGAACAATGGAGCCTGTGGAGATGCATAGTAGATGGCTCTGACTAGATATTGTGTTTATTTAAACCTACTATGTTTCTCTATCCTTGAATGATAAAATATTTTGGTATATGTACACATACATATATAGCCCTTTTAGGAACATTCCATGCATGTCCAAATGTCCAAACATGTTTATACTTTTTTTAAAATTTAAAGTCACATTGATTATGTAGGGGCAAGAGTACATATATGTACATACATTACCTTATCTGTATGAATACACAAATCTCTTTCCCCCACATACATGTACACTAACAGAGGCTACACAATGTGGAGGTGGCACTGTCCTGCCTGGCCCAGTACATGCCCATCCCAATGAGGACAGCTGAGGCTGTGGTGGATGGCCACTGTGAGAAGACACTAGCACTCCTCTGGAGTATCATCTTTCACTTCAAGGTGAGGGACAAGTAGTCAGACTATTCCCTCACTCGGGGAATGAGACAAGTACATAAAATGTCCTTCTGACTGCATTTAGTACCTACGAGAAATCTATATTGATGTGTTTCTAGGGTTGTGGAGAAGCTTCAGGTGTTTTTAGGAGATGGAAATTTTGACAAAGAAAACTAAGCAAACTTTGAGAGATGAAGGCAGTAAGTGTAACTATAAAAACCTTTTTGGATAGAAGTGTAGAAACAAGGAAACATCTAGGCAGCAAAGCAGGGGATGATTGCATGCATCAATGATAACATGTGTAACCACATTTTAGTGTTGTGCAATGAAATGAGCGCAAGCGCAGGTGAGACAACACAGGTCTAGTCAGAATAATGGAGCCTGTGGAGATGTGTAGATAAGGATTAGAGAACTGGACTAGATATTGTGTTTATTTAAACTCACTATGTTTCTCTATCCTTGAATGATAAAATATTTTGGTATATGTACACATACATATGTAGCCCTTTTAGGAACATTCCATACGTGTCCAAGTGTCCAAACATGTTTGTACTTTTTTAAAATTTAAATGTCACATTGATTATGTAGGGGCAATGAGTTCATATACGTACATACATTACCTTATCTGTATGAATACACACATCTCTTTCTCACACATACATGTACACTAACAGAGGCTACACAATGTGGAGGTGGCACTGTCCTGCCTGGCCCAGTACATGTCCATCCCAATGAGGACAGCTGAGGCTGTGGTGGATGGCCACTGTGAGAAGACACTAGCACTCCTCTGGAGTATCATCTTTCACTTCAAGGTGAGGGCCAAGTAGTCAGGTACATAATACACTTATAGTCCCTATGCATTATAATAACATGCTCATTAAGTGACCACCAAATATTTGAGACAGCAACTCTGGCCCTTGCTGAAGTACCTACCACAAGACTATATTCACTTAATTGTATGGCTGTACTTGGATGTGGCTTACAAAATTACCAAGTGCAGGTTCAACAAAATCATCAAAGTGCCCATTAATTTAAGAATTTTGATAGGAACTATTTTGACTGTGTTATATTGGTTCATACATTGCTTTAATACACATTCTGTATGTACAGTCAAGTCGGGACACGATGCTGTGTGTGTCTCACAAGTACCTGGCTGGAGAGGGAGACATCATCATACATCTCTCCCACTGGATAATTCTGTAACACATTCACAAGTTAATTTAGTATATACATATACATACTAACAACTTATTCTCTATAAACTGATCAAATTATAGAGGAGGCTCTATGGCAGCATATATATATATGTGTGTGTGTGTATGTGCAGAGGCATTCATTTTAAGATTTTATGTCATGACATGTAAACTCTGAAGGTTAATAAGGGATAGCCATAACTTCCCAGGTTGATTTTTGTGTGACTGCTACCCATTTGAAATGAATCTGCCTTTGATAGTTATATTTCCTCCACAAATGGCTACATCATACTGTGGCAGCCGAGGCAGCTCAGTTGACTGGGCACACCGAGGCAGCTCAGTTAACTGGGCTCGAATCACATATACAATACAAAGCAACCAAAGCACCTCAACCCAAGCATTACAAACACGTATGTACATGTACAGGCCTTTATTTTGTACATAGAGGAAGGAGGGAGGAGAGAGGGAGTGAGGATAGAGGAGGAGCATGTTATGATACATCCATAACATCATTATGAGTGACAAATTAATGTATGTATCACAGCATGTCTATGTCCAAATCTTGTGCCTTTTGTGTAATAACCTTCATATACTTGTATGTGTACATGATGTAACACGTAACCACGACATGCTGCATACAACCAATCACACTAGTCCATTCATTCCACTCCACTCTGCATATGAGGTAAAAATAACACTTACCTTTGTGCTTGCTCTGTTCTTTGTGAGAATTTCACAATTTGAATAAACATTTCTATACAAATTGTGATAAGCATCGACATTTTATATACATGATAATAACGCTTATATTTGTGCTTGTCTTGGAATTTCACAATTTATAACTTGAACAACATTTCTATACAATTTATAATAGTATCAAGTTTATATACATGTAAAAAATGGGATTTTATATTGATTTATGCAGAATGTATATTGTCATTTGTGTGTTCATTGTTAGCACTTTCCCCTCCATTCTGTCAGCGAGTGCATACTACACATGTCACCTCCTTTGCAGCATCATAGGGAGGACAGCGGAGATCGTTGCAGTTTACCTCTACATGATGGTACTCAGCACTGCTGCTACCTCCTCCATCCAGTCCAGAAACAGACTGTGGTGTGCTATCGATGCATTCAAAGAGGGTACGTTTGTGGTTAACATGTCCTGCCATGAGGTAGCCATTGTACTCTGTGGTCCAGTTGGTGGGGCAGGTCAGTTTGGCAGGTATCATTAGTACTGTGTCTCTGGTGGAGGCATAGCACACAGCACACGGCATGTTGTGGTTATCATCACTGCGAAATGGCTGACCAGAGTCTGCTTGATATTCAGCTCCTCTAAGTGCACTATTACGTGTTCCACTGCCATATGTAGAGTACTCAGGATCATCAGGTAAGCAGAGGAGGTTAGCTGCCCCACCAGCAGAGTTATAGAGAGTTCCTCCAGCTCTTCCAGAATAGACAAGTTCAGTTTGCTGGTTACTGGGACAGGTAGTCCTTCCCCAGCGAGTGTAGACTGCCCCTCCAGATGATGGTCCTTGTACTCCCTGATTCCCTTTTAGTCCACGCTCTCCTTGAGGGCCCTGCAAACCAGGGGACCCACGACTACCCTTGTCACCCACTGCCCCCTTGGGGCCAGAAATTCCAGGTGGTCCTAGAATACCAGGCAATCCATCACTTCCCTTTGATCCTGTCTCTCCTTGGTCTCCCTTTGCCCCCTGAGGACCTGTTTCCCCCCTTTCCCCCTGGGGACCCATTTCTCCCTTCTCCCCCTTCCCTCCATCTCTACCATCTCTGCCGTCTCTTCCTTGGAGAATTTCCACATGTGGACAGCTCTCATTGACTCCATCCTGAGTATTCCTGGAGTTCCTCTCTAGAGAATGAGCTGTAAAGAATGAGTATGTAAAGCAAGATGTTGTAGGTCTCCCATGGCCATACCTGTAGTAAGGGAGCAGGTGGCACTCATCATTCCAGCTAGTACAGCTATGAGTAGAGGGTTGAAGCCAAGTGACATGACTGTCTGTTTTGTGGTGTTGGTAGACAGTAAGTTGTTGACTAGCTAGAAAGTAAGTGTAGACGTAATTGAGTGTCTAAGTTGTCTCCTCTAGTCACTAGTATTCCTAGAGTGTGTGGACACAGAGTGAAGGAGGAATGTTTGAAGATTTCCTTTTATAGGACTTGAGTGCAATGTGGTTGTGGATGAGTGCAAGCACAGGTAGCGCAAGTGAGACAATGAGACAATGGCAGGTGTAGTCAGAACAATGGAGCCTGTGGAGATGCGTAGATAAGGATTAGAGATTGGACTAGATAGTGTGTTTATTTAAACCCTTTCCCTATCTTTAAATGATAAATTTGTATGCTTTGGAAACATTCCTTACATGTACAAGCACACAAACACAGGTTATAGTAAATTATTTTGCCACAACAGATGCAATATGAGGGTACTCAATTAGGGAGCAATCACACAATCAATCAACCTGGGGCATATGTTTTAAGTTACTCTATAGCTTTAAATTTTACCCCCATCTCTCACATGTAAATGAAGGCCTGTACACATATATACATAAATGTACATCAGGTCCTCTATAATGTTATCAGTTTATCATGTACGTATGTATGCAGGGAGAAGATAGGCCTCTGTTATTTTACATGTATGTATATATGTGAAACAGATTTGTACCAATACTAGTAATATATGCGTATGTACGCACATACATATATTGCTTATCTGCCTATGATAATCAGTTTTACGTACTTCCTCCACAAATGGCTACACTATATATACTGTCTTTATCTGTTAGAGATCAATATTTGACCTACATACTTACAGTACCTTCTCCATCCTCTCTCTTCTCTCTCTGTAGGTGCAGGTGAGACAATGAGACAATAGGCAGGTGTGGTGAGAACAATGGAGCCTGTGGAGATGCGTAGATAAGGATTAGAGGACTGGACTAGATAGTGTGTTTATTCTCTATCCTTGAATTATAAAATAATTTGGTATATGTACACATACATATATAGCCCTTTTAGGAACATTCCATACATGTCCAAGTGTCCAAACATGTTTGTAAAATTTAAATGTCACATTGATTATGTAGAGGCACTGAGTACATGTAAGTACATACATTTGCTTGTCTGCATGCATATACTCGATACACAAATCTCTTTCACACATATACATGTAGGCTACATATTGTGGAGTAAAGTATTCAGGATCATCAGCTGAAGTAACTTCCTCCAGCTCTTCCAGAATAGACAAGTTCAATTTGTTTGTCACTGGAACAGTTGGTCCTCCCCCAACGAGTGTAGACTGCTCCTACATGTACTTCTGTTGGTGGTTCCTGTGCTCCTTTTTCTCCTTGAAGACCACGCAAACCAGGGGACCCACGACTACCCTTGTCACCCACTGCCCCCTTGGGACCAGAAATTCCAGGTGCTCCTCGAAATTGTGGATGAGTGCCAACATAAGTAGTGCAGGTGAGACAATAAGACAATAGGCAGGTGTGGTGAGAACAATGTAGCCTGTGGAGATGCGTAGATAAGGATTTGAGGACTGGACTAGGTAGTGTGTTTATTTAAACCCACTCTGTTTCTCGAATGATAAAATATTTTGTATAATTATGTACTCATAGGAACATTGCATACACATCCAAGTGTGCAAACATAGAACTGTGGAGCCTGTTGAGATGCGTAGATAAGGATTTGAGGACTGGACTAGGTAGTGTGTTTATTTAAACCCACTCTGTTTCTCGAATGATAAAATATTTTGTATAATTATGTACTCATAGGAACATTGCATACACATCCAAGTGTGCAAACATAGAACTGTGGAGCCTGTTGAGATGCGTAGATAAGGATAAGACGACTGGACTAGATATTGTGTTTATATAATCCACTATGTTTTTCTATCCTTGAATGATAAAATGTTTTGGTGTATGTACACATACATATATCACACAGTACGGTAATACTGTGTATATAGGGATTGCTATGGTCTATCCCCATTGAAAACCATATATAAGGATTTTGTTCATTTTCACTTTCAATTTGAAGTTGATTTCACATCAAGGTGAAGAATGTGTGAAAAATAACAAGTATACTAAAATTGATTATGTTATGATGTAAGATGCGTGTAATAGCTTAAAAAGTGCTTTTCACATTTTTGCCATGTTTTCCATCTTCTTCTTATCACACAGTACGGTAATACAGTGTATATAGGGATTGCTATGGTCTATCCCATATATAAGGTTTTTCATCACTTTCACTTTCAGTTTGCTACCTAGTGGACTTCTGTTAACATGAATGTGTAACTATACCCAGAAACTAACTGTGATTATAAAATGGTATAATTTGATGCATGAGAAAGGTGTTAAATTAACAAAAGTCTATTTTGTAAATTCTTCATCTTCTTCTTCCGCTTTAACAAGTGTAACTCACTAATGGTAACACATCTAAACATGAAACATGGTACATTTATGTAGTTCCACTGGGGATAGTGCATCATCATGTTAAAAATTCTGTAAACAATGTACTTCTTATAAAATAAATAAAAATAGCCTCAGGCCATGTATGTGCAATCCCTATATTTTCTTTCAAATTTCCAAAAATTTTTATTTACTTGTTATTATTATTACTATTCTTGAAGAAGCGTAACTCAATAACATGATGACACAGAGACCACTACGGTAAAACCCACAACTCTTAGGAAAACCTCTTTCATTAGAATCCTGAGCAGCTGGGCAGCTGGGTCCATGGACAGCCATGTGTTAATGTAGTCTAAAACTTAAGTTTGGCTGAAGTGACAGTGAGAGGCACAACACATCATGCACATAGAACTCAGAGGCCTACATATCACCACAAATATCACATACCCTTAGATCCATCCTATGCATGGGCCCACTTCCACCAGACCCTCAACCACAGGCTAACTTCAACAGTTTGCTATATTAGTAGATATAGACACATACAACCTGCCAGCTGTAATCCTCAACCCTCATCTGTAAACTGTTATTCACATGTTGTAAGAAACTAAAGGCAGTACTCTGACTACTACTGAGTAGTCAAGGTTAATGGGTGTGCTGGTGCCATCCCTACATAGAGAGTCTACCGACTCTCTGATATGCTTACTATTCGCACTTTTCCATCCCACTCTGCTTATGGGGTAGTAACACTAACAGTTACACTTAAATTTGTACTTTTTGAGAATTGCACAATTTATAACATACTATTTTATATATATCCAAATTTAAACATACTGTTTTAATGTGTGCACAATGTACATTGTAATTTTTGTCTTCATTGTTAGCACTTTTCCCTCCATTCTGTCAGCGAGTGCATACTACACATGTCACCTCCTTCTCAGTATCATAGGGAGGACAGCTGAGACTGTTGCAGGTTGCCTCCACATGATAGTAGAGAGCATTGTCGTTATCATATCTATCCAGTCCAGGAATAGACTGTGGTGTGCTATCGATACATTCAAAGAGGGTACGTCCATTGTAGACATGATATGCTGCCATGAGGTAACCAGTGTACTCTGTGGTCCAGTTGGTGGGGCAGGTCAGTTTGGCAGGTATCATTAGTACTGTGTCTCTGGTGGAGGCATAGCACACAGCACATGGTATGTTGTGGCCAGTATCACTAACAAATGGCTGACCAGAGGCTGCTCGATATTCAGCTCCTCTAAGTGGAACATAATTACTTGTTCCACTGCCATATGTGGAGTACTCAGGATCATCAGGTAAGCAAATGAGGTTAGCTGCCCCACCATGATGATGGTGGTAACTTCCTCCAGCTCTTCCTGAATAGACAAGTTCAGTTTGCTGGTCACTAGAACAGTTGGTCCTCCCCCAGCGAGTGTAGACTGCTCCTACATGTACTTCTGTTGGTGGTCCCTGTGCTCCTTTTTCTCCTTGAAGACCACGCAAACCAGGGGACCCACGACTACCCTTGTCACCCACTGCCCCCTTGGGACCAGAAATTCCAGGTAGTCCTCGAATACCACGCAATCCATCACTTCCCTTTGATCCTGTCTCTCCTTGGTCTCCCTTTGCCCCCTGAGGACCTGTTTCCCCCCTTTCCCCCTGGGGACCCATTTCTCCCTTCTCCCCCTTCCCTCCATCTCTACCATCTCTGCCGTCTCTTCCTTGCAGAACCTCCACATGTGGACAGACCTCCACTTGTGGACAGCTCTCATTGACTCCATCCTGAGTATTTGTGGAGTTCCTCTCTAGAGAATGAGCTGTAAAGAATGAGTATGTAAAGCAAGATGTTGTAGGTCTCCCATGGCCATACCTGTAGTAAGGGAGCAGGTGGCACTCATCATTCCAGCTAGTACAGCTATGAGTAGAGGGTCGAAGCCAAGTGACATGACTGTCTGTTTTGTGGTGTTGGTAGTCAGTAAGTTGTTGACTAGCTAGAAAGTAAGTGTAAACGTAATTGAGTGGTTAAGACGACTCCTCTAGCCACTAGTATTCCTAGAGTGTGTGGACACAGAGTGAAGGAGGAATGTTGTAAGATTTCCTTTTATAGGACTTGAGTGCAATGAAATTGTGGATGAGCGCAGGTGAGACAATGAGACAATAGGCAGGTGTGTTGAGAACAATGTAGCCTGTGGAGATGCGTAGATAAGGATTAGAGGACTGGACTAGATAGTGTGTTTATTTAAACCCACTACTTCTATGATATATTTTTGGCTGTGACTTGTACATATTACAGTAATTTGATATCTTGTGCATATCACAAGTAATTTGATATCTTACAAGTAGCAAGTTGTTAATTTTTGCTCTGCAAGCACAGGTAGTGCAGGTGAGACAATAGCAGGTGTAGTGAGAACAATGGAGTCTGTTGAGATGCGTAGATAAGGATTAGAGGACTGGACTAGATAGTTTGTTTATTTAAATCCACTGCTCCTATAATAAAATTTTGGTTGTCATGCACACATATGTGTACCTGTGCATGTCACAGTAATTTAATATCTTACAAGTAGCAAGTTGTCGATTTGCTCTACATATACATATACATACATGTTGTATAGAGAGTGGTTATCATTCCTCCTACCTCCACCATGTACATATGATGAGAAATGTGGACTCCACCATGTATATATGAGGAGTTTAACTATTGCTGTAATTGCCTCAGTTGGAGTGTGTATGTAGCTACATATGTGAATTATGGCCTAAAATATTGGGGGAGCTGAATGATGTTTGGGACTATCCTCCCACTGATACCAGTGGCGTAGCTACGGTAGGACCTGTGGCGCTTACCAAACATCCTTTCGCTCGCACTGCGCAATGTGCCACTGTGCATGGTACATATGTAAGCTATGTTTTCAGCCAGCTGCTGGTAGCTGGCTGGACTCAAAAGCATTGTTTACTGCCTAGAATGCATCGAAAACCATCTCTGAAGGCCTGAAATTCAAAATTTTCCTGGGGAAACATGCCCACATTTTGCTATGATGTGCCCTACCATTAAGCGTTTCCTGCCTACGTCACTGCTGACACAGTACTTCCCTTCCAGCCTCATATGACTGGAAATGGCTCTGCCTCTCTTAAATTATATAATAATTAGTGGTAATGCTTTAGTTCCCCTAACCTCCCCCCTTTTTTCCTACACCTATCACCTACGTATATGTGTGCTGTGATATCTTGTGAGTTGTGTTTCTTGCCTTCTTTCCTCCCTTGCTCTTGACAGTAGTAGCATCACTTTAACCTCTTTCTGCAGACAGAGGGAAAATGAGGAGAGAGAGAGAATGGTACAGTTGATCGTTTTCACAGTTGACTCATTCAACAATAGGACACTAATGAGTCTCAGGTCTGAGTATTCATGTACAGACATAGCAATTAACTCATTACAGTTTAGGTTGCTTGCTAACCCAATGATATACAATCCCCTCTGAGTGTGTATGTATCTGCATATTTGCTAACCACCTGAGGTACTAATAACTTTATTTGTAGCACATATATATTTACATGTACGTATATGGAGCTTGTGTTGTGCATGAGATTGTGGATGAGTGCTAGTGCAGGTGAGACAATGAGACAATAGGCAGGTCTAGTCAGAACAATGGAGCCTGTGGAGATGCGTAGATAAGGATTAGTTTTATTTAAACTCGAATAATTAGACATATGTATGTATGTACGTATGTACGTATGTGTATATGGGCTCTTTGTAATACATGACTATACCAGTACACAAACATGTTTGTACTTTTTGCCACTACAAATTTTAATGTCACATGTGAAATAGAGGAAATGATGGTACATGTACATATATCAGAGAGTGTATACATACATCCACAGACAGAGTGTACATCACCTGATACATGTAGATCATCATTAACCTGCAACCAACGCACAAGATGGAGATGGTGTTGAAGTGACTCATGTGTCAGAGACAGACACCATACATACCTCGTCAGCTTTGCTGGAGATACCACAAATGTGAGTGTCACATGTCTTGTATGGAAATGACCATGAGTTACAACATGTCTGTAATTTAACATACTCATACATATTTATTCTGCTTCATTAAAAGAAGCAAAATGTTAAGTAACCACCAAATATTAAGTCACTTTGCAAAATGACCTTACTAAAGTACCTCTCACAAGATTTCATTCACTTGTATGGCTGTACTTGGATGTGTGGCCTACAAATTAAGTTACCACAAAGTTATAAGTGCAGGTTCAACAGATTCATCATCTCTTTACTCCAGTACACATTCTGTGTGTACAGTCAAGTCGAGACATGATGATGATGATGATGATGTGTGTGTGTGTGTGTGTGTGTGTGTGTGTGTCTGGCATAGCCACACCGTCTCAAAAAACATTGACAACTTATGCACACTGCTACGCTATATTCTGCCAATTGTATTCGATCAGCTTCTGGGCACAGTATTGCACTGCTCACAATGTGTATTGCACTAATCATATTCATCATTGTGCAGTTTGCTGCGCAATGAATTTATGACGTAATGAAACATTCCACTACACAAGTCGTTGATGCTAAGCGGACCATACCCTCTCCCGTTTATGAGAGGGTGTGGCTACGGCAGACTTGTGTGTGTGAGTATGTGTGTCTCACACAAGTACCTGGCTGAGAGGGAAACATCATCAGACATCTTTCCCTCTGGATATACTGTAACACATTCACAAGTATGTATGCAGTACTAACAAACTTACTCGTGATTATCATAACATTGGGATGGGCATGTACTGGGCCAGGCAGGACAGTGCCACCTCCACATTGTGTATGTGTGCAAAAGAGATTTGTGTATCAAGTATATGCATGCAGACAAGCAAATGTATGTACGTATATGTACTCATTACATAATCAATGTGACATTTCAAAAACTTCCACACCAAATTGTGTATGGAATATTCCTGAAGGGCCTATATATTATATGTATATGTTAAAACCAGCAGCCCGTTTTAAAGCTGTCCAGATGGCTAAGCTGGCCGGCCTGTTTTAAAGCGTCCAGATGGATTGTGCACAGTCCAGGCCCATTTTAAAGTCGTCTGGATGGCACCTAGATGGCTATCTAGTACAGTCCTCTATGCATTTCCACATGCTCCATTGTTCTCACCACACAAGCCTATTGTCTCATTGTCTTCCTCCGGGGGACTGGGACGAGAACCTCCTCCTGCCTGTCATGCACGAGAGGGAAGAGAGAAGGAAAAGAAAAGGTGAGTCAGTCTACCAGTTAGTGACATGTCTTCACTTCGGGGTCCTGTTGTGTTTCAATTCTCAGAGAGTAAGGCAATAGAGCATGCCAAGAGGCACATGTGTTGGCTGCTAAATAGTGCACTGCACCACTTGAAGGCTTAACAAGGTAGGTCTCTCCATTACTGCGGGTTATAAATAGCACTGTAGCAGTTATGTTTCTACTGACACATTGGATATTCCTTGTGTCATTAAGCAGCTGATATACATACATGTATATGTACATGTGTTTTTACATGTACAGGCCTTCATTTTGTACATGGAGGAGGAAGGAGCTAGGGAGGTAGGGAGGGAGGAAGGGGGGAGAGGGGAGCTAGGGAAGGAGGAGAGAGGGAGAAGTAGGGATGATGTGAACTTGTAGCTCTTCTTTTTTATGCCATTTGTATATATGATGATTACATCATATATACAAAATCACACTAGTCCATTCACTCCACTGCATATATAATTTACACTTAAATTTGTGCTTGCTCTGATCTTTAAGAATTTCACAATTTATTACTTGAACTTACAGTATCAATTTATATACATGTAAAAAATGGGGCTTATGCACAATGTAAATTGTCATTTGTGTGTTCATTGTTAGCACTTTCCCTTCCATTCTGTCAACGAGTGCATACTACACATGTCACCTCCTTCTCAGCATCATAGGGAGGACAGCTGAGACTGTTGCATGTTGCCTCCACATGATAGTAGAGAGCATTGTTGTTATCATTTCCATCCAGTCCAGGAACAGACTGTGGTGTGCTATCGATACATTCAAAGAGGGTACGTCCATTGTGGTCATCATGTCCTGCCATGAGGTAGCCAGTGTACTCTGTGGTCCAGTTGGTGGGGCAGGTCAGTTTGGCAGGTATCATTAGTACTGTATCTCTGGTGGAGGCATAGCACACAGCACACGGCATGTTGTGGTTATGATCACTACGAAATGGCTGACCAGAGATTGCTTGATATTGAACTCCTCTAAGTGGAACATGATTAGTTGTTCCACTGCCATATGTAGAGTACTCAGGATCATCAGGTAAGCAGAGGAGGTTAGCTGCCCCACCATGACGATAGTAGTGACTTCCTCCAGCTCTTCCAGAATAGACAAGTTCAGTTTGCTGGGCACTGGAACAGTTGGTCCTCCCCCAGCGAGTGTAGACTGCTCCTACATGTACTTCTGTTGGTGGTCCCTGTGCTCCTTTTTCTCCTTGAAGACCACGCAAACCAGGGGACCCACGACTACCCTTGTAACCCACTGCCCCCTTGGGACTAGAAATTCCAGGTGCTCCTTGAATACCAGGCAATCCATCATTTCCCTTTGATCCTGTCTCTCCTTGGTCTCCCTTTGCTCCCCGAGGACCTGTTTCCCCCCTTTCCCCCTGGGGACCCATTTCTCCCTTCTCCCCCTTCCCTCCATCTCTACCATCTCTGCCATCTCTTCCTTGGAGAACCTCCACATGTGGACAGACCTCCACTTGTGGACAGCTCTCATTGACTCCATCCTGAGTATTCCTGGAGTTCCTCTCTAGAGAATGAGCTGTAAAGAATGAGTATGTAAAGCAAGATGTTGTATGTCTCCCATGGCCATACCTGTAGTAAGGGAGCAGGTGGCACTCATCATTCCAGCTAGTACAGCTATGAGTAGAGGGTTGAAGCCAAGTGACATGACTGTCTGTTTTGTGATGGCGTATTTGAGTGGCTAAGTAGTCTCCTCTAGTCACTAGCACTCTGAGTGAAGGGAAAATGTTAGAAGATTTCCCTTTTATAGGACTTGATTGGTTGTGGATAAGTTCTAGCGCAGGTGAGACAATGAGACAGTAGGCAGGTGTGGTGAGAACAATGGAGCCTGTGGAGATGCGTAGATAAGGATTAGACGACTGGACTAGATATTGTGTTTATTTAAACCCACTATGTTTCTCTATCCTTGAATGATAAAATATTTTGGTATATGTACACATACATATATTCCCCTTTTAGGAACATTCCATATGCACACAAGTGTGTGAACATGAAATGAGTATGTGGGGGGTAAAAAGTACATGTACATACATTGCTAGTATTGTGTGGATACATACATGTGTTTAATACACAATGTCATCTCTTTCACACACATACATACACTAACAGAGGCTACACAATGTGGAGGTGGCACTGTCCTGCCTGGCCCAGTACATGCCCATCCCAATGAGGACAGCTGAGGCTGTGGTGGATGGCCACTGTGAAAAGACACTAGTGAGTGAATCTCTGAAACCGCTGAAACACTAGTGTTCTGGTGCTCCTTGTGTATATATAAACCACACTGCAAAAACATGATGGTTATTTTAACACAAAATGTTGTTACCTCAGTTGCATGTGTAGTCTCTCCTTCATGATAATGGATGTTGAACAAAGATGTATAGTTATCTCAGTTGTATGTTTTGTCAGTCTTGTATCTTTAGACAGAATGCTGTGTATAATAGCTGAGACATTCAATTTGGAATGTAGCAACAGCACATGTAATCATTCAACCTGTTAATTTTCATCACCATAATTTACTGGCTGAGTGATTATATAATTGGACCTCACATGTTTTCCCATAGACCCTAACATGACATCCTTGGTTTGAAATAACAACATAATTATATACTCGTCTATGGGTCTATGGTATGTGCCTTGTTGGCTCTCCTCTCAACGTTTGTTCAACAGCCATTAAATTGTCAATTACATGAATGAGTGACTACACATGCAACTGAGGTAACAACATTTTGTGTTAAAGTAACTGTCTTGTTTTTGCAGTGCAGTGGTGCGTTAGACAAGTTGTGCGTATTCCCTGCTGATGAGAGCTAATAAGCTCGAAACAGCGCTGTCCAGGGATCACTTATATGCTTGTCTGGCTCCACCCATGGTAAAATTATGGCATGTTCTTTGAGACACTGTAAAAGGTTTGGGAAGGAGCTAGAGTTTAAGAGGTTTTGCAAAGACTCCTGTTTACATTTAGGTAAGGTACACATAGCTTGAATGAAGAGTTACGTAGGTGTGTATGGAGGTAGAGAAGTCAAATCAGACTGTGGTGCTGAGTGTGAGAGTGTAGTTCACCTGCTATATGCATTTTGGCACTTTCACAACATTTTATATGAAAAATGTCTTTACAGTTACACCATACTGCCTTCATCTCCCAAAGCTCACTTCCTAATATATACCATTTTTAAATATTATTAAGCATGTCAAAATTTACATATCCATCTTCTACACAAAAATGACCCTAGGCACTCCCACAATGGCAGCAAAGCAGGGGGTGAGTTCATGCAACAATAATAGCATATGTAACCACATTTCAGTATTGAGAAATGAGATTGTGGATGTCTAGTCAGAACAATGGAGCCTGTGGAGATGCGTAGATAAGGATTAGAGGACTGGACTAGTTTATTTAAACCTACTATGTTTCTCTATCCTTGAATGATAAAATATTTTGGTATATGTACACATACATATATAGCCCTTTTGGGAACATTCCACACACAACCAAGTGTGCAAACATGTTTGTAAAATTTAAATTCTTCTTTAATTCTACCTACATTACATGTCCCTCACAACTACCCCCCTTCTTCCTCTGCCATCATTGCCTGCTGTATGGTCTCAAAGACTGGTTCCACTATAGTGTCCTGGAACATTGTCTGCATATCAGGAACCTGGGCCATTTGAACAAAAGATTTGCGGTCTGTCTGGATCAGAATATCCGGTAATGATAAAGCCCCGGATTAATTTTACAACACAAATTAGAGAATTAGAGGAGAAGCAGACATACATATTAGTCCCGCATTCACACACACACAAACACACACACACACACACACACACACACACACACACACACACACACACACACACACACACACACACACACACACACACACACACACACACACACACACACACACACACACACACACACACACACACACACACACACACACACACACACACACACACACACACACACACACACACACACACACACACACACACACACACTAATCAGGACTCCATATTGGTGTCCTAATTACATATATATAATGATGCATACTTTACTACAGGCAGCAGTAGGTGTGGGAATGTACCAGAGTTCCATCAGATGAGACTCATAAGAAACCAGTCAGTATATACATGTATAGGATGTTGGCAGTACATGGAGGTAACTCAGGTTCAGTGGTTGCCAGTGTCACCAGCCACTCCTCCACAAGGCCAATTACCCCAATCTGAGTGGAGGAAAGAGGGATTGGAGGACATTTAGAAAATTATGCAACACGCAAGCCACATACACCTATTTCCTTGGAGTATCAAGATGATATTTTATGTAACCTGCACAGCCATAGTCCCATGTAGGACCTATTGTAATGTTAACTTCCTCTCTGTACTATAGACTCCCTTACTGCTTTAGACCATGATATTTCAATCATAGAGACATGACGACAGGAACTCCAGGCATGCCAGGGATGGGAGTCTTAAACCTGAACTTACTCTGTGAATTCATGTTGTAAGTTTTTCTATCCTTGACTGATAACACATTTGTACATGTACATGTCTGACCCCACCAGATATGGGTTTTTCATGTATAGCCCCTTTTAGGGACATTTCATATGAGTACATTGTTACTATTATGTAATACTGTGGGGACATTGCTAGTATGGTTTGTAATACGTACATGTACTATGGACAAATCTCATGTCATGTATCATCTTTCACTTCAAGGTGAGGGACAAGTAGTCAGGTACATAATTCACTTATGGTCCCTATGCATTATAATAACATACTCCATTAAAGTGACCACCAAATATTTAAGACACTTAAGTCACTTTATAACTCTGCCTTTACTAAAGTACCTATATACCACAAGACTATATTCACTTGTATGGCTGTACTTGGATGTGTGGCCTACACCAGGTTCAACAGATTTATCAGTGCCCATTTTGATAGAAACTGTTTTGCCTGTTTTTTAGAATGTATATTGGTTCATACACATATCTTTCTCTTTAAATTACTTTACTTTCTCTTTAAATTACTACACATTCTGTATGCACAGTCAAGTCGGGACATGATATTTTGTGTGTGTCTCACACAAGTACCTGGCTGGAGTGGGAGACATTATCAGACATCTCTCCCTCACTGGATATACTGTAACACATTCACAACAACTTACCATCTATAAACTGATTAAAGTATAGAGGAGGATCTATAGCAGCCTATACATATGTGTGTATGTGTAGAGGTGTTCATTTTGAGATTTTAGAATAATAGTGTCGTGACATGTAAACTCTGAAGGTTATAATAGAGGATAGCCATAACTTCCCAGGTTGATTGTTGTGTGACTGCTCTCCATTTTGAAACCAGTAATACCGCATATCTGCCTATGATAGTTTTACTTCCTCCACAAATGGCTACACCATACTTTCTTCTTCATCTGTTAGAGTTCAAACTCAGTCTTTTTGACCCACTTCCATAAGTAGGCGTAATAATTTGTGCTTGCTCTCTTCTTTGCGCGAATTGTACCATTTATGACTTGAAAACACAATTATATATGTACACAGTGTTTAGTTACACAGTATTTTTTGTATATATATACATGTATGTATTATAGGTACGTACAATATAGCATTGTCATTTATATGTTCATTCACTTCCATTCAGTTTAGCGGGTGCATATTACACATGTCACCTCCTTCTCAGCATCATAGGGAGGACAACTGAGACTGTTGCAGGTTGCCTCCACATGATAGTAGCAAGCATTGTTGGCATCATATGCATCCAGTCCAGGAACAGACTGTGGTGTGCTATCGATACATTCAAAGAGGGTACGTCCCCTGTGGTGATCATGTGCTGCCATGAGGTAGCCAGTGTACTCTGTGGTCCAGTTGGTGGGGCAGGTCAGTTTGGCAGGTATCATTAGTACTGTGTCTCTGGTGGAGACATAGCACACAGCACATGGTATGTTGTGCTTATCATTACTACGAAATGGCTGACCAGAGAGTGCTTCATATTGAGCTCCTCTAAGTGGAGCATAATTACTTGTTCCACTGCCATATGTAGAGTACTCAGGATCATCAGGTAAGCAGAGGAGGTTAGCTCCTCCACCATGCCTGTCATATCGACTTCCTCCAGCTCTTCCAGAATAAACAAGTTCAGTTTGCTGGTCACTGGAACAGTTGGTCCTCCCCCAGCGAGTGTAGACTGCTCCTACATGTACTTCTGTTGGTGGACCCTGTGCTCCTTTTTCTCCTTGAAGACCACGCAAACCAGGGGACCCACGACTACCCTTGTCACCCACTGCCCCCTTGGGACCAGAAATTCCAGGTAGTCCTCGAATACCAGGCAATCCATCACTTCCCTTTGATCCTGTCTCTCCTTGGTCTCCCTTTGCCCCCTGAGGACCTGTTCCCCCCCTTTCCCCCTGGGGACCCATTTCTCCCTTCTCCCCCTTCCCTCCATCTCTACCATCTCTGCCGTCTCTTCCTTGCAGAACCTCCACACGTGGACAGACCTCCACTTGTGGACAGCTCTCATTGACTCCATCCTGAGTATTCCTGGAGTTCCTCTCTAGAGAATGAGCTGTAAAGAATGAGTATGTAAAGCAAGATGTTGTAGGTCTCCCATGGCCATACCTGTAGTAAGGGAGCAGGTGGCACTCATGATTCCAGCTAGTACAGCTATGAGTAGAGGGTTGAAGCCAAGTGACATGACTGTCTGTTTTGTGGTGTTGGTAGTCAGTAAGTTGTTGACTAGCTAGAAAGTAAGTGTAGACGTAATTGAGTGTCTAAGTTGTCTCCTCTAGTCACTAGTATTCCTAGAGTGTGTGGACACAGAGTGAAGGAGGAATGTTGGAAGATTTCCTTTTATAGGACTTGAGTGCAATGAAATTGTGGATGAGTGCAAGCACAGGTAGCGCAGGTGAGACAATGAGACAATAGGCAGGTGTGGTGAGAACAATGGAGCCTGTGGAGATGCGTAGATAATTATAAGGGTTAGAGGACTGGACTAGATATTATGTTTATTTAAGTCACTATGTTTTTCTATCCTTGAATGATAAAATATTTTGGTATATATACACATGTATATATAGCCTTTTTAAAACATTCTATACATGCACCCAAGTGTGCAAACATGAAATGTCAAATTAAGTATGTGGGGGCTAACAAGTACATGTACATACATTGCTAGTATGGCATACATGTGTTTAATGCACATGGTTATCTCTTTCACACACATACATACACTAACAGAGGCTACACAATGTGGAGGTGGCACTGTCCTGCCTGGCCCAGTACATGTCCATCCCAATGAGGACAGCTGAGGCTGTGGTGGATGGCCACTGTGAGAAGACACTAGCACTAAGCACTCCTCTGGAGTATATGAAGTGTTTCTGTGTCGACATGTGTTGAAGAGATTTCTGTTGCTGGTATTGTTTCTGGACTGAACAAACTTGACCCTCTTCTTTGATTACAACCCATGTCTCTCTCAACCTTCATCATCAAGTATCAAGGTACATACGTATATATATGGTGAGTGTTCGTATTACATATGTACGTATGCAGTGTACATTCACCGAGTGTACTTACTGGCTATTCTGCTGGTACACTTACCACAGATGTACCTTGTACAATGAATGCCAATTAGGTCACAAAAGCCAAAGGAATGAACCAAGGTCAGTAAAATACCTACAAAAATATGAAGCAACATTAAATTCTCAAATGAGCCTGCTTTCTACATGTCCCTCACAACTACCCCCCTTCTTCCTCTGTCATCATTACCTGCTGCATGGCCTCAAAGACTGGTTCCACTATAGTGTCCTGAAATGTGGTCTGCGTACCGAGAACTTGGTGCCATTTCGGCTGTCTTTCTGAATTCGAATCGGAAGATCCGGTAATGAAAATGCCCTGATTTCTTGTTCCATACTAATTAGATTTGAAGCAAACATATTAGTTCTGCGTACACACACACACACACACACACACACACACACACACACACACACACACACACACACACACACACACACACACACACACACACACACACACACACACACACACACACACACACACACACACACACACACACACACACACACACACACACACACACTAATCAGGACACATTTCTCTTCCATTGATGTCCTGATTAGAGAGATTTCATTGTACAGTACTTAATGAAGACGCATACTTCACTACAGGGCAGAAGTAGGTGTAGGAATTACCTGAGTTCCATCAGATGAGACTCATAAAACTTCAGGTTGTGATGTCATATGAGGCACAAAATACTGATGCCTACTATAATCACACACCACTCTGTTTATGGGCAGTAACACTTAAATTTTGCACTTAAATTTGTGCTTGCTCTAGAGAATTGCACAATTTATTCCAATTTTACACATACTGCATACGTACATGTGTGTACAATGTGCATTGTCAATTTTGTATCTGTTGTAACAAAGACGTGCTTGTTTAGACATTGTACAACTTTTGACTTAGAATTCGTGCAATTTGATAAGCAACTGCAAGTTTACATATGTATGTACAATGTAACATTGCAGGTATCATTAGTACTGTGTCTCTGGCTGACGCATAGCAGACAGCACATGGTATGTTGTGGCGATTTTGACTACTACATGGCTGGCCAGAGAATCCTCGATATTCAGCTCCTCTAAGTGGAGCAGCATTGGATGTTCCACTGCCATATGAGTACTCAGGATCATCAGGTAAGTAGAGGAGGTTAGCTCCTCCATCATGAGAGTTTAAGTGACTTCCTGCAGATCTTCCAGAATAGACAGTTTGCTGGTCACTCGAACAGGTAGTCCTCCCCCAGCGAGTGTAGACTGTCCCTCCTTTTAGTGGACATTGTGCTCCCTGCTTTCCCTGAGGGCCCTGCAAACCAGGGGACCCACGACTACCCTTGTCACCCACTGCCCCCTTGGGACCAGAAATTCCAGGTAGTCCCCCAATACCAGGCAATCCATCACTTCCCTTTGATCCTGTCTCTCCTTGGCCCCCTGAAGACCTGTTTCCCCCCTTTCCCCCTGGGGACCCATTTCTCCCTTCTCCCCCTTCCCTCCATCTCTACCATCTCTCCCTTCCCTCCATCTCTACCATCTCTGCCGTCTCTTCCTTGCAGTCACTAGTATTCCTAGAGTGTGTGGACACAGAGTGAAGGAGGAATGTTGGAAGATTTCCTTTTATAGGACTTGAGTGCAATGAAATTGTGGATGAGTGCAAGCACAGGTAGCGCAGGTGAGACAATGAGACAATACGCAGGTGTGGTGAGAACAATGGAGCCTGTGGAGATGCGTAGATAAGGATTAGAGGACTGGACTAGATATTGTGTTTATTTAAACTCACTATGTTTCTCTATCCTTGAATGATAAAATATTTTGGTATATGTACACATACATATATAGCCCTTTTAGGAACATTCCATACACATCCAAGTGTGCAAACATGTTTGTACTTTTTAAAATTTAAATGTCACATTGATTATGTAGAGGCAATGAGTACATGTACATACATACATTTGCTTATCTGCATAGATACATAAATAGGCTGTCACAGCACTCCTCTGGAGATGAAAGGAGAGGGACAAGTAGTCAGGTACATAATTCACTTATGGTCCTTATGCATTATAATAACATACTATATTAAGTGACCACCAAATATTTGAGATACTTAAGTCACTTTACAACTCTGCCTTTACTAAAGTACCTACCACAAGACTATATTCACTTGTATGGCTGTACTTGGATGTGTGGCCTACAAAATTACCACAAAGTTAAGTGAAGTTCAACAGATTCATAAAAGTACCCATTGATTTAATTTTTCCTGTTTACTTTGGAATGTAGTTTGATGAGTACATATTCATACATGTATCTTCCTCTTTTCTCCAGTACACACTCTGTATGTACAGTCAGGTTGCTATGTGTGTGTCTCACACAAGTACCTGGCTGGAGAGGGAGACATTATCAGACATCTCTCCCTCACTGGATACCTATATTACATTTTTTATTTGCTTGCATGATATAACATATAACACAAAATGACAATCACACTATTCCACTCAGCACATGATGTAATAATAATGCTTAAATTTGTGCTTGCTCTGGTCTTTTTGATATGCACAATTAATTACTTGAACACACATTTCTATATTTGTATACAGTTTCAAATTTTTTGTACAATGTACAGTGTCATTTGTGTGTTCATTGTTAGCACTTTCCCTTCCATTCTGTCAGCGAGTGCATACTACACATGTCACCTCCTTCTCAGTATCATAGGGAGGACAGCTGAGACTGTTGCAGGTTGCCTCCACATGATAGTAGAGAGCATTGCTGCTATCCCCTCCATCCAGTCCAGGAACAGACTGTGGTGTGCTATCGATGCATTCAAAGAGGGTACGTCCATTGTGGCCATCAACTGCTGCCATGAGGTAGCCAGTGTACTCTGTGGTCCAGTTGGTGGGGCAGGTCAGTTTGGCAGGTATCATTAGTACTGTGTCTCTGGTGGAGGCATAGCACACAGCACACGGCATGTTGTGTCCCTCATTACTATAAAATGGCTGGCCAGAGGTTGTACGATATTCAGCTCCTCTAAGTGGAACCCAATCAGTTGTTCCACTGCCATATATAGAGTACTCAGGATCATTAGGTAAGCAGATGAGGTTAGCTGCTCCACCATGACGATTGTAGTTACTTCCTCCAGCTCTTCCAGAATAGACAAGTTCAGTTTGCTGGTCATTGGAACAGTTGGTCCTCCCCCAGCGAGTGTAGACTGTCCCTCCTGTTGGTGGACCCTGTGCTCCCTGCTTTCCTTGAGGACCACGCAAACCAGGGGACCCACGACTACCCTTGTCACCCGCTGCCCCCTTGGGACCAGAAATTCCAGGTAGTCCTCGAATACCAGGCAATCCATCACTTCCCTTTGATCCTGTCTCTCCTTGGTCTCCCTTTGCCCCCTGAGGACCTGTTTCCCCCCTTTCCCCCTGGGGACCCATTTCTCCCTTCTCCCTCTTCCCTCCATCTCTACCATCTCTGCCGTCTCTTCCTTGCAGAACCTCCACATGTGGACAGACCTCCACTTGTGGACAGCTCTCATTGACTCCATCCTGAGTATTCCTGGAGTTCCTCTCTAGAGAATGAGCTGTAAAGAATGAGTATGTAAAGCAAGATGTTGTAGGTCTCCCATGGCCATACCTGTAGTAAGGTAGCAGGTGGCACTCATCATTCCAGCTAGTACAGCTATGAATAGAGGGTTGAAGCCAAGTGACATGACTGTCTGTTTTGTGGTGTTGGTAGTCAGTAAGTTGTTGACTAGCTAGAAAGTAAGTGTAGACATAATTGAGTGTCTAAGTTGTCTCCTCTAGTCACTAGTATTCCTAGAGTGTGTGGACACAGAGTGAAGGAGGAATGCTGGAAGATTTCCTTTTATAGGACTTGAGTGCAATGAAATTGTGTATGAGTGCAATCACAGGTAGCGCAGGTGAGACAATGAGACAATGAGACAATAGGCAGGTGTGGTGAGAACAATGGAGCCTGTGGAGATGCGTAGATAAGGATTTGTTGAGTAAAGTGTTTATTTAAACCCACAATGTTTCTCTATCCGAAGTAAATCTATATAATACTTTGTGTTTGTTATGTTCTGGTGTGAAGATGTGGCTATAAGGTAACACAGTATGTAATTCTGCTGCTGGTATGTTTCTGGAATGTGCAAACCCTGACTCTTTTCTTTGATCACAACCCATGTCCCTCATTATCAATCATCATTGTGTATGTACATTCACCTCAAAGAGTGTACTAATTAGCCATTCTGCCAGTACACTTACCACATACCTCATACATGAATGCCAATTAGGTCAAAAGAATGAACTGAGGCCAGTAATTATGACACCCTTGGTATATGTTACTATAGCAACTAAGTGTTTTGGTAGGTGAACCATTGGCTAGTGGTAGGTACTATATGCTTGCCACAAATCTTGCCCTATCCCTTTACCCTCTGCTAAGATTTTAGTGCACCTACAACCTAGGGTTTAGGTATTTCCTGTGTTGAAATAGTGTGCATTAATTGTTCTTAAGTGGGTGCTATTTGGATCATATACCAAGTAGGTTTGCTCATGGGCTGTATGTTCTACTTGCACTGTGCACTTGTAGAACATACTGCCCATGAGCAAACCTATACTTGATGTTGATACACATTTTGGCATTCTCATCTTCATACTCCAATGAAAATGTTTTTATAGTTACACCATAACTGCCAACATCTCCCGAAACTCGCTTCCTAAGATATACCAATTTATAAGCATTTCAAAATGTACACATCCATCTCCAAAAATCTCCCAAAGCTTCTCCAAAAAATGGCCCTAATGCTACTATAGACAATGGCACCCAAGCAGGGGATGATTGCATGCAACAATAATAACATGTGTAACCACATTTCAGTATTGAGAAATGAGATTGTGGATGAGCGCAAGTGCATGTGAAACAATGAGACAATAGGCAGTTGTAGTCAGAACAATGGAGCCTGTGGAGATTCGTAGATAAGGATTAGAGGACTGGACTAGATAGTGGGTTTATTTAAACCAACTATGTTTCTCTGAATGAAAAATATTTTGGTATATGTACACATATCATATATAGCCCCTTTGGGAACATTTTGCATACAAGTATACAAAACAACATGAACATGTAAATGGAGCTTTTGTTTTCTGTGAATGAATTCCAGTTTAATTAAACCTTGATGAGGAGAACTCTCTATTCTCAAATGAGCCTGCTTTCTACGTACATTACATGTCCCTCACAACTATCCCCCTTCTTCCTCTGTCATCATTACCTGCTGTGTGGCCTCAAAGACTAGAGGACACTAAGAAAAGAAGCGAAGATGAGTCACACACACACACACACACACACACACACACACACACACACACACACACACACACACACACACACACACACACACACACACACACACACACACACACACACACACACACACACACACACACACACACACACACACACACACACACACACACACACACACACACACACACACACACACACACACACACACACACACACACACACACACACACACACACACACACACACACACACACACACACACACACACAAACACACACACAAACACAGACACTCTTAATCAGGACACATTTCTCTTCCATATTGGTGTCCTCATTAGAGACATTTCAGTACCCAATGAAGATACATGATCATTCAAGGATAGAGGCATGAAAGCACAGAGTAAGTTAGGTCCCTGGCATGCCTGGAGTTCCTGTCATCATGTCTCTATGATTGAAGTATCATGGTCTAAAGCAGTAAGGGAGTCTATAGTATAGAGAGGAAGTTAAGAATGATGACATTACAATAGTCACTATATGTCAGCAGTGGGACTATGGTGTGCAGGTTACATAAAATATTGTTTTGATACTCAAAGAAATAGATGTATGTGGCTCATGTGTTGCATACTTTTCCCGATCTCTTTCTCTCTCTCTTCTCCACTCAGATTGGACTAATTGGCCTTGTGGAGAAGGAGTGGCTGGTGACACTGTCAACCTTTGAATCTGAGGATGTAGAGGTACATTACATGTACTGTCTTAACTAACACTTTATGAGTCTCAAACTCTGGAATGTTCATACACCAACTGCTGCCTGTAGCACAAGTATGTATATAGCTACTACACACATATTTTTGTCACTATAAATTTATGTAGGAGCAATGAAGGTAGTGCCTGGCCCAGTACATGCCCATCCCAATGAGGACAGCTGAGGCTGTGGTGGATGGCCACTGTGAGAAGACACTAACACTCCTCTGGAGTATCATCTTTCACTTCAAGGTGAGGGACAAGTAGTCAGGTACATAATTCACTTATGGTCACTATGCATTATAATAACATACTATATTAAGTGGCCACCAAATATTTGAGATACTTAAGTCACTTTACAACTCTGCCTTTACTAAAGTACCTACCACAAGACTATATTCACTTGTATGGCTGTACTTGGATGTGTGACCTACAAAGTTAAGTGCAGGTTCAACAGATTCATCAAAGTGCCCCTTGATTTAAGGAGTGTCCTGTTTACTTTAGAATGTATATTGGTGAGTACATATTGATACATGTACCTTCCTGTTTACTCCAGTACATTCTGTATGTACAGTCATGTCGGGACATGATGCTTTCAATTTGTGTGTGTCTCACACAAGTACCTTGCTGGAGAGGGAGACATTATCAGACATCTCTCCCTCACTGGATATACTGTAACACATTCATAAGTATGTATACAGTACTAAACAACCTTGCCCTCTCGTAACCTGATTATCTGATGAAAACGTATCAGGCTATAGGATATGGTGATAATAATAATAATACTCATAAGGCTACCATAGCATTACTGCCATCGACCACGCACCCACAATCATGGGCGGAGCCACACATACATGTATGCACAGGCAAATCCTTACCATCTGCTCCTCCCTCTGATATATGTACATGTATTTGTATGTGTACAGGCCTTCGTTTTTTTATTTGGAGGGAGGAGATAGGTAGGAGGGAGGGAGAGAGGACAGAGGGAGGGGTGCATCCATATTATGAGTGACAAATTAATGTATTATAGGCTATGTCCAAATATTGTACATATCTGTTCAATACCTATATTACAGCTTGTATAGTAACATGTAACTCTTTTTAAATGACAACTCCATTTACTACACTCCACTCTGAGCCACACATCCAAGTACAGCCATACAAGTGAATATAGCCCTGTGGTATGTAGGTACTTTAGTAACAATGTCATGTCTCTTTCCCTTTAATACACATTCTGTATGTACTGGGAAGTTGGGACATGATGTTATGTGTCTCATACAGGTACCTAGCTGGAGAGGGAGACATTATCAGACATCTCTCCCTCACTGGATATACT
The DNA here is from genome assembly GCA_963970385.1 of Theonella swinhoei. Classification (NCBI taxonomy): domain Eukaryota; kingdom Metazoa; phylum Porifera; class Demospongiae; order Tetractinellida; family Theonellidae; genus Theonella; species Theonella swinhoei. Next base: position 3,136,614 of record OZ019948.1, on the reverse strand, counting down.
GTAACACATTCACAAGTATGTATACAGTACTAACAACCTTGCCCTCTTCTAACCTGATTATCTGATGAAAACATATCAGGCCCACATGGTGATAGTAGCTGATGTGTGTACATGTTTATGTACATGTACAGGCCTTCATTTTGTACATGGAGGAAGGAGGGAGAAGTTATGGACAAAAGAAGGAGAAGGAAGGGAGAGAGGATGGAAGAGGGACATGTAATGATTTATCCATTAAGGTAATAGGTATTGCACAAAAAGGAACAGACACAAGATTTGGACCTAGACATGCTATGATACATCAATTTGTCACTCTTAAATTATGTTCAAGTTTCCTATTACGTTCAAATTTCCATATGTGTGTATGATGTAATACATAACACAACATGACGCATACAACCAATCACACTTGTCACACATGAGGTAGTTAACAACACTTCCATTTGTGCTTGCTCTGTTATTTGAGAACTGCACAATTTCAACAAACATCTCTATGCAAATTGTGATAAGGATCAACATTTATATATACGTATGTTACATGCATGATTGTACTAGTCATTTTGTGTGTTCATTGTTAGCACTTTCCCCATTCTGTCAGCGAGTGCATACTACACATGTCACCTCCTTCTCATCATCATAGGGAGGACAGCTGAGACTGTTGCAGGTTGCCTCCACATGATAGTAGAGAGCATTGTTGTCATCATATGCATCCAGTCCAGGAACAGACTGTGGTGTGCTATCGATGCATTCAAAGAGGGTACGTCCATTATCTCCATCATATGCTGCCATGAGGTAACCAGTGTACTCTGTGGTCCAGTTGGTGGGGCAGGTCAGTTTGGCAGGTATCATTAGTACTGTGTCTCTGGTGGAGGCATAGCACACAGCACATGGTATGTTGTGGGCATTATCACTACGAAATGGCTGACCAGAGGTTGCATGATATTCAGCTCCTCTAAGTGGAACCCAATCAGTTGTTCCACTGCCATATGTAGAGTACTCAGGATCATCAGGTAAGCAGAGGAGGTTAGCTGCCCCACCATGATGATTGTATTGACTTCCTCCAGCTCTTCCAGAATAGACAAGTTCAGTTTGCTGGTCACTGGAACAGTTGGTCCTCCCCCAGCGAGTGTAGACTGCTCCTACATGTACTTCTGTTGGTGGTCCCTGTGCTCCTTTTTCTCCTTGAAGACCACGCAAACCAGGGGACCCACGACTACCCTTGTCACCCACTGCCCCCTTGGGACCAGAAATTCCAGGTAGTCCTCGAATACCAGGCAATCCATCACTTCCCTTTGATCCTGTCTCTCCTTGGTCTCCCTTTGCCCCCTGAGTACCTGTTTCCCCCCTTTCCCCGTGGGGACCCATTTCTCCCTTCTCCCCCTTCCCTCCATCTCTACCATCTCTGCCGTCTCTTCCTTGGAGAACCTCCACATGTGGACAGACCTCCACTTGTGGACAGCTCTCATTGACTCCATCCTGAGTATTCCTGGAGTTCCTCTCTAGAGAATGAGCTGTAAAGAATGAGTATGTAAAGCAAGATGTTGTAGGTCTCCCATGGCCATACCTGTAGTGAGGGAGCAGGTGGCACTCATCATTCCAGCTAGTACAGCTATGAGTAGAGGGTTGAAGCCAAGTGACATGACTGTCTGTTTTGTGGTGTTGGTAGTCAGTAAGTTGTTGACTAGCTAGAAAGTAAGTGTAGACGTAATTGAGTGTCTAAGTTGTCTCCTCTAGTCACTAGTATTCCTAGAGTGTGTGGACACAGAGTGAAGGAGGAATGTTGGAAGATTTCCTTTTATAGGACTTGTGTTCAATGAAATTGTGGATGAGTGCAAGCACAGGTAGCGCAGGTGAGACAATGAGACAATAGGCAGGTGTGGTGAAAATAATGGAGCCTGTGGAGATGCGTAGATAAGGATTAGAGGACTGGACTAGATAGTGTGTTTATTTAAACCCACTGCTCCTCAGATAAATATTTTGGTAGATGTGTAATTATGATTCTGTGTGCATGTCACAATACCTTTTAAATGGTGAAATTCCATATAGCTAAGAGGGGCAAATATGTTAGTTTTGTTACATATAAATTTTATGTGACCAGGAGTTAGTCCACCTAGTTTATAGCTGGGAATTGTGTCCATATAGGTAGGTAGGTGTGCATTGCCAAATACCAAGCACCCCATTTTATGTAAAGCATTTTGGTATTTTGTCAACCAGTGAATGACTAATCACTCCAAGAGATGCTTAGAAAGACAAGCCAAGGCAACACAACACAACAGAAAGACAACACAACTTGCCCAAAGCAGTCATTTTTCAAAGAAAAATTGACTTCCTAGCTCAGGTGGGATTCAAAGGCATGACACTAACATTCACTCTTACTAACTGAGCTACCGAGGTAGCTCAGTTAGCTGGCTACATCACACATACAAATCAATTACAGGGTAACCAAAGCAATTAATGTACACATTGTTCAATTATTCAGCTCTACCACTAAGTAGGTTTACTCCCTCTCACCCACAATGATGAGCATTCATCTAGTATAGAGAGTGGCTATCATTCCTCCTACCTCCACCATGTACATATGATGAGAAGTGTGGACTATTGCTGTAATTGCCTCAGTTGGGGTGTGTGTAGGTACATACGTACATAGGTGGATTGTGGCCTAAAATATTGAGGGAGATGAATGAAGTTTTGGACTATCCTCCCACTGATACAGTACTTCCCTGCCTCATATGACTGGAATATTGGGGGAGGGGCTCTGTCCCCCTTACAAATTAGTGGTAGTGCTTTAGCTCTCCTATAAGTTCCTCCCCTTCTACACCTATCACCTATATATGTACAGTGACATCACATGTACATGTGTGAGTTGTGTTGCATTGCCTTCAGAGTCTCAGGTCTGAGTAATCATGTACAGACATAGCTAATTATCTCATTACAGGTTAGGTTGCTTGCTAACACAATGATATACAATCCCATCCTGAGTGTGTATGTATCTACATAATTATTTGCTAACTGCCTGAAGTACTTCCAAAATTTAGTTGTAGTACATATAAATTTACATGTATATGTGTGCAATATGATTGTGGATGAGTGCTAGCACAGGTGAGACAATGTGGATATGGCCTCTTTTAGGAATATTCCATGTATGTGTATATATTCCTACAATACACAAACATGTTTGTGTAATTTTTGCCACTACAAATTTTAATTTCACATGTGAAATAGAGGAAATGATGGTACATGTACATATATCAGAGAGTGTATACATACATCCACAGACAGAGTGTACATCACCTGATACATGTAGATCATCATTAACCTGCAACCAACCCACAAGATGGGGCAGGTCAGTTTGGCAGGTATCATTAGTACTGTGCCTTTGGTGGAAGCATTGCACTCAGCACATCGCATGTTGTGACTGTTACCACTACCAAATGGCTGACCAGAGGATGCTCAATATTCAGCTCCTCTAAGTGGAACTGAATCAGTTGTTCCACTGCCATATGTAGAGTACTCAGGATCAGGATTATGCACTATGTGTTGAAATGCTATTCATATGTAAGTGCATGCATATGTGCCAGCATTGCATGTACATGATGATTCAGCCCAGCCAGCTGAGGTTCCTTGATTTAGCTACATACATACATATGGTGATAAGAACATTACCTACGTAGAATGCAAGTGTGTCACGGTTTGAGTCCACATAAGAGAGCTCTTATCTTTCATTAAAATGACTAGAGTTGTGTTGTGTTGTGTTTCTGTTGTGATTTATTGCCTTGTCTGCATCTCTCTGTACTGGAGTGGTCATGTACACTAGTTAGTAATTTGGCGTCACTGGTGGTTTGATTATTCCAGTCATCTTCTTCGTACTAAGTTTGAGTTTACCTGTTTATCAGGTTAAGATGCTATGCTTGCTTTGCTTTGATTTGTACTTGTGATTCAGCCCAGCCATCTTCGCTACCTCAGTGAGTAAGAGCATCACCTAGAATGTGAGTGTGGTTTTAGGCCCCACTTACATGAGTGGCTTATCTACCTCTTTGGTCGGTTTCATGTTGATGATCTACATGTATCAGGTGATGTGTCATAAGTGTTAGAAGGGAGGCCTGGGGCTAACCCCCTCCTTCCTAATATATTTATAAGTGGGGTAGAGTCCCCCATCTTCCAATATCCCAGTTATATTAGGCTACATGCAGGTACATAAGCCATTTTTGATACTGTGCCTATGGGAGCATAGTCCTAAACATATTTGACATGTGATGTCATACGTAATCTTATAAAGCACAAAGTGATGCTTACAACCTATCACACTTGTCCATTCACTACATTGCACCCTGAGGTAATATAATTGTGCTTGCTCTCTTCTTTGTGAATTATCATTTATAACTTGAAAAATCAAAATTGTGGTAAAGTACTGACATTTTACATATAAGTACACAGTGTTTTTATGTATATGCATTTATGTATTATATGTACCTACAGTGTAACATTGTCATTTTTGTGTTCATTTCCCTCCATTCTGTCACTCAGCGAGTGCATACTACACATGTCACTTCCTTCTCAGCATCATAGGGAGGACAGCATAGACTGTTACAGGTTGCCTCCACATGATGGTAGAAAGCATTGTTGACATCCCCTCCAGGAATAGACTCTGGTGTGCTATCAATGCATTCAAAGAGGGTACGTCCATTATCTCCATCGTATGCTGCCATGAGGTAGCCAGTGTACTCTGTGGTCCAGTTGGTGGGGCAGGTCAGTTTGGCAGGTATCATTAGTACTGTGTCTCTGGTGGAGGCATAGCACACAGCACACAGCATGTTGCGGTAATCATGATTTCTAAATGGCTGACCAGAGGCTCCTCGATATATAGCTCCTCCAAGTGGAGCCCAATTAGTTACTCCACTGCCATATGTGGAGTACTCAGGATCATCAGGTAAGCAGAGGAGGTTAGCTCCTCCACCATGATGGTCAAAGCGACTTCCTCCAGCTCTTCCAGAATAGACAAGTTCAGTTTGCTGGTCACTGGAACAGTTGGTCCTCCCCCAGCGAGTGTAGACTGTCCCTCCTGTTGGTGGACCCTGTGCTCCCTGCTTTCCTTCAGCACCAGGTAAGCCTGGGGAACCAGGAATACCCTTTCCCCCCTGGGGTCCTAATTCTCCCTTCTCCCCCTTTCCACCATTTTTGCCAGGTTCTCCTTGAGGGCCCAGCAAACCAGGGGACCCACGACTACCCTTGTCACCCACTGCCCCCTTGGGACCAGAAATTCCAGGGTGTCCTCGATCACCAGACAATCCATCACTTCCCCTTGATCCTGTCTCTCCTTGGTCTCCCTTTGCCCCCTGAGGACCTGTTTCCCCCCTTTCCCCCTGGGGACCCATTTCTCCCTTCTCCCCCTTCCCTCCATCCCTACCATCTCTGCCGTCCCTTCCTTGGAGAACCTCCACATGTGGACAGACCTCCACTTGTGGACAGCTCTCATTGACTCCATCCTGAGTATTCCTGGAGTTCCTCTCTAGAGAATGAGCTGTAAAGAATGAGTATGTAAAGCAAGATGTTGTAGGTCTCCCATGGCCATACCTGTAGTGAGGGAGCAGGTGGCACTCATCATTCCAGCTAGTACAGCTATGAGTAGAGGGTTGAAGCCAAGTGACATGACTGTCTGTTTTGTGGTGTTGGTAGTCAGTAAGTTGTTGACTAGCTAGAAAGTAAGTGTAGACGTAATTGAGTGTCTAAGTTGTCTCCTCTAGTCACTAGTATTTCTAGAGTGTGTGGACACTGAGTGAAGGAGGAATGTTGGAAGATTTCCTTTTATAGGACTTGAGTGCAATGAACTTGTGGATGAGTGCAAGCACAGGTAGCGCAGTTGAGACAATGAGACAATAGGCAGGTGTGGTGAGAACAATGGAGCCTGTGGAGATGCGTAGATAAGGATTTGTTGAGTAAAGTGTTTATTTAAACCCACAATGTTTCCCTATCCGAAGTAAATCTATATAATACTTTGTGTTTGTTATGTTCTGGTGTGAAGTCTTGGCTATAAGGTAGCTGTGATATAACACAGTATGTAATTCTGCTGCTGGTATGTTTCTGGAATGTGCAAACCCTGACTCTTTTCTTTGATCACAACCCATTTCCCTCATTATCAATCATCATTGTGTATGTACATTCACCTCAAAGAGTGTACTAATTGGCCATTCTGCCAGTACACTTACCACATACCTCATACATGAATGCCAATTAGGTCAAAAGAATGAACTGAGGCCAGTAATTATGACACCCTTGGTATTAAGTGGGTGGTATATGGATCATATATCAAGTAGGTTTGCTCATGGGCTGTATGTTCTACTTGCACTGTGCACTTGTAGAACATACCGCCCATGAGCAAACCTATACTTGATGTTGATACACATTTTGGCATTCTCATCTTCATACTCTAATGAAAATGTTTTTATAGTTACACCATAACTGCCTTCATCTCCCAAAACTCGCTTCCTAAGATATACCAATTTATAAGCATTTCAAAATGTACACATCCATCTCCTAAGATCTCCCAAAGCTTCTCCAAAACATGGCCCTAATGCTACTATAGACAATGGTACCAAAGCAGGGGATGATTGCATGCAACAATAATAACATGTGTAACCACATTTCAGTATTGAGAAATGAGATTGTGGATGAGCGCAAGTGCGGGTGAGACAATGAGACAATAGGCAGTTGTAATCAGAACAATGGAGCCTGTGGAGATGCGTAGATAAGGATTAGAGGACTGGACTAGATAGTGTGTTTATTTAAACCTACTATGTTTCTCTGAATAACAATATTTTGGTATATGTACACATACCATATATAGTCCCTTTAGGAACATTTTACATACAAGTATACAAAACAACATGTACATGTAAATGGAGCTTTTGTTTTTTTTGTGAATGAATTCCAGTATAATTGAGGAGAACTCTATTCTCAAATGAGCCTGCTTTCTACGTACATTACATGTCCCTCACAACTATCCCCCTTCTTCCTCTGTCATTATTGCCTGCTATATGGCCTCAAAGGCTAAGAAAAGAAGCAAACATGAGTCACACACACACACACACACACACACACACACACACACACACACACACACACACACACACACACACACACACACACACACACACACACACACACACACACACACACACACACACATGTACATACAAGTATACAAAAAATATTACGTACTTTTGTCACTATAAATTTATGTAGGAGCAATGAGGGTACTGCCTGGCCCAGTACATGCCCATCCCAATGAAGACAGTTGAGGACAGTTGAGGCTGTGGTGGATGGCCACTGTGAGAAGACACTTGCACTCCTCTGGAGTATCATCTTTCGTTTCAAGGTGAGGGACAAGTAGTCAGGTACATAATTCACTTATGGTCCCTATGTATTATAATAACATACTCTGTCTTAAGTGACCACCAAATATTTGAGACGGTCACTTTACAACTCTGCCCTTACTAAAATACCTACCACAAGACTATATTCACTTGTATGGCTGTACTTGGATGCGTGGCTTACAAAATTACCAAGTGCAGGTTCAACAAAATCATCAGTGCCTATTAATTTAAGAATTTTGATAGAAACTATTTTGCCTGTTTTTTAGAATGTATATTGGTTCATACAATATCATGTATCTTTCTCTTTAAATTAGTCTAATACACATTCTGTATGTACAGTCAAGTCGGGACATCATGCTGTGTGTGTGTCTCGCAAGTACATGGCTAGAGAGGGACATTATCATAGGCAGACAGTATCACTGGATTCATTTTATATAAATGGGTAGCAGTCACACAAAAATCAACCTGGGAAGTTATAGCTATCCCTTATTAACCTTCAGAGTTTACATGTCATGACATGAAATCTCACCTCTGCACATACACACACACACACACACACACACACACACACACACACATATATATATATATATATATATATATATATATATATATATATATATGCTGCCATAGAGCCTCCTCTATAATTTGATCAGTTTATAGTTGTTAGTATATGTACATACTAAATTAACTTGTGAATGTGTTACAGAATTATCCAGTGAGAGAGAGATGTATGGTTATTTCCTCCACAAATGGCTACGTCATACTCTCTTATCTGTTAGAGTTCGAACTCAGTGAGGTAATAATGATGTAATAATTTGTCAGTGAGGTAATAATGACGTAATAATTTGTGCTTGTTCAGTTGTTTTCGAGAATTGCACAATTTATAACTTGAGCACACATTTCTGTACAATTGTGATAAGTACTGACATTATAAACATAGTGTTTTTATGTATGTATGACATATACGCACAATGTAGCATTGTCATTTGTGTGCTCATTGTCAGTGCTTTCTGGTCAACGAGTGCATACTACACATGTCACTTCCTTCTCAGTATCATAGGGAGGACAGCTGAGACTGTTGCAGGTTGCCTCCACATGATAGTAGAGAGCATTGTAACCATCCCATGCATCCAGTCCAGGAATAGACTGTGGTGTGCTATCGATGCATTCAAAGAGGGTACGTCCATTATCCTGATCAGGTGCTGCCATGAGGAAACCAGTGTATTCTGTGGTCCAGTTGGTGGGGCAGGTCAGTTTGGCAGGTATCATTAGTGCTGTATCTCTGGTGGAGGCATAGCACACAGCACACGGCATGTTGTGGTCATTATCACTATGAAATGGCTGACCAGAGATTGCTTTATATTGAGCTCCTCTAAGTGGAACCCAATTAGCTGTTCCACTGCCATATGTCGAGTACTCAGGATCATCAGGTAAGCAGAGGAGGTTAGCTCCTCCACCAGGAGAGTTCCAAAAACTTCCTCCAGCTCTTCCAGAATAGACAAGTTCAGTTTGCTGGGCATATGCACTGGAACAGTTGGTCCTCCCCCAGCGAGTGTAGACTGTCCCTCCTGTTGGTGGACTCGGTACTACCGAATTTCCTGGCAAACCAATGGGCCCACGACTACCCTTATCACCCACTGCCCCCTTGGGACCAGGGAGACCTTGCAATCCATCACTTCCCTTTGATCCTGTCTCTCCCTTGTCTCCCTTTGCCCCCTTAGGACCCCCCCTTTCCCCCATTTCTCCCTTCTCCCCCTTCCCTCCATCTCTACCATCTCTGCCGTCTCTTCTTTGGAGAACCTCCACATGTGGACAGACCTCCACTTGTGGACAGCTCTCATTGACTCCATCCTGAGTATTCCTGGAGTTCCTCTCTAGAGAATGAGCTGTAAAGAATGAGTATGTAAAGCAAGATGTTGTAGGTCTCCCATGGCCATACCTGTAGTAAGGTAGCAGGTGGCACTCATCATTCCAGCTAGTACAGCTATGAATAGAGAGTTGAAGCCAAGTGACATGACTGTCTGTTTTGTGGTGTTAGTAGTCAGTAAGTTGTTGACTAGCAAGTGTAGACGTAATTGAGTGTCTAAGTTGTCTCCTCTAGTCACTAGTATTCCTAGAGTGTGTGGACACAGAGTGAAGGAGGAATGTTGGAAGATTTCCATTTATAGGACTTGACTTCATTGAGATTGCGGATGAGCGCAAGTGCAGATGAGACAATGAGACAATAGGCAGGTGTAGTGAGAACAATGGAGCCGGTGCAGATGCGTAGATAAAGGATTGAAGACTGGAACTGTTTGTTTAAACTCATTATGTTTGAATGATAGATTCGTATGATAAAATATGTATCTGTACAAGCATATTAGTTTGTATTAGGAATAGTCCATTCATGTACAAGTACACAAATGTTAGGTCATCATTATTATAACCGATTTTATTTAATACCTTTTCAAAACACAATTTACCGTTCCCATTTTATACATGCTTTACCCTACATTTTCACTCCCACCTAAGCTCTTACATATATACACAACCACATAAATTTACTTCATTTTCAGTTTTCTGCCAACTGAACTATTAGAATGCCCCAATCCTGCCTGATACAGCTCAGTGCATACTATCTTGGATGTATTGGATGTCTTGTAATATGTTGCCATAGTACTGTCGCGCGATAGTTTCCAATTATGAATATCATTATATAATCCACTATCAAGTAATGTGGGTAAAGCTAATGATCCAAGGACACGTCTCCTCTAGCGTGTAGGGATGTAGGGATGACAGTGCCAGAAAGTAGAGAAACAAGTGCAGTATATATGCAGCAAGATAGGGGATGAGGGCATTCAACAATAATAACCTACAATAGAGGGGTTACGCATGTTATTATTGCTGCATGCCCTCATCCCCTGTCTTGCTGCATATATACTGCACTTGTTTATCTACTTTGTGGCACTGTCATCCCTACATTCTTCAACATTTTAATGGAGTTTCACTCTTGTTTCACGATTCGTTGTTGCAAATAGACAACGCACGCGTGTGTGAGCCCCACCCATCTATATCTTGATATGTGGGTAATAACGCGTTCAACTGTGTAGTTCTACACGGAAGTGCTATATAGTATACTCGTCCAAGAGAAGATCCCGTTAATAAAAGGCACTGCCCACAGGACTAAGAAGCCTTTTGGTACTAAAATCAAGGTAAATACTTGGTGTGCTAGGCCTTTTGAAGAAGAATTAGAAGAAAAAAGAAGAAAAAGAAGAAAATTTATCAGGGTTTTTGCAATTTCACGTATACCATTGTAGCGGCGTATTGAGTGTCTTATCGTATATAGAAACACTGGTATACCATGCTATGAGTCTAAAAGGGCTTATGGCTGCCGCATTCAAGAGTTCTAAGTCGTTACGTTTGAACACTGGGCGTTTCGGCGCCATCCCTACATAGAGAGTCTACCGACTCTCTGATAGTGCTATTGCCTGCAAAGTACATGTTGATATCCTGCCGCAACAGCCATGGTGAATATGTTGGTAGGTGTACGTGGCCCTATTGCGCATGCGCATGAAGGTTACCGTTGAACCAATCAAATCGCGCGGTTAGTAATAACCCATTTGAAACGCAATTTTTTGAAAAGGGAAAAGCAAGAATACAAAAGACGCTTTTCTGGAATCAAGAAGGCAATCAATGAGTTCTGAACGAGTTATAAACGTAAGTTAGTCTTACAGTAGGAGATCTCATGAACTATTACGTGACAGACTCTGTGAATGAGCGCCAATTCGTGTATGTGCACACAGCGGACCTACCTGAGGGCGGAAAAGGAGAATGTGGTTGTGGGAAGAGATCACAGAAAGACGGCAGGAGGGAGGGTCGCTGGGCAGGGGAATAGGAAGGGCAACACGAGTGTAAAGCCTCTGAGGCTTGTCCAGACGAATAGAGCGTCAACTAGTGAGTAGGGTTGCATGCAAGTACATGTACACAGCTACCGGGTTGAATGTAATAGTACTGCAGCTAGTGTGTATTTTTGTGGTGCTTGCCTAATCTGCAAATGGGCATAGTGGTTATTTCATTTTGATGATGTACTGCATGTACAATGTATATCTCCAGCTAAAGATAAGAGGCCAGTGGCAAGCAATGTGGCTCAGAAAAGGCTGGCCCTTTGCAAACCTGGGTCCAAAAGTGAGTGATTTCCTGATCATGCAGTCATCTCCTTGTATGTATGACACAATATGTGCATATCCACAAGTCTCACTCGTTCATTCATAGAAATGCCCAGAGCTGTCCCTCGCCCTCTGCCGTATGCCTCACAAACTAGTCTGTATGATGATCATTGGATGGCAAAGCAGCAAAAAGGTAGGGTAGATTTTCAAACTTCCATTTCGTGGCTGTATCTCTTGTGTACTGTACATGTACACACGTGAATGTACACGTAGGTTTTGCTCGCTGGCTGAACCACATTCTGACTCCTGTTGACGAGTATGGACAGGTCATGCCTCGTCCTGAAGGAGCAGGTAAGCTGGTTCATCCTGTTCTACTCATGTATCCCCTTCCTAGTTTAGCTTTTAGTCTCGTAACCTATACTCTGTGTATGACTTTTTAATTTTCAACTGTTTGTTAACTACATTTTAAATACACTTGCCTGGAATGTGTGGGGTGTTGTGATTCTGCTCCACCCACTTCCATAGATAGGCTTGCTTAGTATTTGCATTTATACACAATTTTATACATCTCTCTCTTCTCTCAGTGGAGCATACCAGCAACATGACACTGGACAGGGAGGAGTCATCCCTTCCTCCTCCAGCCCGTCCCTCACTCCCTCTCTCCGGTCACAGGAAGTGGTGTCGGCTGCACAGGGCAGCTTGCTTACTCTATCAGTCAGAGCCACTTGCCATAGTCCATGCACGACTGGAGGTCAGTTGTTTCCACATCAGGTGTACAGTAACCCTCTGTGTTGACCATTTAGTGGTGGTGATATGTTCTAGTTACATATACATGGAAAACGTGCATAGGACACTAGCTGAAAAGCCCAACCTCACCAACTTATACAAGACAAACAACACACATACATGTACATGTATGTATGTTGTCGAATCTCACCCGAGGCAGTTGTTTTTCTTAACTACCTTGGGCGAGTTGTGTTGTGTTGCCTTGCCTTTCTTTCTAAGCATCTCATGGATGATAGAGTCATGTACAAAAGTAGGACACTGGATGCCTATCCTTGAGACCTGCAGATGGTCACACGTACAGTGTCCAGATGAAAGCTGGCTGAAATGCATATAATTTTCTGGTGTATACCTTATCCACCTTCACTCATTCGGAGGGTCTGTGACTTGATTGTCACCTGTATCTGGTCATTTACAGTGCAGACTGTATTCAATGTCTGTATTTCTGTTTTCAGGTTGAGATAGAGAGCGGTCGACTGCTGTTCCGTCATGATCTCAGTCCAGTAGCTGACGTGGGACTGAGACAGGACCTGTTGGACATGCTACTGCTCAACTATTCACATGTGTGGCTCAGGATTGGACTTGAGGTACATGTGTATGTACATAATATATGAATATTCTCAATGCCACCATAACACATCTTGACAAAGACAATCATGTGTGTTTTCATAATCTGCTGTGCTTTTCTCCCCACTAAACTGTGTTTGGTGTGAGTATTGCAATGTACATGTACATGCATATTCATAATTTAAGCCACCACAACACACCTCACTCAAGACAGTCACATACACTTTCCTAATCTGCTGTGCTTTTCTCCCCACTAGACTGTGTTTGGTGTGAGTATTGCAATGCCGTTAGTGGCAGAGGAGGCCTCACAGCAGCTGTCCTCCTTCATCTTACACCATCTACTGTCCAACAGTGACCTCGAGAGATCCTGCACTACTTCGTCTGGACTCAAGAATGGTCTGTATATTGCTCTAACTAATTTGTATGTACATGCACATGTCTGCTCTTGTGTATGTGTTGTGTGAGTTGGTGAGATGGGATTCCTTTCTTTCTCAAGTCTTCTAGCTGATATTCTATACCAACTCCTGGTATTACACATCCTACGAATTTCTCTGATAGGAATATGTCTGACTGAGTGTGTGTCATTACATGTATCTGCAATGTAAATGCACTTATGGTAGCATGTTTGAGGAGTCCTGTCTGTGTGTGAGTCCTTAAGTAAGTCCAAAGTAAGTCCTTAATATTGTGGCGTGCTTTTAGTGTGATATTTCATGTAGTTATGTATTTTGTGTTGTGTGTGAGAAGATGAGAGGATCAAGTTGACCCTCCCTTGTCACTATAGGCTATGAAGTGTTGCTGTGTCGACATGTATTGAAGAGATTTCTGTTGCTGGTATTGTTTCTGGACCGAGCAAAGCTGACCCGCTTATTTGACCACAATCCATGTCTCTTTCAATCTTCTGCCAGCATCAAGGTACATGTATATAGTGCGTTTATGTTTATGTAAACTGTGTCTGTAAAATGCCTACATTAACATACATGTATAAATGTATCAGAGACTGGGCTGGCAAGCAGCCCATGCGATACAATGACCCAATGAGGCGCACTTCAGTAAATAACATTAAGCTTTGCTGGAGTGACAGGGAGTATGAACTACATGTACGTGTATGTGTAAATACATGTACATGTATAGCGATAACTTACAAAATGTCTTGTGAGTCATAGCTCTTTACTCTGTATGTGCAGTCAAGTCGGGATATGCTGCTGTGTTTCTCACGCAAGTACTTAGCTGGAGAAGGAGACATTATCAGACATCTCTCCCTCACTGGATATGCTATAACACATTCACAAGTATGTTGTACGTTACACACTGTATGATACTAGTAATGTGCCTTTCTTTTATTCACATGATCAACTGACGAAACATTCAGAGAGGCTATAAGTCCTTTACTTTGTGTAGAGCGGCCAAATTTGAGTAGCATAAATGTACATGTTACACTCGCTGAAAACACTTACATTTTGTAGATAATTTCCCGGAGTGTACGATTGTTGGTAGGCTCCCTCTTCTTGATGCACAGTGTACAGTGTGTCTGCATACATGTATGATACTTACAGTTGTACTCCCTCCACAGACGGCACTGGATGAGTTTGACTACCATGTTGAGAATATTGCCACTGATCTCAGGGATGGACTCAGAATCACGTGAGACATGCCACATTGCAGTTACAGTACACTGCCTTCATCTCTCTGAGTTCAAACTCAGTCCTTTTGACCTACATGTACATATACTTACACTATCCATCCTGTAGTCGGTTGGTGGAGATATTGACTGGTGAGTGGGATTTATCTCGACAGTTGAGAGTGCCTTCCACTACCAAAATGCAGGTACACAAAGTAACGTGTACACGTACATACATATGTAGACTTGATCACAATCACTTTCCCATGCATGTACACTAACAGAGGCTACACAATGTGGAGGTGGCGCTGTCCTGCCTGGCTCAGTACATGCCCATCCCAATGAGGACAGCTGAGGCTGTGGTGGATGGCCACTGTGAGAAGACACTAGCACTCCTCTGGAGTATCATCTTTCACTTCAAGGTGAGGGACAAGTAGTCGGGCTATTCCCTCATGGGGCCTGGAAATAAGACAAGTATAATGAAGTTTCTCTACTCCCTTTGTGATATGGTCCAGCTGACAGAGCACTCAGTATGTACATGTATGTGTTCCCACCGTGCACTTCTTTCTATGACTACATGTAGGTAAAGCTGCAGCTGAATGTTGCTGAGCTAAAGGAGGAGATTGCAGTCCTGGAGCGGCAGCGACCTCATCCTCTCTCCTACCTCTACAACACCCGACGCTCCTCACTAGAGCCTGTCATCTTCCCAGACCCCACCCTCTCCCTCCTGCTGCGGTGGTGCAGAGCAGTAGGCAACATTTATGGAGTGCAGGTGATTGTCTCATATTACATGTAGTATATAGCTAGCCTCATTCCCAGGCCTTATAGCACTTAGTCTCGTGCCCAGACCACACCCCGAAGGGAAGGGTCTGGTCGCTTTCGCCACCTTTTTTGGGACTGTACATAAAATTAGAAAGGATAGGAACGAAATTTCGCATCCAACGGAAGTAATTATAGTGCGTAGTACAATACTCTCGTTTCCAGACCACACCCGAAGATCTTGGGACTGTACGTAAAATTAGATAGAAATATCGCAGAACCACCTACGTAGAAATACGTAAACCGCTTCTGCGATCGTGATTAGTAGTTTGATTTCTCAAACTGAATTTTAATGAGTCCCAAGAAATGTGGCGAAAACGACCAGACCCTTTCCCTTCGGGGTGTGGTCTGGGCACAAGACTATATAGCACTAGGTATACTGTGGAACCAGAGTCAGTAGACAGTCCAGGAATGAGGCCTGTGGACAGCCCAGGAATGAGGCCAATACATGTACACGTGTACATGTAGCACCGTTGGGTATTTGTGATCGTTTACACATGTCAACAGGTTTACAATTTCAGTAGTTCTTTCTCTGATGGTCGTTTGTTGTGCTACCTCCTCCACCACTACCACCCGTCACTACTGCCACTGCACCTCATACAGAATAATACAACACTCTCTGAGGTCAGTAGATGTACATGTACTATCTACACAAATAGATGGTTTCATTTAGAGGGGGGGTTGATGCTTTTCCACTTCTCCCCGGGACTGTATAGTCACAGAGAGCTATAAATGCATAAATGCATACTTGTACTCTTCATACAGAATTTGGCCTCAATTCTCCACAATTTCAGTATGTACAGTTGAGATAGTACATGAACGTCACCAAATGTGTTCACGGAGCATATGTGCATGTACATGTATGTACATGTATATTGTACCAACTTGTTAGTGTCTTCCTCACTGTTTCCTCAGCTTGCTGCCTCAAATGGTGTGAGTGAGAATGAGGATTCCCTAGACAGCAGTGCTCTGTGCTGGACAGCAACATTTAGCCCTAGTGAGACTTGATAAACTGTATGTACATGTCCACAAATACTCAAACCAAGAATGCAATGAAACACAATGCAACTCACCAGGATTTGAACCCACAACACTCTGTTCTAGGCAGATGTTCCACCAACTCAATTACCAATGCAGTGGACTGAATCACACATACATGTATGCATGCAAAGCAAGGCAAAGTTCTGATGAAGAGGCAATTCAAATTTACGCGTACATGTACATGTACATTGTACCTGTACCAACTGCACATACATGTATGTACATGTACATGTAAGCCCAACAATCTGCACTTTCCTACCAAAACAGCCACTGGTAGAGACCCAGCCAGAGAGAGGCTATTGGAGAATGAGAAAATGAATTTCAAGATCGTAGCCGAGAAGGTATGTATAATGTTAATGTCGGCTTATTCTACATGTCTTAAACCTCCTGTTTTCCCTTACTTGCAGTTGGCTATGTTGGGTGGGGTTCCTCTGCTGGCCTTGAGGAAGGAGATGTCCAATACAATGCCCAATGAGAAGGTAATGTAGTCTCTTAACTAAGCATATATGTCTTAGTGTCATGTGCATGGGATTGCATTGCCTAAGCATCTCACCTCAGTCAATCTAGACCTACATTGTACATGTACATGTGCATTATCAGTGTTGATACCCAGTTAGGCAGTAGCTGATGTTTTGCCTGAGTGGTTTGTGGTGGATAAATTACATATACCACAGCTACTCAATGGTATATTCATTCTGCATGTAAGTCTAGGCTATGGTATAGCAGCTGGGCATACACGGCATTGATGTGGGCCAACTAGTCCAAAACAGCTATCTGCCGTTTGCCTTTCATATACACGTACAGTGGTCATTGTCCTTGTACCTCACAGGTGGTCATTACCTATGTGTCCTATCTGTGTCACCAACTTCTACTGCTGAGGAAAGAAGGCCGGGCAGCGGTGGTTATACAGCGTGCATGGAAAAAGCACAAAAAGACAATTCAGAAAGTGTCGGAAATACAAAGGCAACACAAAGCTGCTATCCGTATTCAGGTGCAAATTTACATGTATGCTAGTTGGCAGTATACATGTACATGTATTTGTATGCATGCATGCATGCAGTGTATGCACGCAATGTTATGAAGGAACTCTCCTGGATATGTTTCTTCAGGCTACCATTCGGGCATACTTAGTTCGACAGAAATACCTTCGTCTCCTACATGCTGTACAATACATCCAGCACACATGGCACTGTCGCAAGATTGCTAGAGCTCAGAGGAGGCAATTCCTGGAGACACAACATGCTGTTATCATCCTTCAGAAAGCTGCTAGATCCTGGCTTGCTGTAAGAGCCCAGGCTGCAGTCAAAATTCAAGCTCTGCTGAAATGCTACTTGGTGCGAACCCAATACCTCCGCACAAGACAAGCTGTAGCAGTCATTCAAGGATGGTGGAGAAAATGTCTCAAGTTCAAGAAGATGGAGAGAGCATCAATAGTCATTCAGACAAGGTTCAGAGGCTATCAATGTCGCAAGAAGTACCTATCAATTCTCAAAGCTGCCCACACAGTTCAATCGTACTTTAGACATCACTTGACTGGTATTGGTATTCGACAGCTGTACCTGCAGCAAAAGTGTGCTTGCACAACACTGCAGGCAGCTTTCAGAGGATGGAAGGTTAGAACGAGCATGGCTGCGTTAAACAGAGCAGCCACTGTCATTGGGGCTCACTACAGAGGTTACAGAGAGAAACGTCGTTACACTGCCCTCCATCACAGCGCTAGAGTCATACAGGCTGGGTACAGAGCTAGGAGGTCAATGAGAGAAGAACAGAAGCAGTTTCTTGCCTTGAAGCACTCTGCAATCACTGTTCAATCTCACCTCAGGGGTTGTCTGGTAAGACGAAGGCTTGCTATGCAGCACAGAGCAGCCGCTGAGATTCAAAGAGTCTTTCGAGGACACTACCAAAGAAAAAAGTATGTCTCCATCAAGAAGGCAGCCACTACCCTTCAGACATACTGGAGAGCTACCCTTTGCATGAGAGCTGACCGAGACGCATTCGCAGTAGTCAAGAAGCAAGTGATAACTGTGCAGGCGTTGGTGAGAAGGCACCTTGTTAGGAAACATTACCACCAGATGCACTCCTCTGTAGTAGTTATCCAAACCTATGTGAGGGGTTATGTGGCTAGAAAGCGCTACTGGAAGACCAAGTCAGCTGCAGTCACAATTCAAGCCAATGCCAGGAGGATGCTGGTAAGGAGAAGCTACAAGAGAAGTCAAAAGGCTGCTATTGCTATTCAGGCTCACACAAGAGGCTTCTTGGCTAGAAGGAGGTATTCTGAAACAAAGAGATGCATCGTGAAATGCCAGGCTCAAATTCGAGGGTTTCTCTCAAGAAAGTACTACCAACGCACCCATGCATCCCTCGTACTCTTGCAATCACACATGAAAGGATATATTGCTAGATGTGCTTACAGGAAGAGTAGAGAGGCCGTTATTACTCTCCAAGCTGCAGTGAGAGGCTTGAAGATGAGGAGAGAATACAGAAGAAGGTTGTCTGCCATACGAAGCATTCAAGCTTACACTCGCCGCTATCTGGCTGGCAAGAGAAGGCAACGTGCTGCCACCATACTTCAAGCATATGCCAGAGGTTACCAGGCAAGGAAAAACTTAAAACAAATTCGTGGGGCCATCACTAAGCTCCAAGCACTGACAAGAGGCTACTTAGCAAGGAAGAATTACCAGAAGACCAGACAGGTAATTATTTCATGTCAGAGTGTGATTAGAAGGTACCTCTGTCATCAGCTGTACAAGAAGCACAGGACTGCTATATGTACATTACAGTCTGCCATCAGAGGCTGGCTGGTCCGAAGGCATTATCACCACACAAGAATGTCAATCATCAAATCTCAGGCATTAGTTCGAGGCTACATAGCCAGAAAGGGCTACAAGCAGAGCAGGTCTGCTATAATCACATGCCAAGCTGTAGTCAGGGGTTATCTGTCACGTCAAAACATTAAGAAAAACCTTGCAGCTCTTATGATACAGTCCTATACCCGAGGGTGGCTAGCTCGCAGAAGTTTTCATCGTACCATGCGCACGGTCCTATCTCTGCAGGCACTAAGGAGAGGCTGCATTGCAAGAAAAAGCTATCAGCATGCCAGGAGATCCATCATCCTCTGCCAGTCTGTGATCAGAAGATACCTTTCACGTCATCATTATCAAAAGGTCAGAAAGGCAACTTGCACCATTCAAGCTTTCACTCGAGGCTGGTTTGCTAGGAGGCAATATCAGCAAACCAGAAGAACTGTACAAGTGCTGCAGGCTGCTACCAGGGGCTACCTAGCAAGGAAACATTACCACGAAGCAAGGAAAAGTATTGTCCTCTGTCAAGCCTCTGTCCGTTGCCATCTGGAAAGAAAGCATTACTTGCACATGCTGCAATCTGTCTGTCTTTTGCAAGCCAGGATGAGGGGGTGGCTGGCAAGGTTGCAGTATCACAGAAATATTGCAAGAGTTGTTAAGACCCAAGCAATAGTGAGGGGCTATCTTGTTCGAATGCAGTATCAGCGTACGAGAGCAAGCGTTGTCACTTGTCAGGCCTGCACTCGCAAGTTCCTTGCACAGAGACATTATATGAAGGTGAGGTCTAATGTTTGCAAGCTTCAGGCCTTTACAAGAGGCTATCTTGTCAGAAAGGATTTCTGCAAACAGAAGGCATCTGTTGTGAAATGTCAAGCAATAGTGAGGTCCTACCTTACCCGAAAGCAGTTCATACAAACTCTGAGAACTATACACTTCTGCCAAGCTGTAGTGAAGGGATACTTGCAAAGAAAACGCTACAGGAAGATCTCTTCTGCTACCAAAACACTACAGGCAGCTACAAGAGGATGGCTTGCTAGGAGACACTATCAGCAAACCAGAAGAGCTGTACAAGTTCTGCAGGCTGCTACCAGAGGCTACCTAGCAAGGAAACATTACCACGAAGCAAGGAGAAGTATTGTCCTCTGTCAAGCCTCTGTCCGTTGCCATCTGGAAAGAAAGCATTACTTGCACATGCTGCAATCTGTCTGTCTTTTGCAGGCCAGGATGAGGGGGTGGCTGGCAAGGTTGCAGTATCACAGAAATATTGCAAGAGTTGTTAAGACCCAAGCAATAGTGAGGGGCTATCTTGTTCAAATGCAGTATCAGCGTACAAGAGCAAGCATTGTCACTTGTCAGGCCTGCACTCGCAAGTTCCTTGCACAGAGACAATATAAGAAGGTGAGGTCCAATGTTCAGGCCTTTACAAGATGCTATCTTGTCAGAAAGGATTTCTGCAAACAGAAGGCATCTGTTGTGAAATGTCAAGCAATAGTGAGGTCCTACCTTACTCGAAAGCAGTTCATACAAACCCTGAGAACTATACATTTCTGCCAAGCTGTAGTGAAGGGATACTTGCAAAGAAAATGCTACAGGAAGATCCTTTCTGCTACCAAAACACTGCAGGCAGCTACCAGAGGATGGCTTGCTAGATGTCACTTTGTGAAGTCTGTTGTCAAAGTCCAGTCAGTAGCAAGGGGCTACCTAGCAAGGAAGCAATACCAGCATGACAGAGCTGCTGTGGTGAAATGCCAGGCATGTATCAGAAGGTATCTGGCAGTAAAGAAATTCAAAGAGTGCCGATTGTCAATCATCTACCTTCAGACTATCGTAAGAAGTTTCCTTGCAAGAAGGCAATACAGAAAGAAGGTGGTATGTGTAGTGAAATGTCAAGCTATAGCTCGCAGCTTCATAGCTCAGAGGCACTACCTCAACACCAAGAAAGCCATCGTCACATGCCAGGCCATTACTAGACGATTGCTCCAACAGAAACAGTACAATGCAATGAAGAAGGCTGTTATTCGTATCCAGTCTTTCATTCGAGCAGCCCTAGCTTCCATAAGATACCGCAGAATGAAAACAGCAGCAGTGATTCTTCAGTCGCACACTAGAGCTCTCCTTGCCAGGAGACACTATATGAAGCAGCAAAGAGCGGCCGTAACCATACAATCACATGTAAGAGGTTGGGTTGCAAGGCAGCAGTACACACGTCTGCAAGCAGCTGTGCTGACAGTTCAAAAATACTACAGACGCACCGTAGCTGAAGTGCACTATCTACAACTGAAGTCAGCTGCAGTCGTGCTGCAGTGTTGCACAAGACGATGGGCAGCAATCAGAAAGCGAGACGCTCTGGTAGAAGAAAAGAAGCAGAGTCAATCTGCAGTCATTCTCCAGTCTGTAGCTCGTTCTTACCTCGCCAGGACTCACTACCTCAGGATTAAGCAAGCCACAATCACCATACAATCATATGCCAGACAGCAACAGGCTATGATGCTACTTGCATGCTTGAAGCAACACAAAGAAGCTGAAAGAAGAGAAAGTGCAGCAAGAGTGATCCAGTCTGCCTATCGTGGCTACGTTCAGTTCTGGAAATATCAACAGATGAAAGAGGCGAGCACCATGATCCAGGCTTGGTGGAGGGGGTTGCTGGTGAGGCAGCAATACAGAAAGCTCTGCTGGGCAGTGGGTGTGATAAGTACAAGATACAGTGCAGTGAGAGAAGGGAGGGAGGTGAGAAGGGTACATGAGAAGAGGAAGTGGGCAGTGAGAGTCATCAAGGAGCACTACCTTGCCTGGAGGAAAGGAGTGCAGCAAAAACAGGTTTTTTGTTCAGTGTATACATGTACATGTATGTACATGTATAGGTACTTGGAGTGTGTTGCTTTTTTGGTCATGCTTCTATAACCCGTTAGTAACTCGGTGTAGTGTGTGTGTATGCATGTATGTGTGTGTAAAGGGGGGAGCATCTTGGTCATAGGGATGTACGTCTACATATTCTCTTGCTGTCTCTTCCAGCACTACCAGAGGCTCTATCAAGCTGTACTATCAGTTCAGCAGTGGTACAGGTGTTGGTATGACACTAGGAAGGCCAGGAGATATTACTTGGATTTGCGTAGAGCATCCATTATGACCCAGGCAGCCTGGAGAGGACAGCTTGTCAGAAGACAGATCGAGGTAAGGAGAGTGAAGCAGATTCTGCATGCACATGTACATGTACATATGTGTACATTGTGTATTTACAGAAGGGCATGGAAGTCATGATCCACTTGGGATTTGAACTCAATCCCTTCTGGTTACATGAGGGCTCATAACTGACGTGGCTTTCTTTTTTTCTTACAGGGCATCAAATCAGCTTACAGACGCGAAAAAGCTTCACTTCTCATTCAAGTGAGCTACATTGTACATCATAAAATAACAATTACATGAATCAAAGATACATGTACTACATGTACATGTATATGGATGTGTAAGAATATGTGTGTACAAGTGTAATGTGCCTCATCCCAGTCTGTGTGGAGAGGTCATGTGGTGCGCAGACAGACAAGTGGTGCAGTCCAGAGAGCCAGAGAGAGAGTGAGGCTGGCCAATGCCTCTGCACAGAAGGCCCACAGTATCAAGAGCAGACTACCCAGCATCCTTGAACGGCTCAAGAATTGCAAATACCTCACAAGTTTGGCAAATCAACTGCATACATTAGGTACGTGTATAATACTATTGTATATGCCAACTAGGAGTATATGTAACACACCCTCACGTGTTACACATACATGTTGTTGGTTGCTTTGTGTTGCTTTGTATGTGTGATTCGACCCAGTCGGCTGAGCTGCCTCGGTAGCTTAGTTAGTAAGATCATCACCTAGAAGTGGGTGTGAGTCCCACCCTAGGCAGCCACATTTTTTTTGAAGAATGACTGCTTTGTGCGAGTTATTGGTTTGTCTTTCTGTTGTATTGTGTTGCTTTGCCTTGCCTTTCTAAGCATCTCATGGATGATTGAAGTCATGTAATTGGAGAGTGGAGCGAGCTAACCTAGTGATTTGAATAGGCTAATTTTCTATATTATATATATATATATGTACATTCGTATGTGGTGCCACTGCTCATACGTTGATACTACGCACTTCTTTATACGAAATGTTTGAAATACTTTGAAATAAATGTTTGAAATATTTCACCGCTCGCCAAAAATTCACTGCATTCGCCTACTAGTATGTTCCTTCTTCTCATCCACTAGAAATGATAACAATAGCAAGTGAGGTATGCAGCAGGACGCTGGTAGAGGCAGACTGTCTCCCTGTGTTACTGGACCTGATAGTACAGACCAACCGCAGCCAGGCAGCTCTGGTGGTGGTGGCTGGGATCATCAGGATACTAGCCAATATTGCTAAGGTGAGGACTGTTTGTTGTACAGTGAAATTAGTACATGTTTGCTATGAGGTCTATTGTTCCATTTCCCAGTGGGAGTCCACCTGCAGCAGTATTCGTCAGTGCCCCAACTCAATGGCCTGTCTAGTTGATCTCGTGTACAAAGTACACAACTCCCAAATAGCACTGCTTCTGGCTACATTACAACTCATGGTTACCTGCACGGCTGGAACTAAGGTTTACTGCTACCTGCATACACATATGTGTTGTTTCTGTGTGTATGATATGCTTTTTGAATACTGCCTTGGAGCCCTACATGTAAGTGCTTATCCACTTAATGAGAGCACCTTACTAACTCTACCTTTCCATCGTCTTCATCAAATGGTTGCACAGTCAGTGTGTATTTCACTGTCCTCCTCTGTGTATGATCCCACCACAGGTACAGGGCAGCAGTACCACACTCAAGAAGCTGTCTACTGTCAGAGATACCGTTAGCCGTAAAGGAAAGATGTCCAGCAGACCTGCCAAGAAAGTTGGCGTCAATACTTTACACACAACATGTCTTCAACTTCTGGACAAATTGCTTAATGTCTTTTCATAAATACACCAACTAGCTACTAGCAATGCATGGTTGTATAGAATAAGACGCAATAGCTCATTTTGTATGTTATTTCATTAGTATATATATAAAATAGCTGGTTTGTTTCCCACCATCTTACTATACTATTGTATATCCCACACTGTTATATTTTGTATCAAGCTTAGTTATAGTATGCAATTATATAGGGTGCTACTTATATGAGTCTGGAGTAGGTGTGCAGTGCACAAGTGAATTAGTCTGTCGGTTTGTCGTACATGAAACAGGTTTGTATGTGCTGGAGTAGAGTCCCTCTAGATCTCCCTGTACCAATGTATTCACTTCCAGTTGTCCAATGGGAGTGGTGAGTAGCTGTTGAGTTATATAGGAGGGAGAGATAGCCATATAATACTGCAATGCAGGTAGACTCAGTGTAAGCAGCATGCAGGAGGACATGAAGCTTCTGGGGCAATCACATCGCATGGCCACGTGTACATGAAAAATATGGCTGACTTAGCAATTGAAACTATTTGAGTGTGTTGGGCACTCACACACACACACACAGACTGTAATTTTGCATGCATGTCCAGTCTAGCCAGTCATGAAAGGATGTCTCTATAGAATGATAGACATGGCAGTTCAGGTATCATGAAATCTGAGACAGCTATAGGATGTAACAGCTATTTCATGCATCCTTAGTAATGAGGACCTTCCTACAGTAACCCATTTTTGAATTGCTATGTATGTTAGATGGGGCTTTCACCAGGAGCATATCTTGTGATATAGATTTATGTACACTGCATGTATGGATGTTCTATGCAACAACAGACAGGTACAGCTACATGTGTACAATTAACATTTGTTTGGATGACACATGTGCATGTGACTATGCATGTTGAAAGCAAATAATTACGCAGATTGTTTGCTGCTTTGGGACTGTTTTTAGTATACTGTTCATTGTTTTTTCTTTGACATGCAGCTGTATCTCGAAATGTGACTACAAACTTTACTGCACGGACTAGCTTGCACTCAGTACTCACTTCCTTATGTTACTATGAGTACACAATACTTGGCAAATTCATCATCAACACAGCTCTCCAAAGTTCTGTTGACTTGCAGCATAACAAGAAACACATGCATGTGTTCCATTTGTACACATAATACAGGTAGTTGCGTATCCATTGCATTGACTTTATGATAACTGTGCATACATGTGCAGTGTTTACATTACATGAAGCTGCAGCTGTGCCATGATTAGTGAGGAATGGTTCCTGTATAGTACAAGTGTAAAAAACATTTCATTGAAATGTTGAAGGATGTAGGGATGGTAGTGCCAAAAATTAAAGAAACAAGATTGTAATAACCTGAGTGGTGCACAGTGAATAACTGATTATGATACGTATATAGTTTGGAGTTCAGAGTTCACGCTACCACAAAGATGAATTACAATTTATGTATGCAGACAAGGGATAATTGCATGCAACAATAACAACATGCGTAACCCCAACGAAATTAAATGTAGGGAGGGGTTACGCATGTTGTTATTGTTGCATGCAATTATCCCTTGTCTGCATACATAAATTGTAATTCATCTTTGTGGTAGCGTGAACTCTGAACTCCAAACTATATACGTATCATAATCAGTTATTCACTGTGCACCACTCAGGTTATTACAATCTTGTTTCTTTAATTTTTGGCACTACCATCCCTACATCCTTCAACATTTCAATGAAATGTTTTTTACACTTGTTTCACTAGTTTTTCTTGGGTACCTACATTGTCCATTGTTTCTGTACGTGGAGTGATCCCTACTTGCTTGTGTTCGCACGAGCCCCACCCGCTTCTACTCCCGCGGACCTGCGCGCGCTTGAGCCCCACCTTTCTATGAAACGTGATGCACGTGACCACACAGAAAATGGCTTCCGACAAATAAGGAAAATTTGCGATTATACAGTTGTGAGTAAAGTTACCAAGATTCTCTTGGTCAAGGATCACGCACGCAAGGGAAAGGAGTCGTTTCATGTTAAAACCAAGGACAGTACTTGTGCCACTTTTGCGGTAGGCCAGTTCAACTGAATTAGAAGAAGAAGAAGAAGAAGAAGAAGATGATGAACAAAACTATCCAAAAAGGGGGGTGTGGCAAATTCCGTAAGTCATTGTAGCTGTGTATTTTACGTACTTTGAGGGTCTTAGCGGGTACAGAATCACTCGTAGAGTACGTGTATGTATCTAAAAGGGCTTGTAACTGCCGCGTTTGGGAGTTCTGAGCCATTCTATTTTGGAAAATGGGCGTGTCCTGTCGGTGCCATCCCTACATAGAGAGTCTACCGACTCTCTGATATGCATAAATATAGAAGGTTACACTATATACATGTATGTATCAAAAGAGAAATCAAGATAGCTAGTCCCTGTCACTTTTTGTTGCTTTCCTCTGTAATTCAACAACCATAACACTCTATTTTGATGTTGATGTAGAAGATTCATATACTTGTTGCAACCCTTTCCCTTTCATATCTCAGTATGCATTGCATAACTACTCAGTAAATCACCATATCATGTTGCACTACTCAGTCAATCACATCATGCCGCACTTTATTTAAGCTGCACGCATGCACAGAGAGTGATGAGTTTAATTGGCATGTTGAGGGTCAAGCTATGCTACATTGATGTGTTTTTGGAAAAACACTATTTCAGGAAACACCTTGGCCCACTGGTTATGTCCCCTAGCCTACACACTAAAAATATTATGGTCATCCTTGCATGGTTGTCTCAGTTGCATGAACAGCTTGTCATAGGCAATCATATAAATTTTAATCCACCATTTTACAGTGATATAGGTAGAGGGATCACAGGGCTCATGTGTGCAAACATCAGTAGCAACACATGAAAAGCCTTA
The DNA here is from genome assembly GCA_963970385.1 of Theonella swinhoei. NCBI lineage: Eukaryota > Metazoa > Porifera > Demospongiae > Tetractinellida > Theonellidae > Theonella > Theonella swinhoei. The sequence continues at coordinate 3,109,638 of OZ019948.1, read as the reverse complement.
CTCTCTAATGATACTGATGTAGTCTCTAACATTGAGGTGGAGTACTTCAACTGATGACATGGTCTGCAACATGTGGGGGGGACCGGATATATCCCATAGACTCAGATCCTTAACCAATGTCTATAATAGATATTGCATGTACTTTTGCTGTGTATAATGTATATCATATGACAACAAACCTTTCTTTAATGCAAGCTCAGCTCTTTGACTACTTGCACTATGGGATCTGTTATGTTCCATTGTCCAAAAAGCACATGTAACTATATGTAAAGTACTAGGAGAAGCTTTCAATCTGAAAAACAAACAGTAAAAATGGAAAACATATAACACTAGCTAAATAGAAAGAGGCCCAACTTACCAACACTTACAAGACAAACAACACACATTACTAAGAGGAGGACACCAGACACTGGATGGTCAGCCTTGAAAACTGCATGGGGGTGGTATATTATTTTGGATGGATTTTTTTGCTATAGCAGTGCAATGACTTATATAGGGATGTGCATTTTATAATCACTCATCCACCACAAACTTTGCAATGGCTCTTAATTTATGTATGTGGTGTGTTATTGATCTCAGTATGAGTCATTGCCCTACATGGCTACATCCATCAGGAAATGATAAGTGTGTTTGTGACCGTTATCAAACTGTGGTGGTGTGTTAGAACGAAGTTAACTTGGTGTCTTCGATTTCTACTGTCTCACTTCAAATGGAGATGGAACTACTTTCTAGAAGCAATGAGCCATGTAAATCAGACTCTACAACAAAGTATTGAGAAGTCTGTCAGAACAGGAGAGCAGACTTCCATTTCAACCAGTGGAAAATTTGCAGACTAAAGTAGGAATGTGTATGCAGTAGTTCTTGTACAAATAGCCTTAGGCCATGTATTATAATGGAGGCACCTGAGGAACACAACTTACCATCAGTTTGCCCCTCAACTCCAGCCACATTTCATTAAAATGTTGAAGGATATAGGGATGGTAGTGCCAAAAAAACAAGATAACCTGATCGCGAGTGGTGCACAGTGAACAACATATTATGATATGACCATACAACTTATGTATGCAGGAAATGATTAATGGCACACTAACAACATAACACACTATATAGTACGGTGTTCAGAGTTCAGTTACCACGAAGATGAATTATGTATTATATACGTATGCAGACAAGGGAAAATTGCATGCAACAATAACAACATGTGTAACCCACGAAAAAAAATGTAGAGACATGGAAGTACTGTTTTTTTTGTTTTTTTTTGTGCGGGCAACCAAAGCATTATCTTTTTTCAAAATAAAAAATAAATAAGAGAACTCATGTGTACATAATTAAAGACAGAGAAAAGACAAAACAAAACAAAACTGAAGCAAAAACAACAAAAACAAAAACAAAAACAAAACAAATGATGCACTAAGTGCAGAACCCTCGGCGTCCACGCGTGCGTGAATCTATAACGCGCGTGCGCGAATGCTGAAAAGGCACGTGCGATTGACACTCAAGGTGCTGGAAGCGCTATAGCTTTGACCGGAGCAGTACGCATGCTTGTACTCCCTCATGCAGTAACCGCTGATGTTTCGCTGTACATCGAACAGGAATACCTGATCGCGGGTAGGCTAGATCTAGAATCTAATTAGCAATTGGCTCTTTCGCTTGCGTTTCACGCCATAACTCCTGAACGGAGAGGTTTCAAAGAAAACCCCACAAATTTTTTGACCTCTGTTGCCGCTGAGTACGTGACAGTATTTTACACACACACACACACACACACACACACACACACACACACACACAAACACACACACACACACACAGTGACAGACCCAACTACCGTAACCCTCGCTGCGCATGCGCGCCGAGGGTTAAAAACGAAAACACCGTCTATTGAGGGAAGGAGGGTTGGCTGACGATTGAGCCAAAGGGTGGCTGTATACGTACGTTTTATACACAACAATAAAAAACAATACATGTGTATGCCTATATACATATACAGAGTCTACGTACCTATGCCTATACGCATGTAGTATATAGCCATAGCATTCCTCATAATTATTATAAATATTCGTGATGAGGGACTAGACAATCTGTCTCTGAATGCAAAGTCATTATTTCAGAACAGTATAGAAATGGTGAATACTGCATTGGGAATCCTTGGCTTTATTGGTAAGTAAAATTTGTGTGCCATTTTAAATGATTACAGTCTAATCACCTTCCACAGACTAAGTATCAGGTCTAGGGAGTCAGTAGCTATAGATCTAGACTCCCTATGTATAGATGGTGTCGCAGACGCGTCCATTATATATCAAATAGCTAAGAAATCATAAACGGGCAGTTATAAGCTGGTGTACAAGTGTTTCTGTACCCCATAAGCCGTCGAAGTAGCTACACCATAGATTCTACAACGAAAATTGATTCTCCATCTTCCAGTTTAAATAAGATTTTCGCGTAAGTACTCACCCTGATTTCTACATAAAACGGCTTTTTTTCTCTTGAGTGCATGATCCTTGACCAATTATAGCGGGCAGGTAGGCAGGGATTTGGACGAACTGGCCCGCTGTCGGGTTGGGTCTGTTCGTGCGCATAGGCCATAGCGCATCTGCACGTAGATTCTATGTTTTTACAGTAGCTGTAAGTGTATGTATATTTGCCAGGTATTGATGGAATGTCAAGAGCATAAGCAGCACGCATTGTGCGTAGCGAGTTTGAACATCGTCTTCGTGCGCTTCTCGAAACTGCGCAATGTATAGTATCGGTGCCTTCCCGCGCTTTGATTGTGCGTACGCGTGGGAGGAGAACGCGCGGGGACAGGCATTCAGTAATGCTTCCATTTGTACGACTTGGTGAGCTCGCCTCTATACCCCTTAGAAAATATTGCTCTATCTATCCACGTACCGAAGAAAATAACCCCAGCATAGATTTACCTCATCAAGTTTTCTTGATTTCTGGCACTTCCATCTCTACAGTCAGCCTATAGCTAGTAATTTGCACTTGTAATATGCCCATAATCTGGATCCACCCTGTTAGCTATAGTATTAGCTAAAAAGCATTTGTCCTTAAATCAATAGTATTATGGATATCTTTCCCTAGCTATGTGTCAAGGTCAGCTTATCCTGAATGCTCTCCCTGATGTGCTGTTTGTCAATAACAGTGGAGTGCATAATGTGGAGCTGGGGACAGTTATTCGAGCTCACTGCACTGCCAGCAGTAGCTCTGTTCCTGTTGTGACATGGTTCAGAAATGGAAGCACTCTATCTAATGACCCTCCTCATATCAGGATCAGAACAAGCACTGACAGTACTGCAGTGATATCTGTTCTCACCATTGACAACTTCATCACTATTGATAATGGAGACTACTACTGTCAGGCCAGTGACAGCCTTACTTCACTGAGCAGTACTACCCTCAGCCTGACAGGTGAAAAAGTGAAAGAAAATGGGAAGCCCATGTTTATATTTGATCTTACCCCTCCCCTTACCCAGCTATTGATGATGGCTCAATATATCTATTACGGGATCCAGTTACCAGGGAAATAGTAGGAGGATATTATAATGATGCTGTTAAAACTTATGACTCAATACGTGATAATCGGACAGCTTACACACCTGGATTAACCTTTGATCCCAGTATTTATCAAACTCTATGTTGTCAGATGTTAAGGTGTATAATTTCAATTCCTGGAAACCAAACAGCATCACCAGATATCTCATTGTTGAATGTGGCATGGCTGAGAAATGAACAGGTAGTCGACCACGTGGATGGTCATACAGAGATAGAAAGTAGCCTTAGATATCAACCACGTCAAGATGAGACTAGGTATGTATCCCAGTTAGTACTCCCATCATTCCAGACAGCTGATGCAGGAATCTACCAGTGTGTGTACACTGACTTTGATAGTGACAGAGAGCTGGTCTTTAGTACTCCATTCAGATTAGATTCCGGTATAAGTTGCTAAATTAAATTGTTCCATTTGTGATATAATCGTGCACAATGTCATATACTCAGATGATGCCACAGTTGAATTAGAGGCTGTATCTCCAGTGGACATTGTACTAGAGACTCCTGAGAAGTTAGTTCTTGAGGTGGAGTCATCTGGAGGATACTTCCGCCATGCCTGGTACAAGAATGATGAGGAAATATTTCCTAATGGAGACATGCAGTTCAGAGAAGACAATCCTGAGAGATTTTCTGAATTCTTTCAAGTCTTTGTACAGGACCCAACAACTACCTCAGACCTGGGAATATATAGAGTCGACCTGATTGATGATACTTCAGCAGTACTGGAGACACTGGAGTTCACTGTTACACCACCTGGTTAGTTCCTTCAGTGTGTATAGCAAATCATGGGCTATTTGTATAGCTAATTGTTTGTGAAATTGCTCTTAATTCAGTTGCTCTGATTGTGGATGCTCTAAACACAACTGTCACGGTTGTAGAGGGAGGAGATGTGGACATTTCATGTCTAGCCAGTGCCAACTCTCTACCCACCTCAGCCATAGCCTGGACATTTGATGACAGTTCTACTTCATTCTCTCAAACTGATACTATTCAGAACAAGACGGCCTATCTTTCTGGTGGAGGAACCTTCTACTTCTCTGAAGGCAACATAACATCCACACTGCATATCACTGCTGCCATCTACCCCACTAACGATGGTGTATATGTGTGCTCCTCAACTAATGGTACAACAACACTGAGTGATTCCATTACAGTAGAAGTCCAAGGTAGCATGAGGTCTGTTATTCACCAATGTACATTAATCATATTGGATACTCTTACAGTTCCTCCTGAGCTGACTGTTTCAGCAACAAATCCCAGGCTAGTTCTTGGACCATCTACAAATATCACTTGCTCTATTACAAGAAGTGTTCCCAGTAACTACACTATTGAGTGGACACTGACTAACACAGATGATGTCACAACAACACTAATTAATACAGAACAGACTTTAGTAGTTACAAGAGGTGAATTTGGGACCACCTACACATGCACTGCAACCAACTCAGCTGGTCTCTCTGGTAGTGCTAATATCACTATAGAAGAAGGAGGTAGGAAACACGGCAGAATTTTAGACCCAGTTGATGTGTGTGCATGTACTATACTGTTCTTCTAGAAGTCAGTATAGATGATGTTGAAGCAGCTCTTCCAGGAGACAATGTTACTCTGACCTGTACTAGTGGAGATACTCCGGTTAATATGTTTCAGTGGACAATGGAGAATAATATTGCTATTCTCAGTAATGATATGACACTTGAGATAATGGATATTCAAGAGAACCAGTTTGGGACATACATATGTAGTGTGTTTAATGCTCTGGGAGGAGGAACAAGTAATATCACCATTGAACAAGCAAGTGAGTTTATGCTTCAAATTATGTAATGTTGTTATACATATTCTCTGCACTGTAGCTGCTCCAGTTGCTGGCGTCAATAAAAGCATTACTTTTAATGTTGGAGAGGATTTAATATTAGCAGCATCCTTTTCTGATTTTAATCTGGCTCTTGATAACATAACATGGACACAGAACTCTTCTATATCTCTAGTGAATAGAAGAGATGAAATCAACATTACAAACAGTGACCTGAGTCCACCCGAGGCTAACTCCACGTTAACAAGGCTGGGCATTACTGGACTCTCTTATGCTGGAACATATGTGGCAACTGGTACCAACCGTGCAGGATCTAACTTGACCACTTTTATTGTGGCAATTCTTGGTATAAAGCTATATTCTTGAATGTCTTTTTAATATGCCATACATTTCTTTCCATTACTATATGCAGCTGAAGTAAATATCTTAACACCACCTGACATAACATACACATTCGATGAGGGCTCTAGTGGTGAACTTGTGTGTACAGCCACTGGAATACCAGCTGCTACTATATATTGGCAAATTGAAGAAGAGAACATCACTTTAAATGGGATTATTAACAGCTTTAGTATTATCCATGACCTCATTCTGACTAACAGTCGTCTGACAATAAGTCCTGTTCACAGATGTGATGCTGGCACGTACACTTGTGTTGGAATAAATGGAGTAGGATCTGTTGCATCAGTTAATACTAGGGTCATTGTCAACTGTAAGTGCTCTATCTGTATTAGCTGCTGTGTGGAATCAATACATGAGCCACATATATACACACATTTGTTCAGATCAACCTTCAATTATAAGCCCACCAGTTGAAGTTGAAGCAGTGTATGGAGATGTGGTTAAACTCAACTGCACTGCAGAAGGTCTTCCAGTACCTACCATCACATGGCTAATGGAGCCATTTGGTGGGGGGATGCCAGTGGACATAGTGACAAGAAACAGTGCAACAGAAAGTGGAGATGCCACTCACATAACAAGCTTTTTGACACTCCTGAGTGTCAATCCAAATGACACTGCCAACTACACATGCAGTGCTAGTAATTTCTTAGGGTCAGAGACTGAGAAAGCTTTTATGAAAGTACTAGGTGTGCTCCATATATAGCACTTAGCTTGTAGTATCTCTCACTTACAAGTGTATTTCTTCCTCCTTACAGCAAGGGTTGAAATATCATTCCCAGAAATGGTTGTGAATGTGACAGTAGATGATACCAATCCAGTGAATGTCACATGTAGGGCAAGAGGTTCACCAGCACCATCATTTACATGGTATATTGGTGAAGAAGAAGCATTGCCTAGTCAGGTTTCCTCTAGTTCTAATGGAGATGTTCCTAATTTTATCTACACTGTCTCTACTTTGAGTATCACATCTGCCACTCCAGAAGATAGTAACATTTACACTTGTGTTGCCTCCAACACTATATATGGTGTACAAGTCAATGACAGTCAGCGATACACACTTACTGTTAATTGTAAGTGAATATTATTATTACTTTTCTTTATCTATTTATTATCTCTTTCTTGTGCAGTTGATCCTCTCATCGAGCAGGATCCTACTAGTGTGAATGTCCTGGCTCCCAATCCTGTAACTCTGAAATGCACTGCCAAAGGCGAGCCGTCACCACATATTGTATGGATAAAGGAAGTGAATGGAGATCTGATGGAATATTCTGAGTCTAAAGATGGACTAGATATTGTTACTGTACAGAGCACTAACATGTCAAGTAGTACATTAACCATTAGCCCCACTGATGCTCTTGACACGGCTAACTATTCCTGCATGGCTGAAAATGTGATTGGTAATATTCATAGCCAGCCTGCAGAGGTCACTGTGTTTGGTGAGTGTATAGCATGTACACTATCAAGTTAGTGTAGGCTCATATCTATTTCCCACTGCAGTCACTCCATCTGTTAGAGCAGCACAATCTATACACTTAGCAATGGAATTTGAGGTAGAGGAGTTGGCATGTGAAGCAACAGGAGTACCAGCACCAACCATTACCTTTGTGAGAAATGGAGTCTTTCTAGACAGGATGGGTAACCTGACAGACAGAATTACACTCAGACGGCAGACACAGCCCGCATTGAACAGCAATGGTTTATACTCTGTCACCAGAACATTGGAGATGCTCTACCCTACTGGACAGGACACAGGACACTACACCTGCATTGCCAGCATCAATATTGCAGAACTGAATCAGACATTGAATGATAATGTTACATTTAATGTCATTGTTCAAAGTAAGCGATATGTTCATCCTCCCTATTCCAATGCATTATAATATCTTCTTCCCTTGCATGCTGGAAATGACACTGCACCAGCAGAATTTTTATCCTAATAATTTTACTCTTTGCATATGATATTCACAGTTCAAACAGCACTCTTTCAACTTCGTTTGTTGGGTATATCTGACTGTGTTCAATGGAAAGTAAGTACACCTCCACTCTCCTTAACATTTCAGATGAATACTATTAATCTAATACAGGAGAAAGATCCAGCTGGAAAGAAGGAGGACATGCTCAACAGTGTAATTAGTGCTGTGGATGGAATCTGTCAATGTGAACTTTCCCGTGAAACCTTCTACAACGTTGTATTTCATTGCTTTGACACAACAACTGCTGTCACCTTTCGTGGAGAAGTTGGTGCTGCAGTGAAGGCTAACAGTTCTCAAGTAATCTCTTACATGGAGCAGTGGGTAGCTATGAATCCCACCATAGTAATCCAGAGCTCTAGTCTAAGTATAGATAGTAAATGCAACGTGAAGATAGACAGTTTCAATGATTCTGAATGTGGCAGTATGATGAATGACGGTGGTAGTGTTATTACTGATCCTATAGTTGGTGGAGTAGCAGGTGGAGTCCTTGCCACATTGATAATAGCAGTATCTCTGGTAGTAATAGTGGTACTGATTGTGAGAACATGTCAGAAGAAAGCATCATTCAAAGCAGACAGAAACACAGAAAATATCTACGAGTAAGTTCATTCATGTGTATTGTAACAATATAGTTGAATGGCACATGATAAGAAGTGTACCAAGTGTGAGATTACAGATACCAACACAACTTGTGGTAGAAATGAACAGGCAATATTCTCACTTCCCCTACATGTGGATCATTCACAATGCCTACTCTTTTCTCTCTTCAGTTATCCCATGTTCCCACTACAAGTGGTGACTGATACATCCATTGTTACGAAAGGCAACATATCATATAGTAAACACACAGGCTGTGTTGCTGCAGAGAATGACCATGAATACACATACATTGCTGTACCACAGCCATCTCTTTGTAAGCTAACCTATATTAATCAGTCTGTGAATTATCGATGCATATAGATATATAGTCTGTGACTGTGATAAGTATAGTCTGTGCTATGAGTGTTTCTCACCAGTCTCACATATATAATCTCCTCTACAGCAACTAGTTCAACTCAGAGGCCCTCTACTGGAGAGAGAGACCTACCACCAGTACATTCACAAGAAAAAGGCTCAGAATTAGAAGGCAATGATGTACACATTTATGAAAATTATTAAATGAACTGTCTACTCAAAACTGCCAGTAATTGTTGATACAGACAACAGTAAATTGTGGATGCAGTAGTGTTTTGTTTTCAGCGAATAATTATATTGAGTTTGTAGTTTATATGTATTTTGAAATAGTACTGTGTGCATGCTTATGGAAGGTTAATTGATTACTACATATGGTTCAAAAACAACAGAGCTTTAATATGGCATGCGTGCAGTAAAAGACAATATTGGAAAAAGCAAAAAACCCACATCAAAATATCTAATAATCTGAAGTGAGAATCTTGGCAATATCTAACTGGGCATGCGTCCATAGGTCAAGCCCCCTGTTTAATTTTACTGCCATTGCGATAAACCTTTATTCCTGCAGTGACCACACATGCAGCAAACTAAGTCCAGACCTCCTTCAACTTGAGGACATCTGCAGGAGCACAACCCCTGATGAGACCTTAGAACTGTAAGGTCTCTCATTTTATTCTGCTTCCTTTGGTCAAGGCCAAGGAGGGCATGCACAGAAAGAAGTCTTAGTTGGTATATAGAATGCATTTAACATGTACAATTGTGGTTCTCTGACGATGCTTTTAGCTACCATCAACCATGCAATTAGTATTGCATTTAGACAAGCAATAAAGGAGTGTGAAACTTAAATCAACATTAGTTCTATATACACCTATACAATCACTTTACTTCTTAGCCTTTTCAAACAACTCCTTTCCTAATTTGGTAAGGCGTTCACGATATTCCAGCTTCTTGTAATGGTTCTCTGGTACTCCAGCATATCCCTCCATAGCACCCCAGCAGGCTGCAGCTAATATTCCCGTACTGTCAGAGTCGCCACTATGAAGCATACTGTGCTTGCAGAGATCGATCCACTGCTGTTGCTTGTCGTCCGAAGGCTTCCATGTATTCATCAAGGCTTCATAGGCGATCATTGGTGCATCATGGCCACTGGCACCACCCGTTCCACTGTAGCTCAGGCTCTTATAGAAAACATCTCTTGCTTTGACACTGCCAACATCGTGGTCTTCAAACACAGGATCTGATTCTCCAGTTTCTAGCTGTCGTAGATGTAGGTACTGAGTCCATTTTTCCTTAAAGTAGCTCCAACTCTCATCGTGAAGTTTCTTTTCGCCTTCTGGGGTGTTCTCCATGATGTATTTCTTGGCCTTTGTCAGTGTATCCATGAGGCCTGCTCCCCACTCCCTGAGAGGTCTCTTCTGGACAGAGTAAGACACAAAGAGTGCTACAGCAAGTGCTCCCAAGTAGCCAGTTGGGTGGTTATGAGTCATCCGTCCAGACTCGATCGACACAGCAACAAGATTGTCGATTTCTTCAGGATGCCAGTAGTAGAGACCCACTGGTGCAGCCCTCATGGCAGCACCACACCCACCTCCACGATTATCATATGGAATCCTGTAGCCTCCTTTCACTTTGGGATTTAGGTCATGCACTTTGGCCGAGCACGTGAGGCCCGGCCCCCTGCCGGCCATGTCGTGCATACACTCCTTATAATTGCTAGCAAGCTTGCAGTACAGTTCCTCAAAATTTGACCATTCCGAGCGAAGCGCTTCAGCCGTGGCGATGTGCATAACGGTATCATCGCTCACCATCCAATCTTTAACATTCACAACGACCTTCTCTATACCTCCTAAAGCCCTCGCCTCCTGGTGAATTTTCTCCCCAGATCGGCAGAACTCCCAGTCACCATTCTTGTAGCCGAGAGCATCTCCAACTCCTCCGAGTACCATACAGGCCTCGAAACGTTTACACAGGTCGTTCTCTGACTCAGCCATAGCTCTAAAGGAGGTCTTGAGCCAAAGAAACGAGCGTCGTGCTAAGGGCCAGGGGAGGGGGAAAAGCCTCATTGAGTGGCTGTAAGCGCGCGCCGTCAGGCTTAGCCCCACCCCCATAGTGCGCATCAAATAGACTGTGTTTTGACTAATAGACGAATGCTGATTAACAGTTTATGCTGTTTAATAGTTACCATGGGACGGGACGATGAAAGTGCGTAAGGGGCTAATATTTGGCGTAGTTCTACTGTTGGCTGTAGACGTGGTATGGGTAGGCTCGGCTGGAATCAGCAGGGTAAGCTCTCGTATGTGCCATATTTAAAGCTTTGCTCCACCATATTTTGTTGCACATGACGTACTGTGTATTTTAATACCTTATGGGTGATAATTCCTCTTGACTGAGATTACACATAAAACCTGGTTCTTCAGTGCATGTGTATGTCATAGCTATATGTACAGTAGCTCTACTTACACACAACAATGAACACAGTACTGCAGTGGTATGTAGTCTATAGCACTCTTACCTACTGATGATGAAACATGTACTGTTTAATCTTTGTGTGAATTATGAGCCACTTCCAACGCTAAAGTCACTGTTGTGTGCTTGCTTCCTGTTTTCTTCAACTGACTAATACAAGTCCTCCAGTTAAGGATAACACTCCACACACACTGTTTATAGACTCTCCTTTAACCAATTATAGTACCAGTAACACTGACAATACTTATTGTTTATGGTTTGTCTTCAGCATCTCTTCCATGATGATCACTACAAGAAGCCATTGTTTTGGACTTACTTCAAGACAAGTCTCTTCTCCATCTACCTCTCGGCCTTCCTCTTCTGGTGCCCCTGGCAACGGATGTGCTGGGAGGGATTCAGGGAGTTGAGGTGGTGGGTGAGGAAGGGACGGAAGGGAGAGAGACAGAGCATATGTACCATGATGAGGTGTACAAGTGGTCTTCAGGTAGGCATAGAGTATACACATGTATACATGTACATGTATGTGAGTATATACATGTTGTGTATGGATGTAGAGTATACATGTACATGTATATGTGTTTATATGCATGTAATGTATGTGTGTGTATACATGTACTATATACATGTACATATCTCCGCATCTGACCATGTGCATTGTGTATGTACAATACATGGTGTAATGTTGATTATGTACTGCTCTGCTTCACTATTGCAAGCTTAAATGTACTTCTTGTTTTCACCATCTGTTTCACATGTTCCGCGTTATGTGTATTGAGCGTGTATGCTTCATCTTACATTGTATGCCCTAAATGTGTACTTGTGTTGCAGCCTCCCGTGTCACCGGATGGTGTAGAGGTTGACACATCATGTGGTGTACATGTGGACGAGACTACTGGACAGTGTACACCAAACCATAGTGATAATCCCACACAGGAAGATTGTGTACACATACAGGTAAGTCTCTGTCTTCCATGTGTCCATGAAATAGTCATATCTGGAGACAGTAATATTACTGCATATCAAACCCATAGTCAGCTCCTTAGATACATGGCAGAACATGTAAGAAATGGAAAGAAAAGAAAGACCTCACTAATCAACACAATTCATGTATATGTTGTACAGTGGCATAGAAAGACATTTTGCAGTGTGGGGGGGGGGGGGGGGGGGGCACCAATTTGACTTATGGAACCTTTCCTTATAACATGAATTCAAATAGTCTTGTGCACATGCACAAGTACCGTATACATATGTATGTGTACCACAGACTGTATGCACATGCCTAGCCCTATGTGATATAGATCTGCTATATCCAGCATGACTCAGAGTCGTGCTGGATCCATATTGCATACATGTACATCGGTGTTGGGGACATTCATCTTCCCACACAATATACACAATAACTAGATTAGGGACTGAGGCTGCAGTGTGAAAACATGTAGACAAGCACATGCTTATGAATTGCATTTACACATGTAATGATACACACTAATGCTAGTGTACATTTTCCATGCTACAGTTTTGATATACAGTGCATTAGTTTTCAAATCCCAACACAGTGTCAACATTCAGATTAACACAACACATACATGTATATACATATGTACAACAGTGGCATAGAAACAAGGGAGGCCTCGGGACTGGCACCTTCTCCTAATATGTATGCTAAGTTTGCTGGGAGGTTCTCCTATTAATACATGTATGTGAGCAAGTAGGACATGCAAGTACACATAATGTCCACCTTCACATGTTTCATCCCAGGTCTTCCATGTTTTCTTCTCCCACACAATTAAAATCATTCATAACTGTGACTTACACAATGTATTTTGCCTCTAGGCAGGAAACAATGACCAGGACTCATGCGTAGAGGAAGACATTGCAGCTGTACAGCTCAGAATACCACGTGAACTGCACACAATATCAGACACCGACTCCTCCCACAAACACTCACAACACAAGCCCACCATAGACAAGTCGTGCAGTAGTGATGGGATTGAGTCTGAGTCAGAACAGTCAGAAGGGTGTCCTGCTAGACAGGAGGAAGGTAGCGGTGGCGGGGGTGGCAACAGGCACGCCAGAGTGGTGGACGGTCACATCTTCTTCCACACTGCCTCCTTGAATGACGACAGTTGTCCAATAAACCCTGATCTAGAGATTTGCAAACTTGTGGTAAGAATACACTGTAGATATGATGTAACAAACTGATGTTAATTTGCTTTATACGAGAGAGCGTGGGGAGTGACTTTTGGCTGGGAGTCGTGGCTCAGTGGTTAGTGCACTGGAATTCCAGTCACTGATCCTGAGTTCGATCCCTGGTGGAAGTTGGTCTTTTCTGCTCTCTCTTCATCCATTGTGCCTGAGTCATCATACACTGTAGATATGTTGTGTACATATACTTATGACTGATGATGAACAGTTTACGCAAGGCTGTCATTTCAAAGGAAATGCTGTTTCACAGTCAGCGTTTGAACCCATACAACACTGTATTTTAGAAAGGCTCTACTACTACTGCCCTACCAAGGTACTAGCTGGCTGAACCAAATCAAAGCAAAGCTCAACCTAGCAAGCTCATATGCATGTATATGCTGAGTTTGCCTGTTTATCATGTTGTGATGGTTGAGCTGCTTTTGGTTGGTCTATCTTGATTTGTATGTGTGATTTGGCACAGCTAGCTGAGTGGTAAGAACGTTGCCTAGAATGTGAGTGTCGTGGGTTCGAGTCCCACCCGAGGCAGCCAATTTTTCATGACTGCTGTGAGTGAATTGTGTTGTGTTGCTTTGTGTTTCTGTTGTGTTGCGTTGCCTTGCCTTTCTAAGTATCTCATGGAGTGATTAGTCATGTAGTATATGGTACATGTATCTGTGTGTGTTTGTGTAGGGTCCACCTGAATTCAAACCACTCAACTGTTCCTTGTCTGAAGAGGATCGTTGCAAGACAGGACCACGTCAGTTCCACATTACACTTGTTGAAAGTGAAACTACTTGTGTATGTATGTCTTTTGTCTTTTTAGTGCCTTCATGTGCAACCAAATGTTGTAAAGTGAGGTTTAAAAGAACAATTGAAGTCAGAGAAGCTAAAAGTGAGCACTGTTTCATGACAAATCGTACATTCACTCATCAACTAGTTGTGTGTTTAGCCATATGTACATGTGCATACATGTATATGTACATTTGTTAGTGTAGGTGTGCAATATCATTTGTGTGGTGATTCATTGGTGCAGGTAATGTTATCAATAATGACAGGGAACACTCCAAAGGACCAGCTCCACTTATGCCGGTTTGGAAAGTGGCCTCTCTCTCACTAGTGTTTGGGATAGTGGTAGGTTGTGCTATACTTACATGTACGCATATATACATCTGTCCTTTTGCCCTCCCCTCAATCACTACTATATGACATCATATGACATCATGGGGTGAGCCTATTGATTGACCTTTAAACTGATATTTTACACATGCACATGTAAACTGTTAGTATGATTAATGTATGTATCGTATGTGTATAAACGTCACAGTTGACTGATGGTCCTATACCTACATGTATCGTATGTATCGTATGTGTATAAACGTCACAGTTGACTGATGGTCCTATACCTACATGTATCGTATGTATCGTATGTGTATAAACGGCACAGTTGACTGATGGTCCTATACCTACATGTATCGTATGTATCGTATGTGTATAAACGGCACAGTTGACTGATGGTCCTATACCTACATGTATCGTATGTATCGTATGTGTATAAACGGCACAGTTGACTGATGGCCCTATACCTACATGTATCGTATGTGTATAAACGTCACAGTTGACTGATTGCCCTATACCTACATGTATCGTATGTATCATATGTGTATAAACGGCACAGTTGACTGATAGCCCTATACCTACATGTATCGTATGTGTATAAACGGCACAGTTGACTGATAGCCCTATACCTACATATATCGTATGTATCGTATGTGTATAAACGGCACAGTTGACTGATGGCCCTGTACGTACATGTAGGTGAGCCTTGCTCCAGCTCACCCCCAGTGAAGTACATCTACATTCACCTCTCTTCCTCTTTGCTACTCCCTCTCATCACCAATTTCTCCTTTTCTCCCCCCCCCCCCTCTCCCTCCCACCCTCACTCTCTAAAGTGGTTCTTTGCCAACTATCTCTATGCCCTGGCTTTGGTGTCCAAGAGTGTGGCATTGGTCAACACCCTCAGCTCCATGTCCAGTGTGTTTGTGATGCTAATGGCAGCCCTGCCAGTACTGCACAGAGCTCCTGGAGACAGAATCACTCTCTCTCGGTTCCTCATCTCCATACTCAGGTAGACAACTGGTAGTGTATGTGTTACACAGGGTGTCCCTAGGCCCCACCCATTGTGAAGGGAGAGGTCTGAGACTAATAGGAAACTATACAGTGTGTACATTGCTTACAATGTGAGCGTCATGGGGTTGAATTCCACCTTGAGGCAGCCATTTTTTTTTGGAAAAATGACTGATTTGTGTATTGTTTTGTCTTTCTGTTGCGTTATGTTGCCTTGCCTTGCCTTTCTCAGCATCTCTTGGAGGGATTTGATATGCATGACAACTCTAATATACAGTAGTGCTTACAAAAAGACAGCACTCTTGGGACTGGAAATCTTGACTCTTGCACTGATTCTAGGCAATACTCTTACCAACTGAGCTATTGAGGCATTTCACACTGCCAGCCCTAGCCCTCTTACATGTAGGTGATTTCATAGTGGATTTCTGAGTGGTTCTCCCTTGCTAAGTCAGTGAGTTATTTCGTTGTTCTTTCAGAGGCAGGTGTCGATCAATCATATGTTTACAATGCTGAGCATGGTCAACACACACCACTCACCTTATTGTCACCATTGAGCCCTCGTGACTCAGCAAAATCAATAGTTTTTTCTACTCTAAGTGCACGGAACACGGAACATGTGCACGTACATATACAGTGTACTGTTGTTGATTTAATGAGGGAGGTCTTGAGATATATAAACATCATTAAATCTGAGGAACTGCTCTGTTGGGGGGGATATATGTTACATTATGTAACCAAACATAATACTTATTTCAAAACAAAATATTCTCATGTACACATTTACATGTAGTTTTTACACAAACATAATGTGTTTACAGTTTTCGAGTTGTATGGTGTATTTCATGTACATGGACATGTATGTTACTGTAGAGTAACAGATGTGGTATGAATGACCTATGAGTTTACATACGCAGTAATAATATACAAATCTAAATGTCATTTTACTTGGTTTTCCTAGGTTTAATGAAGGGTTCAGGTGGTAGTAGGCTTCCATCTATATTGACATAAGTCCTCTTCTTCTTTCCTCTTCCTTCGGTTGTGGGGGCGTCGGTCATGTTGACAATTTCCTGTTCCCTCATGTGCTCTCTTGTGTCAATTTTATGCTGCTCTGCTGAACTACCCTCAAGTTTAGAGTGATGTTGCGTATATAATGCAGTTAAATTGCCAATATTTACATTTTTGTAGCCACTACTACTTTCTTGGGCAATGTATGGAACTGCAGCAGTAGCCCTCGAAACTGACGGGGGAACCGTTGGACCCTTAAATCTCGAGTTGGATTTGGCAGCCCATTCCTGATAGGGCTTATTCATGCCACTCCTTTCCATACTGTGGCCCGGCTTCCCCACACCTGCTGCTGGTCTCTGTTGCTGCTGGCCAGTCAAAGTCTTGAACTTACTCAATATCGTCACCCGTTTTGGTTCGTGGACCGATGACATGTGCACATAGTCATCAAATGCAAAGCCCATTTCTGACCTCTGCATATCTGGCAAATATTGACCAAGAGTGTGATCCTCATCCATCCATCTTTCGTTGTTCTCATAGCCAGGTTCATTGTTCACGTAGTCATTTGACCCATTACTTGTGGTACTGAAGCTACCCCGTGATGGGGGGTTGTCTTTATTGATGGTCTCCTGTTCACCATCAGCACCGGAAATATTGAGCTGTGATAGCCTTGTGTAGCTGTCTGACTTAAACTCTTCTCTCTTTCCTTCACCACCTTCCTTTACTTTTTCAAAGAACTTGACTCTCAGCTCTTCTCTGACATCTCCTCTCCCTCCCCAGCTGACTTCTGTCTGCTCCCTCTCATCTCTTACATCTCTCTTAGTCTCTTCCTCTTCTTCCTCAGGTTGGGCATCAGTTGCTTTCTCTTCTGTGGGGATTTTCAGCATGCATGCATGTATGAACACAAAACACAGACAAGAAGTGTATCTACATAAGAAATTAAATGTTGGACAACTTGAAATATATGTACATGCTATTATAGAAAAGGCTCTCCCTCTAATATATATGCTACACTTACAAGAGGTATGCCAGTAACTTATTTTTCTCTCACCTCTAAATCTCTGAAGCTGCTTTTTTTTCATTTGGTATTTGTAGCAGGTCAGTATTAAGATGCCCAAAATCACTATCACTGTCACACTCAAAAATCCACTCACTGCTGCAAGGCTAGCTATGGCTGGTATGGCTGTTCCATCATCACACATTGCTGCTGCAGCTAAAGACATGCATCAATTGTAAATGGCCAACATATTCATATGCATTAACAGACTGTAGATATGTCCCCATCTTACACATAGACTATACATTATATACATATTCATTCTAGGTTATACCTAGAGCATTGTTTCATAGCTACTCACCTCTAGCTCAGACTAGATCTGAGAGGAGAGGCTGCAGTGAAGTCTGTCCAGGTTGTCAATATATCACGTATGTACTCGTATGTGAGCAGCTTGCAGTTGTAGCAGTTTATCAGGTCCTGTAGTTAGTTATTTTGCATTTATAATGATACAATTATTGTGTATTTTGACCTAAAGATCATCCTCCTTGTGTTGCCATATCCCACACTGCTCTTCCATTGAGTACTCCATGTCACGACCTTTTCCACCTAATGTAGTACTATGTGCAGGGATACAGGGGTTTATGTAGATGTCCTCAGTATTTGGGTGTGTGTAGTAGAATGCATAGAGAAGAACCCTATGTCATGTCCCTTTAACCACACACACACACACACACACACACACACACACACACACACACACACACACACACACACACACACACACACACACACACACACACACACACACACACACACACACACACACACACACACACACACACACACACACACACACACACACACACACACACACACACACACACACACACACACACACACACACACACACACACACACACACACACACACAGTGTTGGCGGTGCAGCACTAGTGAGCATATCTGATTCCACAGAGACAGAACACAAATACTGGAGTGCTGGAGCCCTCATTTCTCTGGCCAGTGCATTCCTGTAAGTACTATTGTGGAGGATACTGCAATAATACTATGTGTTTCTATACCATGCAATTAAGGTATGCTGTGTATCTGGTGCTACTGAAGAAGCTAGTACACAATCCAGACACTCTGGAACTGCCAATGTTCTTTGGTAAGTGGTAGGACCTATGTACATGTATGATAATGTATCCGTGTACGTGGGTCCTAATATGTGCTGAGTTGTATATATTCCTCTACTTCCTACTTCTAACATAGCTAGTGTTACATGTACGTACATGATTTCCATGTGTATGTAGCTACCTCTCTCTTTGTGTAGGGTTTGTAGGACTATTCAACACAGTTCTGCTGCTGCCTCTGGTGCTGATCTGGCACTACACAGGACTGGAAGAGTTTGAGTGGCCACCCTCCCCGGATGTGTGGACACTGCTTCTGGTCAATGGGTTTGTTGGCACCGTCATCTCTGAACTACTGTGGCTTGGGTGAGCTGTTACGTTAGATTCCTGGACCCTACCCTCCGACTTTATACATTTCTCTCCCACTTCCTCTCAGTGGAGTATTTCTGACTTCTCCTCTGGTGGGTACTCTCAGTCTTGCTCTGGTCACTCCTCTCAGCATTGCCTACAGTGTCC
Organism: Theonella swinhoei; assembly: GCA_963970385.1. Classification (NCBI taxonomy): domain Eukaryota; kingdom Metazoa; phylum Porifera; class Demospongiae; order Tetractinellida; family Theonellidae; genus Theonella; species Theonella swinhoei. The sequence continues at coordinate 3,090,533 of OZ019948.1, read as the reverse complement.
TCATTGGACAGGTGGGTGCCTCCTGAGCCCTGCCTTATAGGGCAGTGTGTGAATGTCACTAGTAGGTGGGAACCATGTCAAATCCATTCACCAGCTAATAGATGAACAGTGGGTGAAGATTCCTTATGGATATCCTATACCTCTTGGGAGGTTGTAGTTAAGTTATTTTGCAACTGAGGTAACCATGCACACCTAATGGTTGAAGCCACCGCCCATTTTTGCAGTGTATAGCACAGGGTCTTTGTAAAACGTGGACTCTGGACTCTGGACTAGACCGTGGACTGGTAATAGAAAAAGTGTTGACGGTTGGTGTAGCAACTAGCGCTTAGTACTACATAAGCAAAAGAGAGAGATGTGTTGACGATTCTTGTGCTAGTCTCACCGAGAGAACATTGCATATGCGTACAGTGTGTTGGGGTCTCTGCCAGGCCACTACTTTACATACATGTACATGTATGTACCATCTGCCATTGGCTCTACAGTCTATAGTGGCCACCCTTGAGGAATGGCATTTTGGCTATACGGAGGTGGCTGTTGTAGAGGGGTTTTTATACAGGGGTAAATTGGGACCATGGCTATTGGCTGTTATATAGCAGGTGGCTGTTGTTGAGGGGTGGCTGTTAAGAGAGGTTCTACTGTATGTCTAGTGGTAGGACAGAGCTTTTAGTAGTTAGTCCACCACCAGACAAGATGACTATACCTAGATAGCTGTATATAGCTGGCATCAACTCATCAAGTAGAGTTTGTTATTCTCTCCAGAATCCCTTCTCAGTGTCATTCTTCGTTGGAGCTCTAGTCATTGTTGTCTGCTTTGTGGCAGTGACTGTTCTGGACCACTTTGGATCCTGGGACCCCCTCTGGGCTCTCCTCAAGAAGACTGTCACTGCAGCCAGGGACTATCGGTGAGTACCCACAATACACGAGGCAAGATATGATGTATTGGAATATAAGCCTCACTTTGAACTTATTCTATGATATTTAAGCATCTATATGCTAGGATGGAGAGCCTGTGATGCAGGCTCTGATTTTGCTTTGCTTTTGATTCACATTTTTTTCAGTGCTCATAAGGACTATGAATCACTGAGTGAAGAGTCGAGGAGACTGATTGACAATGAGTACAGTTCAGATCAGTGTGTTGGATAGGATAATTCATTTCTCCTCTATATATGTTTATGTGTGCAGTATTATGTATTTTTCTGGTGTACATATGTGCAACTCATGCTGAATTGGCATTTAGAAATACTGTTATTGCATCACTACTTCTGTGACATAAGCATGGGATCACAGAGATCAAATCAGTATACCCTATAGCAATTAGAGGTTATGCACAATGAAAATCCAGTAACCATGGATGTTTGGATGGCAGTGCCAAGTGTGTGCAGGATGTATATGTGAGCACACGCAGGAGAATCCTAATGAGTGCACTCATAGACTAGCTATAGCTTACACCCAATTATTAAAGGTTCATATTGATTAATTGCAAGGGTAAATACATTAAAGTGTAAAAGGCTGCACGTGGGGATGTCGGTGGCTAAATCAGCTGGGAAATGGAGTACTCCACTTCCCATATATATCAGGACAGGACATGATTGATGCAATGATTGAACATGTAACCCCCAATGTATCTACATGTTTTATTGCTCATGGATAATTATTGATGATATTGTTGCATGCCATCATCAGTCCCTTCATATCCTTTGACTCCACTGACTTTTAGCACTGCCATACAGCCATCAAATATACATACTACAAGTGTTTCGTATGGAGATGCCCATAAGTATAGAAACAAGGAAGTATCTGTGCAGCAAAACAAGCATGTTTTCATGTATAATATGCATATGATATGATATGTATATAATGAGAGTGAGAAGTGAGGCTGGAAAGATAATAAATACCACTGTGTCTTGTAAAGTTTCCAAGCAGAGATGTGCACATGTTATAAGTAGTACAGTAATGGAAAAAATTCCTGTGTTGCAAGTGCTAACTATGCTTATATGCTAATGCTTACACTCAGGATTTGTGCATCTGTTCTACAAGCACTAGTCACATCACAAAGTATCTAGCAATGCTGTCTGCACAGAAGTGAGGCAATTTATAAATGACGATACCAGTACGCATGCGTGGACCTGAATGACGTCATGTAATTTAATAACGTGCACAAGTCGCTTGTTAACCCCGGGGTGTGATTATGGTTTAGCTTGGTACAAATATTCCGCTTACACTACTTCGTAGGCCCTGTGCATGCGACAGATGAGTGAGCTTACCAGAATTAGGCTGCTAGCGCAAAGATAGTAGATAGCGTACTCATCGTTGACTCGTTGACTTTACTACGGCACTCTCTTCAGTACGTTTGTTTTCGTTCGCCATTCCAGACACAACACTGCGGTATATATACAGCTGAGTGAATCACGCTGCACACCTGATGCCTACAATGGTGGACCCGAGGCAATGGAGGGAGCACTATGCGCTGCTTATTACGGCAGTGACTTTAGTGGCCATGCTTTTGCCTCCATGTGCACTAACTGAAGGTAGGTGATGACTTCGTGATGATGCTTGGTGTGATGCACGATGATACTGTGCTTAATAAGTGCTATATTCTCTGTACTTTTATACTTATTGTGTAATTTCCACTATCTAGCTGATTCGAACTGTCTGTACAAATACAAAGAACACTTGAATCTTCATCCAAATTGTAATCCTTATCCTGGTGGTATGTGGTTAGAGTGTAAGGTGGAAATTCCCCTCAATGCCAGTAATATTTCCATTGGATGGTTCCTGAACTGTATGGAGTTGACTAATGACTCACATGTGACAATCCTCACTCAAGACATGTATACAGCTAGTGATCACTTGATCAGATCTCGATTAATGATAAGTGATATTACTGATGACTATGCTGGTGATTATACATGTAACATACTGGGAGATGAGGAGTATATACCAAGTGATCTTTTCAGATTACCTGATCAAACATACGTTGAGGTGAACTTAGCACTTGGTCCATGTGTAGATGGAGATGTTATTGGACTTCAGAAATCTGATGAGAAATGTGCTGTTATTACAGAGGACAATCCTATTCCACAGTCTCTGATCTGTGCAGAACCAGTTGCAACCTCCACTCATGACATTCCTGTGACTTCAACACCAATAATCCTTACAACTCCATCCTCCTCTCTCCCTACCACTACAACTGTAGTCCAAGCCACTTCTTCTCCCTCTCCCTCTCCCTCTCCCTCTCCCACCCCCTCGTCTCCCTCTTCCCCTCCCATCCTCTCACCTCCTTCAACCACCTCACCATCCCCCACTCCAATGACCACAGACCACACCAGAGGCCCACCATCCTCCCCAAATACCTCTTCCTCCACAGACATTTGGCTGTATGTAGTGGTGGCAGTTGCTGCAGTATTCTTCATCATCATAGTAGTACTAGTCATCGTGTGTATGTGCATGTGCCTAAGGCGGGGACAGAAGGTGGCGTTTGACGAACCAACAGTGAAACGTGAGTTACTGCACCGCACTTTGTGCATCTGTGCATACATGTATGTTAGTGCTGTGCATGAATGCACATTGTGTGTGGTAGGTCAATGCACTACAGTACCTACTGAGGTAGACTGTTTCTGTAGCTGGTATAGATTTTCTCCTCAATGTGGGAGTACCCCATGTCCATGGGTACTGTTATGACTTTGAGGTTGATGGATGTGTAGTCAGCCTGGAAAAGTGGGTGTGCAATTGCATAGTTTTGTGATAAGCATGTTTGTAGGTATGCAGTGTGTGCTATGTGTGTGCATAGACGCCATACAGCCACTCCTCTGCATTGGTCTTTGTGAGTGTGGTGAGTGTGGTTTAGGGCATGATGGGGGAGAACAGTGTAGTCTACAGATTGCATATTTCCTGATGTCCTCATCCTCCTCCTGCCTACCAGAGTGTGAAGGATAGAATGATACAGTTGGGGTCGTCATTTCCTCTGCTAATATTGTTTTTAACTACACTTAACGGTGATTGCTCCTGTCTGCAGTGAGGCATGTGTAGTGTAATTCTAAGAGCTGTATAAACTTCCTGTCTTACAGAGGTTAGTGGCAGTCCATTCATGTAGTAAGTAGTGTGCAGTTATGTAGACTTGCTTGCTTCATTATAGAGGCCCGTGTATGTATTGCGCTTTGGCACAGGTCATATACCCTTTTGTAAAGAAGGCATATTTTCCTATAAAGTGCATTGTGCTCTCTAACACATACCGTAGACTCATATACATGTGTCTACACATACACATGTGCTTTGTGTGTAGATAGTGGTGTGAACAAGTGTCCCTTTCTTTAAATTGAAAACCACAGAGTTTACTCTGTGGTGAGATAACTTTGTGTAAAAACTGCTCAAGATTGTTATTTTAGTCATGGACTTACATGGCTACATTGTAACTACAGTACCTAGTCTCACTGTACATGTACATATATATATATATATATATGTATATATCCCATTGGAGACCATCCCATGTAACCTTGGTGTCGATAGGTCTTGTGTATCTGGTTGTGTATTTACATACCTTGACTGTTGCAACCATCTATTCACGTCCTTTAACATTTAGTACAAAGCACAAACACTTACCTTTCCTCTGAGCCATGATTGTCAGTAAGTGTAGTGGAGTATTTGAAGTTAGTGAGTAAAGTAAGGGTTTGTTTAGTGCCCCACGTAGTCTTGTCACCTTAATTCTGGTGTCCATACATGTTTGCTGGTGTATGTACATATCAAAGTTCAGACGATTTGTTCTCAAATCAAAAATTATTCTCAAATGACAACTCCAGTTCCTACCACAAGTAGTGTACAGTGTGTGTGGCGTGAAGGCAAGAGGTATAGGGAGCCTTTGCTTCTACACTTATCTTTCATGGCCATGGAACAAATGGCAGGAATGTGTAGAGTGCATGTATGTGTTGTATACATTGGTTATGTGTGGACTACCACCTATAAGCCACTCTGTCTCTTTATTGACATGATTTGACTGTTTGCCCACATTGTGTGGCCT